>CAKLNU010000547.1:160000-190000 GCA_922788865.1 Poeciliopsis turneri
GACTTCCTACCAAACACACAAAGAGGCAGGGAAGAGGTCAGACTGTCGTCAGACTAAAGGAACCCACCGCTGGTCAAGGCGACATTACATGAACTTTGGACAAAAGACAGAAAATCTGCAAAGGATCGTGGCAGCAGATCTCGTGCAGTTGCGGTTTAGAGCAAAATACAAAAAGCGTCTTTTGTTCTCTCTTTTTATTTGATTTGATTTCATTTTATTTTAACAGGAATACATTAAACCCTAAATATATTGACCTTTGCACACACAAAAAAATGAATTATTATTATTAGTTTTTAAAGCTTTTAATTATTAAATTAGCTCGGGTTTTCGGAGATGTGTGTGAGTGCATGTGCGCACGCGAGCGTGCGTGTGTGTGTGTGTGGCGTGGTGACAGTATCCCGCTGCAGTTGATCATTTTTAAATAAAATAAAAGTCCAAAAGCAGACGTGACGCACCGGGTGAGAAAAGCAAGAGGCCAGTCCGGAGCGGGCAGAGCAGAGCAGAGCAGAACCCGGGCTGCAGCCGCAGACAGCCCGGCGTTTTCCTCAGCGCTGAAAGCCGAGGGAGCACTGCAGTCTTCACACACACACACACACACACACACACACACACACACACACACACACACACACATATGCAAACATCCTCACTCACACGCACACACATCACATCGCAGGAAACTATCCGAAAACACTGAATTTACATTTTAAATTCAAGCTGCTCTGGCGTGGTGGGCTATGAATGATTTAAAGAAACTGCAGGTAATTTGTGCTTTGAGAAGAGATCAAAACAAAAAGTGACACACACACACGCGCGCGCGCGCACAAACACACACAGCTAAGTGCTGCTGCTGCTGCACACTGGTCAGGAGATGGTGGTTAACATGCGGGATGGACGCTTTAAAACGCTGCTGTCTGTCGTTTGGATGAATTGGAATAAAACAGTCGACAGTTTTGATCCCGCTTCTCCCCACCAGCCCGCATCTTCCAGGCTCCAGTTCTGTTTTACTGTAAAGGCGTCATTTCCCCCTCAGCCTTCCTCAGAAAGGTGAAGCCGATTTTTAAAGACGGCCAGTTCAAGGTAACAGTCCCCTCTCCGCGGAAGAAGCGAACTCAACGCGATGTTCGCCGCACGCACAACAGAAAGTGGAATGAAATCGTTTTGACGACTTACTGCTAACTTAGATCCGTTGCTCGGCGATGAGGGCTAAAAATGAAAGGAGGAAAGAAAGAAAAAAAAAAGTAGAAAAATATTCAAAGTGAAAATCCCCGAGTCGCCCAGATGAAACATGTGGGATTGATTACATCCTAACGCTGCTGCCGCTGCAGACTGCGCTGGTGTGTGCGCTCAGCTGAGGTATGGGAGAGACGCATCATAGAAGTTCAGGCTTGTAGTGAATCGGGGCTCGTTCATGCAGCCGGAGACTCAGACACGCCGGGAGGAGCAGGGTGGAGAGGGGCGGAGGAGGGGGGAGGAGGTTGAAGGGGTGTGTGCGCGGGGAGGAGTGGACGCGCAGGCCTATTGGTTTGCGGACGACAATGTGAAAGCGTGCCCGTGAGGCGCTCCCCCTCCTCCCCCGCAACCCTTTACGCACGCACGCACACACACACACACACACACACACACACACACACACACACACACACACACACACACACACACACTCTTCTCTCTAGCTCTCTCTCTCTCACACACACACTCACACGCACACACACACACACAGAGAAGCACCACCACCACCACTATCACCGCTGCCCTCCCTTCCGACGGTAAACACAGGCTGCTATTGGCTGCTGCCGGGAGCCAATGAGGGAGCCTCCGGAGCCGCGGAGCGAAACGGCGGGCGTTTGATTTGCAACCCTCGGCGCGCTGCGTGCAGGAGCAAATGCGAAGAGACAAGCAGCGCAGCTCGGCGTAGCTCGACGCTGCCTCTCACACACGGAGCGGAGCGGAGCGGAGCCGGAGCGAGCCCTGCGAACAACAGCATCCGGCTCTCATTCCGCGGGATCCCGCCGCAGCGGAGCTCCAAGTGGGAGCTGATTGGGCCCCGGTCGTTATTTCTGTCGCGTGTCGGCGGTGATGTGATCGTTTTATTTCCACTGACGCTCCTTCGGGGAAATCTACTTTTTACGTTTGATTCGAGCCCCCATGCACGCGCGTTCCCTGATTAAACTCAATGTGTGCTCTGCTCTCTCTGCTCTCTCTGCTCTCTCTCTCTGCTCTCTCTCTCTCTCTCTCTGCTCTCTCTCTCTCTCTCTCTCTCTGCTCTCTCTCTCTGCTCTCTCTGCTCTCTCTGCTCTGCTCTCTCTGCTCTGCTCTGCCTGTAAACGGGGGTTTTGTAGGATATTATAAGGGTCGTTAAAACGACCTATATTTGAATAGGTGACAGTCATTTGTGTGTGTTTGTGCGCAGTGCTCACAATGTGCTAGTCCAAAACTTTGTGCATATTACGTCACGACAAGAGCAATATTTGTATTTTTTCTATTTATTTTAATTTGCTGACACTTGTGGTCACGCGGCTTTAAGCGTCAGTTGATTATCAGTTGAGTCTCAGTGAAAAATGGAGATCTGTTTTAATTACAAGCTTTTACCTTTTTTCTTTCCCCAACGAGAGACATTCAATTTTCTTAAATTCTCTTAAATTTTTTTTTTTTTTTTTTTGAATTTTTCCAAATTATTCAGTCGTATTTTCTGTAAATGAGCAGTCACCAGGAAGGGAAAGTAGACATTTACTTTGAAGAGCGTAACCAGACTGTTCATTATCTGACTGCTTTCTGATCTCCTCCTTAAACATTGTAACAGTCATTGTATTGCTTGGTTCCTGGGGATTGATGGGTATCGCCACAAGGGGGCGCCTACTCCTTTTTGTGTGTTCTGTTGTTGTACAGAGGAAGAACTTCTCTCCCATGCTGTAGAGAGGATTGGTGATGGCGAGATGCGATGCGGCTGCCTGTCGTTATTTTATCTCATGTATGAGATTTTAATGTCAGCACGTGGAGAAATAAATTGAAAGGTGTGGAATATTTCAACGGTGTGCCTTTCTATTCCGGGTTGGCGCGGCTAACCTCCACCGCTAACTTCCCCAACCTCGCACTACACCGTCATAACATGTGACAACCAACACACACTGAACTCCTGACAAACACTTGAAACATTTTAGCTGCTGCGTGACTTGGGTCGACAACGATCACAGATTGACATGAGAGCTTCTGTCCAAGTTGTGTTGTGAACGCGAATTCTGCTTTCGCCCTTTTGGCGGCTCACCGACGGTGTCTGAACTTATGAATAATTGTACAGGACAAACGTCACGTGGCATAACATGAATATGACGTTTGGACGGCGTTAGATATGACCAATCAATTATTTGGGCCTATATATTACTTTAAAAACAGGCTAAGTGCTGACATTGGTCGCTTTATCTTGGTAATAAATCCTAAAAAAAAAAAAAAAAAGCAAACATATTCCTAAGAATTGAACCAATATCTGCGATTCAGTTAGTTTTTAATTTCATTCGTCGTGTGGCTGTTTATATAGCTTCTGTCCTGTTAGCACTAGTGTTGTGACGTAACTTGACGTTTGCTAGCGCGCTGTACTCTTGGTGCCTTCCTTTTTTGACATTAAAAGTTATATATATTCTGACTTCTCAATTGGAAGTACAACACAAATGTCACCCAAAGCAGGAATTCGCAATTATGTTGAAAATTTGAGGTTGTAAAGCAGTAAACCGGAAGCAGGCATAGTAAACTGTAACATATGTTAGCTTAAACATGTACAAGGAACAGACGTCGTTACAGGCTTGCATTGTTAATGCTACCAAAACAAACAACAGCACCGACGTTCCAACTTGCAAGCAGAACTCACTTAACCCGAGGACATCACATTTCCTCATGTAAAATGTACTGAGATGTCCGAAACAACTGGGAGACATACCATTTGCCATCCAAGCTCTTGTTGTCAGGGAAACGGTTTACATGGCAGCACGTTAGAAAACACTTTAAGAGTTTCAATTTAGCCCAATTTAGAATTTTACATTATAATCACAAACCAAGTTATGGCAAATTAAACATGCGAAAAATTTGTTAAAATTTCATTTTATTTATTTTATTTTATTTTTTTTCATTTGAGTGAGTGCATTTGAAAAACTGGAAGGAATTTCACTAAATTATCAAAATAAAGTTTTTAATCTTACATCATTTCTAACCATAACCCCTGATTGAGATTGACCCTAATAACGTGTATGCAAGTGCTTTCATCAGTTTTATATTTCATATTTGTTTTGTCAGCGCATTGGTCGACTTTTTCTTCAGTGCAGCCAGATTATTATGAAATAAGACTATTTTATGACCGGCAATGCCTGTAATGCTTCGGACTACAACCACATGGGCATTTGGAGCAAATGATGCAATTTAAGTGTATTAAAGTTGAAACGTGGTGTTTTTCATTTGTATTTTTTATATATGTAGATATATATAAATGATCAACTCAATTTGCTGCTTTCAGGCCTCTTACATTCATTTATTTTCTAAAAGGGAAGTTAACAGAGGAGAAATCTAGATTGTATGACATGTTTACTTTTTTTTTTTTTTTTTTTTTACGTGTTTATTTACAGTTATGCATGTTTGTGTCATTGTGTTTTCTTTTACTGCGAGACAACTTTTAATTAATTTCATCTGGAATTCAATTACAGCGTTTCAATTCCGCTTTGCCCTTCTGTCCTCTGAAAACTTTTTGGAGGCACCCCAAAAATCTGAATCCCAAACAAAACATTTGGCTTAATGAAGCCACGTGTGTTTCATACAGAAGGCCAAAAAAATAGACAACTGTACATTTAAACTCCATATATTTACCTGCCTCTTGCTCCCCCCGACCCCTTCTCTCGCTCGCTCTCTTTCACACACACACACACACACACACACACACACACACACACACACACACACACACACACACACACGCACGCACGCACGCACGCACTCAAGCACATACACACACACAGTCACAGAGGACAAATTGAATCAGTGCATAATTTGAAAGCGTTACTGTCCTCCGGGTTAGCCCAGCGCATGGTTCACTAATTTAGCCAATTAAAAGTGGAAGGATACGGGCTTGTGTGTGTGCTTCCATGTCGAAATATATGAGCTGCTACGGGCTAATATTCCCGTGCAGCTTTTTTCTCTTTTTTTTCTCGTTGTTTATATCCGTCCAGGCAAAGGGTTAAAACTCCGGGGCTGTTCGGCCCAGCGAGACTCCTCATTGGCTGGCGAGTTGCCAGCACGCTGTCAATCAACGAGTGTAAACAAGGCTCTGATTGGCTGCTGGCCAGTCCGCACTGGGCTGCCTGAAAAAAGCAATTACTGCCCCTGCGGTTTCCAGGCGCCCCCAGCTCCGAACGATGAAAGGAGATAAGGAGGGGCGGTTTCAAGGCGCCCTCCGCCTCCCTCCGCACGGCGAACCCCGTTGGCCCCAGAGCAAAAGGAGAGTCAAGAGTGACTAAATCAAAGGGAAGACGGCAGAAAAAGGGGGGAAATTACACGTTGTATTAAACGTGGAGGCTCGATCCGCGCAACGCAGCAGAAACGAGTCCAGAGAGAGGAGAGAGAACCGGAGAACAGCGGCGGCGAGCCGAGAACTCACTGGATCTGTTTTTTCACCCCCTCCAACAAATAGAGGAAGAAAAGTATTTGTTGTTGTTGTTGTTGTTGTTGTTTTTGTTGTCGGTGAGGCCAGACAGGAAATTTGTCTCTTCAATGCCGAAAATACAGAAATTCACATCCCGCGTCCCCAACGCTCACGTGCGCTCGCGACAAAAATAAAATCTTTTTTTTTTTTTCTTTCTTTGTTTCTCTCTCTCCCTCTTTTTTTTCTTTTATTGCCGGTGATTCAATGAGTGGAAATATCCGAGTTTAGGCCACACGGGAGCTTAAATAGTCGGTGAGTTGGAATAATAAACTAAATGATAAATGGCTTATAACGGTTCACGACCTGAACTTTAGCGATATCCTAAAACGACGTATTTCCCCCCAAACTGTAGATTAATATCCTAATTGTATTTGACTGGAGCTCTGCTGTGTTTGATTTTATGAGTATTTCTAACTATCTAGTTGCATTGAAAAAAAAAAAAAAAAAGTAATAAGCGGTTTGGAGGGGTGATCAATTTCAGCACATATACTTAATTAAGTTTTAACCATGCATATTTATTTACAAAATATGTATTTTAAAAATGTTTACAAAAAAAAACAACCCTGAATTCAACTCTGGATGTTTTTCAGTTGGCGGTTTTTGCAGCAGTGTTTCCATGTGTTAATTTCAACTTCATAAAACTTATGAACTGTCACAAACAGCCGGAGCCGAACAGCCATCCAGGTCCTCGCCAAGCTCAAACTATGAGCAGCAGCATAGCGCGGAAGGCAAACTTGATATGAATTTTGTCAGCGTGTGAAGTGATGCACTGAGATAACCGACCCGTGCTGCCTGGATGCTGAGTTCAGACATTAGATTTTATCATCGTGAATTTACCGAGCTTCACTGTGTCAACAAACGGCGGAGTTAGAAGCTGGTTGGTTTATTTATCTCAGAATTTAAATAAGACAAAAATAAGATTTTCTTTAAAAAATAATAATAATAATAAAATTTTGGAATTTTATTTCTGCAATTTCTCTGTTAAGTCAGAACAACAAAATCACTTTCTACCCATTTAAAATGTTTGATTCTTTCACCGGTTTATTTTTCCTTCCGCCGGTTTGTTTTCTCAGCGCAGCGTCAGAGCGGATCCCGCCGCCCGCCTGCGTTTTTAGCTGAACTTGTCCAGAACTGACAACACGGAGCATGCACCTCATAAAGCACACACCCGGCCTGTTCCAGCTTACGTCCATTTACATTAAAATACAGGCTCTCTGCAGCGCTGCGGCCTCCACCGGCCCCCCCGGGGCCCCCCGGCTCCACCCGGCTCCCCGGCCACCGAGCACAAGCTGAGCTCCGCAGCTCATCTACAGCTTATAAAACTGAATGCACGGAGAGTTAATTGATACTATTAAAATCAAATAAGGACAAAGCTAGAGGATATTTGCTATGCTGTTGTAGCGGCCTGCATGTCCAAGCTTCTTTTCTGCCATCACACACTCACACACACACACACACACACACACACACACACACACACACACACACACACACACACACACACACAAGCACATCCTGTTTGTAGCGTGTGTTTGCAAAACCATTCACAGTGTGCAAAGGCAATGTTTTAAAAGGTAAACAGGGAACTGACACACTGTAATTCTAGCAGATTTTTCCACATCATTTTCAGTGACACAAACTCGTCTCAGTTGAAACGGGGCTGGATTCGTTCAGTCTCTTTGCTCACTGATGCAACTTCCCAAGAGTAGATTTTTTTTCTTCTTCTTCCTCTTTTTTTTTCTTGTTTAAAAACAATGTGTATTTTTATGTTAACAACAACAACAACAACAAAAAAGTAATAAAACAATAAATAAAAAATATAGAACAATTCCAGCAGGAGCCACTGTTGGGGAAATCCTGACTGGCCCATCAGCCCACACCAGTGAAACGTGGACTACATTTATTATAAAATGACTCGCTTTCCCAGTTCTCCCCCCCTATAACAGTGTTGTCCACAGCACTAATGACCAGGGGGACAATAAAGAATCCTGTTCCGCAGCTCACAAAAGAGGAAGGGTGGAGAGAAAAGGGAAGGGTGGAAGGGGGGGGGTGTGTGGAGGAGGGAGGTGAGGGGGGGGCTGCCACTTAAAACAGAAATCTGCATTTAATTTATTTAGTGACAAGAAAAAGGCTTTTGTTGCTTGATTTTTATTGGTTCCTTTTCACCTAAAAGAAGCAGGAAAAAGGTGGGGGATGGGCGGGTGGATGAGAGAGAAAGCATAACACGACACCCCCTCCACCCCCAGCCCACCTCCTCCTCCTCAGCCTCCTTCTCGTCAGTGTGCCAGTGGGGGGAGGAGGAGGAAGGGTGGAAAAGGGGTGGGGGGTAATTAATGCGGATTGACTGATTGCTCTTGAAACAGACTGATCCTGCACGCGGATTGTCCTCAAGCAATGAAGCGTTCCTGACTGACACTTTCCACCTTCCCCTCCCTTGCTTCCTTATTTCACTTCTTCCTCCTTTTCCCTCCTCTCTCTCTCTCTCTCTCTCTCTCTCTCTACCTCTTTGCTGCCTTCCTTCCCTCTACAGCGGGTCGGTGGTCTCCTCCCAGCCTAACGCCCCAGCCAGACACCAGGCAGTTTCTTCCCTGCTCTGCTGTTGTTGGTGTGGTTGTTTTCAAGCTACCAGCCGGACTGCTCTGTGCTTCACTTTGGATGTGGCCTGCCACCCACAGAACGGCTTGCCACGGACACAGTTAGTCTTTCCATTTGTTTTGCTGTTCTGATGTAACATGTTCACTCAAAAAAAAAAAAAAAAATCACCGTTCCTAAAAACAAGAAGGCTGACGACATCACAGAAGGCATAATTCAGCTAACCAGGGTTATTTTCAATCCATTCTGCTGTATCATTCTGCTTTCTTCAGGCTTTCATTTCCACAATTTTTGAAATTGTGGAAAACACGCAGAAAATCTCTTGCAATAAGAGAAAGTAGAATGAGCTGTTCTGATATCTTGCTGAAAAGTTACTTGTATGTCAGTTTTTTTTCTTGTTTCAAGTGTGTTACGATATTTTCAGAAAAAGCTGGACCAAAACTACTCATCTTGCAGAAACCTTTAGCTGGAAGTGAGGACAGTGGTGCAAAAAGTAGGGACGCGCTATATGTGGGCGCTGTGCCGGTCGGGGCGTCAAGAAAAGAGAGTTCAACTTATTTGTCGTTAAAATTTTGAAACAGTTGTTTGTGCATGTTTAACTAATGTTATGTACTACAGATGGACACTTATAAAACATCAACATACACCTCAAAATGTACAAAGTTGTTCCCCTGAGTGACAACATAGCATGTATTGGAGTTCAGGGAAATTTGAAAACTAACACATGGAAGTGTTTTTTAAAGAAAACCAGGCAGACTGGGATCAGGCTGCAGGGGTTCGGAATTTCAGTGTAACTCTGTCAGAAGTTGCTCATCCGTCTGAGTGGGTGGCCATTTGTGTCCAGCAGGAACAGGCTGGTCAAATCCACTAAACAGACTTGGTTACGTGCAAGATAAAAAATAAAAAAAAAGTACAAATAATAATAATTGTATTTTGAATAACGACGATTCAAGAAATCATCAATTTCAGATCAACTCCAGGCTGTTCGTTAGCAGGTGAGCTCTTGGAGCTTATGTTTTATTAGTTTTATTATTGCAGATTTATTCTGCCGGTTAATGACGTAATAAACTGGGATCGGTTGTCTCTGACCTGGCTTCGCTTCATCATCACCTCTTCCACCCACTGACTGTTACCTCACTGTTTACTAAGACCAGCTGGTCTAGGCAAACTTTTTCAAATGTGTAAGAGCACATTTAAAAAAAATTTAAAAACATACACACACAATTCAGAATCGAGGGGAAACACGTTGGTTTAAAATGAGGTCCAAATGGAGAGTGGTCTCCCCCAGGAGGCCCTCGCTGCAGGGCGGCCATCCTGCCTGCACCAGATACCGTCTGATAGATGTTTAATGGCCAGAATTTCCAACAGAGGGTCTCATCAGCCGCCACCACCCCCAACCCCAACACCTCCTGAACTGTTCGACACCAGCAGTAGATAGCTGCACGTTCTGTGTGATGGCACAAACGCTTCAGACAGCTTTCCTTTCCACATTGTAAACATCAGCTGCAACAAGCAACAATTTGGCCTTGGTGACGACAGGAGCAGACGTGATGAAGTCAGTAGTGGACTGGACACAAAGACAACATGACCTTTTCCTCTCTCTCTCTCTCTCTCTCTCTCTCTCTCTCTCTCTGTGCTGCTATTTCGGATCATCCTGGCATAGAGGCTCACAACGGGTCAGGGGATACAGAACAGTCAGAAATGAGCGATAACACACACCAGCAGCATATCCAGACAGCTTTAAAGCTGCCTCCCCGACGCTTTGATGCAATCTCTTAAACTTACTTCACATGCAGTTTGTCACCTGCAGAGCAACATGCCACAGTCGTTTCTGGTTTGTTTCGCTACCTTGACGTCGTTAGGTCTGCGCTCTGGAAAACGAGCTTCTGCGTGATGACATCACACAAGGCAACAAGTCAGAGTGCTTCAGGGTTTGCTTATTTTCATTTGTCGTGCTCTGTTTATTCAAATTTTCACTTCAGTCAAATAATTCCTTCAGAGGTTTTCACGAGTTCTCGATAGGTGCACCTCTTGTGATGTCATCAACACAAATACAACACAAACCAGAGATAGCCTCCTTCCCCAACCCCCACTCCCCGTCCTTCAGTGTGTTCTTTGGGAAACGTTGCTGTGGAAATCCATATTGGATGAGCCAAAAATATCTTTACTGTACATTTGCTGGTGAAACAACAAGCAACCGGTTAATAACTTTAAGCTGGAAATAATGATATTGCACAGAAGAAGAATCTGGAGACATGAGACATATATATATATATATATATATATATATATATATATATATATATATATATATATATATATATATATATATATATATATAAAATGAGGTCCAAATGGATGAACATATATATGTGTGTGTGTATCTCATACACACAAATATATTTGTGTGTGTGACTAATTTGTCTCACACACACAGACCTGTATGGACGAGCTGATGAAAACTCCAGCATGTATTTCTTGTCGTCAGAACCTGCAGGTTCTTAATTATCAGAACCGTTTCAACATAAACAGCCATACTGTGCCTCCCTGCTGCGGCGCTCTCACTGCGTACAGCTGATATGTGCCTTTATACTGAGACAACTTGTGAACTCGTGTGTTGATATTACGCACGCAAATAACGGGATCAACTCTACCAACTGCTGGACACTCTGCAGCACCACACGGTGCTCCCCATGTGCCAACCTCAACCTCGGCTCGGTTGGATTTGTCCCCCCACCAAAAAAAAAAATGTCAGCATCACTTCCCGTGTGCACGTGCACCATGCTTGCACACTCGATGTGACGGGAAGCTGGAAATGAAAAGCGAGCTCGGTGTTTGGTGTTTTTCTTGTCGAGCTCCAAAGATCCATTAAAATACGTCCCACTTGAGTGGAGAAACCCCCGAGAGCCGAGGGTCCGAAGAGGAGTGTTGAAAAGAGTGGGAATGTGTTTAGAAAAAAAAAGAAAGAAAAGGGGGGGGGAAAGCCCTGCAGGAATAGGAGGGGCCGAGGGGTCAGGAGGTCAACTGACCTCCTCCAGCCGATCATTCGGCTCTGTGAGAAACCGACTCCTCCAATAAAACCACAGAGAAGTGAAGTCCTGGGGGATGAACAACTTTAGGAAACTTCTGACTGTAACATCGGGGCGGATTGTGTCTTTATTGTGATCACTGCACATGAAAACAGAACCTAAAACTTTGGATCAACATATTTTGAAATACCACACGCTCCCCAGGAAACAAGCAAATGTGACTCAGATCTGTCACGTTTTCTCTGTGCTGATCACATTCACATAAAGTAACAGCTGACACGCCAAAGACCGGAGGAAGGTTAGAAAGTCTGGTAAGAAAATCCGACCGGTTTGTTTTATGGGACATATTAATTCACTTCATTGGACATAACTGGAAAATGAATGAATAAATAAATATTTGGCTGAACCTAAATATTACTTTATTAAAATCCATGACCTGACTGAGTAATGCTGCATTATAGATAACCTAACTTGAAGGAAAAATCTAAACAAATACATTTTTCACAGTTTAGTAATCTAACACAGGCTCTACTCATGCCCTGGATTTTCTACAAGTATAATAATTTGAAGTCAATTTTATCTAATTTGATGTTAAGCAATTTTAAACAATTTAGCAGGCGCTAAAAAGTACATAAAAAAAATATTTCATTTATTAAATTACAGTTAAATAAAATAAAATAAATCCACATAGATTTAAATGATATGAAATTACAGTGAAATAAATTATACGTAATGAAATAGAATTACTTAAAAAAAAACTAATAACTGATATAAATTTAAGCAAAATAAATTTTCCAATTTCATCAAATTTGGTCAAAATCAAGATGGAGTAAAGTGAAAATAAATAAAGATTAATTTAACAGTTTATATATATATATATATATATATATATATATATATATATATATATATATATGAAATTTGTAGGTAAATACAAAAAAATTTGTAAAAAATTTTTTTTTACAAATTTAAATTTTTTTGTTAACTTGATTAAGAATTAGTGGTGCATCAGTGACAAAATGGAATGAACCTTCTGATCCAGTAAAGGTTTATTATCCACATTCTGACTTTAATTCCACTTTATCACACTGTCAGAAACCAGACAACTTCTGCCCACCAAAGACCTCAAGGTGTGTGTGTGTGTGTGTGTGTGTGTGTGTGTGTGTGTGTGTGTGTGTGTGTGTGTGTGTGTGTGGCAGTCCTCTACCTGCAGCGTCACACACCATTGGGAGTCATTCGTCATGCGACCACGTTCCTCCAGACAACTGACAAACTTAGTTGTATTAACATCAAACTGCATGATAACGTCCTGGAGATATTTGCACTCAAACGTCCCTGAAATGTTGAAGCGAAAGGTTTGCAACCAGAAACTAGAAGGTTGTCCATAATTCATATATATTTAATAAGAGCCCGCCTCTTGGATAACTCGCACGATAAATAACTTTTAATTATTTATTTATTTTTTTAAAATCTTGCTCAAATTCCGCATGTATCCAAACTGCAACCGCGCATCTCAAACGCTCGAGCTCAATCGACGCTCTGCTTACTTACGCGCGAGCTCCTCGCTGGATTTCTGCACGCAGGGATTTTCCCCGCGTGAGTACAGAGCGCCGGATCCTCTGAAGTGAGTCTGCGTGACGCTGCTGTATAACAGCAAATTTATGTCAGAGCGACGAGTTCTTACTCTCTCTCTCTCTCTCTCTCTTCCTCTCTCTCTCTCTCTATCTCTCTCCTGCGCTGACATTAAACAGAAAATTGATGGAGAAACTCTCCTTTTGCTCCATCTTTCCCATATGCGCCGTCGCCCTGGAGACTATAAAGGCTTTCTTGAATTTACACCGAGCCCCCCCCCACACACACACATACACCAACACCACCCCGCCTCCACCCCTCCTTTCGTTTCTTCAGGGGAGGGGACCTTATGGATCATTACACCCCCTTTCCTAAGGTGTTGCCCCCCAAAATACAGAAAGAAGTAATTCAGCTTCTACACTGTCAAAAAACAAGCAGTTGGAATTTGAGCCACAAAACAGATTTAATCAACATCTCTGAGTACAAATGAGCTAAACTCAGCACTTTAGATAAACTAGTGAATTGCTCTTACTCAACTAAACCAGTTAAATTATAGTTAATGATTGACAGAATGTCCCTCATCGGGTCAGATTTCATCACCTGCTTTATTGCAAAAACTTAAAATTGGTGCTGGAGCAACTTTTTCACATCCCTTCTAACAAGCTGGCACGTAAACTATTTTCCATGGCAACCAAATGACGATTTGGGTCGCTAGTAATGCAGGTGTGTTTGATTTGGTTCTGACGTGAAGTGACGTCACAGCCGAGCAGGGCACGTTTAATCCGGTGTTTGTTGTGGTTCTAACTTCTAATCGAGTCACATGACCAGAGGCCTCTCCTGCTGGTCTCCATGGATACGTGGCTGCAGCTAATGGATGACGTTTTTGGAAGCCCTTCTTGTTGACTCTGAACAAATATGCGACCTTCCTCCAAAAATGACTGCAGTCATTTTTTTGTCAAGTGTTTTTGTTGTTGTTGTTGTTGTTGTTTTTGTTTGTTTGTTTTTTTTTTTTTTACAAAATCATTTCTTTTTATTGCATAAAGATGATTTAGGGAATCACTTTTGACACAAAAACAAAACTTATTCTACTGGTGACGATATTCCGGATTAAAACTGAAGGTGTTCATGTTTTACAGTGCATGTCGGCTTTCACATCGTTTCGCTCTCATTTGTGATTGAGCTGAAGCGGTTCCACGCGTGATTCTGGAGCGTTTCTTTGGCCTCCGCTGTTTGACCCGAGTTAGAGGAGACCCGCCCACCTCGCTCTGCCAGCGCGCTGCGGCTCCAGGTCCTCGGGTTTTTTATTTTATTCGTGGAGTACCTCGACCCCGCATGGCATGAAAATGGAGCAATCAGTCCTTCTCCGGCGATCTAATTGATATTTGTTTTTAGTGGCGGCTGTTTTGGCAAATGATCGGCCCTAATTACCGCCTGGAGGTCACGGTTTATCCAACTTTCTAGAGATTCATCACCACCGCCATGAATACCCGCTGCATGTGTATACGCACGCACACACACACACACGCGCGCGCGCGCACACACACACACACACACACACACACACACACATATATATTTATAGTTGTTTTCCAGAGTTTCACAGACCCCTCTGTTGCTCGCAGGCACACATGCGGCTTCAATTAAAAGAGGCGCAATAAACATTTAGCACAAGCGCTAAAGAGTCCGCGGCGTCTCTGCGCGTCCTTCCCCCCGCAGCCTTCCATCGAGTCACAACGGTCCAGAGCTTCAGGAGGTGGACTGAGGGACGGAACCGGAAAACAGAAAGAAGGAAAAGAAGAGAAAAAAAACCCCAAAACAAAACAAACAACAACAAAAAAAAAACCCACAGGAGAACTCAGATTCCTCCCAGATATTCTCATCTGCGTGGAGGAACCAGAACGCAGTGGGAGTGGGCATGTCTCCTGCACTCTGCTCGGTTCTCCTCTCTGCACTCCCCCCACGCTCATCACCCTCCTCCTCCTCCTCCTCCCAGGCCCCCTAATGCCCGCTGCCCTCACCGGGTCACCGCTTCAGGGATAACTACGTCACCACGTTAACCCCTGAGTCGCCAGTGATCGCATTTAAGAGCCGAGATCCCCAAAAAGAGAGGAGGGGGGAGGGAAGTGTCCGACCCCCCCTCACACCCCCCCATACGAGGCGGGTCCATCCAGGATGTCCCGGATGATAAAAACAGATCTTTCTGTAAAATCAGTCAAACTCACCTCAGATATGATATCATGTCATCTTCAGGGTTTTTTTTTTCCTGTTTCTTTCATTGATTAAACTAAAGTTGAGAGAAACATTTCTCTTCCCAGAAACAAGCTTCTACGTGCACGGTGACGTCATCACGAGTCATAAGGGAACTCATTAACCTTGTTTGATATATTTTTCGATTATTTCCTGCTCTTTAGTCAAATCTGTCCTCCACAGGTGTTTACTAGTATTAATCACACTCGACCTCATTTTGTGAACTTCTGTGTGTTTGACTGGATATTTGATGTCAGACCAACACTGAACTGAGCTCTGCTCTAAAATAAAAGGACAATGTGAATGTGTTGAAGTCAAAGTTTGTTTGTTTTTGTTTTGTCTTTTTTAGAAATGAATCTCTGTCCATTCAGACATTATTTTCCTTCTGCTTTGTAAGAAAGTGTGAGCTCAGTTCCAATAGAGTTTGTGTTTGTGTTTGTGTTCTCCACCAGTTGCTCTTCCGGTTCTGTCCAAGAGGAAAAGCCGCTTCTATCCAACTTCACTGTTTAAAATGATATGTGTCTGAACACAAAGGCACAAAATATTTGACAGCTTGCTCTCATCCAATGAGACGGTTTTATCCCACATCTGTCCCCTCCGGCTTGTCGCAAACTCCAAATTGGACTGATTTGGACTGGCTTTCATCAGCGCCTGCTCCGTGCCCACTCTTTCGTCCGGCCTTGAGATGTTTAGAGACATCAACTGCTGTCTAAATATGCTTGGAAATTTGATCAAATGGTTTAACCAACCGTGACTTTCTACATCTTTGTTTGGGCTAAAGCCGAATCGGACATGTGGACTAAATAAGGTCAGTTTTCATAATATTTTTCTGATGTAAAAACATATCACTATTGGCTGAGCCTCAACAACTATAATAATAATAATAATAATAATAATAATAATAATAATAATAATAATAATAATAAAACAGGTGGTTAAGATGTCAAGTGTTCACATGAGGGCAGATTTTGGGAGTTTTCAGAATGAAGTGAGACATGTGCATGTTGGACAAATGCATCATCAGACATTTCCACACAAACAGCTCGGACAAAAAGGGCTTTCTCGGCCCTGCTGGCATCTCCAGAAGGGGAAAATCCACTTAAACAAACTCAACGTTCACGCTAAGTAATTCTGCTGTGACTTTTCCAAACCGCGGCCGCCCCCCCCCGATGAAAAATAGAAACTGTTCTCAGCACCAAAAGCAACAATACAGACATAAATCTTCCCTGTACGGTTTTTAGGCTTCGGCTTTGAAAGCATTTATGAACAGAAGGGAAGTGGACGAGTTTCCAGCACATACACCACACCCACCATCAAGGAAAATCAAAATCCTGACAACTTTACACGTTAAAGCCAGAAAACTCATCCCATATACTGACATGAACTGCGTTTACATAAAGCATATGTACTCCAAGTAGAGTAAATATGCTCTACTCAAGGATGTGTTTGTAGATGAAGCATTTTGTTATGGGGGCCAAAATCATTTTATTTTATCTTTTAAACCAAAACACAAAAAAGTTTGATTGGGAATTTTGTTCCTGTTCAACATTACATTAAGCATGAAATATTTTAATCAATCAAAGAAAGTAGCCAGATTTATTTATTTATTTATTTATGTACTTTTTCGTTGGAAGGGAATGTGTGTGAATCATTAGATCCAAAACTTCTTTACTGAAAGAAAGAAAGGCAACCACTTTGGCTTCACTGAAGAAAACTGAATAAGATTCAGTCTGTCCTCTTCAATAAAAACGTGATTTAGGCTGCTTTATATTTGGAAAAGTTTCAATAGTTTTGTCCTAATTGAATAATATAATAATAATAATAATAATCATAATAATAATAATAATAATAATAATAATAATAATAATAATAAAGTCTCCATCTGCATCAGCCATGTGCGCTTTTGAGACAAAATTTGTGTCATTCAGATTGTAATCTCTATTGTTTCAGACAAACCTTTTTTGACTCGACCCGACAAGAAATATTAAACAAAAACTTGCTCTGATTGTAGCTCACTTTTGCTGCCGAGTGCCACCCCAGTGCCAGAATGGCGCCCTGGATGGTGAGCCTTAATAGAAACATGAAAAAAAAAAAAAAAAGACTACTCAGAAATTCAAAGCATTACCTCGCAATTACATCAGTTCCTAAAGAAGGTCATCGGTCCACAATGCCCTCCTCTCTGCTTGTGTTGGGTAAACACAACCTGTAAGATACCATCAGAGGTGTCAGGTGACCCCCCCCCCCCCCCCCACTCCCCTCCATCACAGATTCCTTCTCAAACGGAGCGTTAACACCTGTCAGCGCCAAATTATTTTTTTCGCAACTCTGCTGAGCCGTTCTACACAATTGTGTTGCATTTCGAGCCATTGGTAATGACCTCTTGTCTGCATGCCATCGTGTGGTAAACACATCGAGACAGGAAACATCTGCAACAGTCATTGCAGAATCCAGCAGCTGCAGAGAAGACAATGCTTGGCCTTGCGGCATTTGGAGTGTCTTCCTCAAACTGGCAGCGTTGATGAACGTGGACAAATGTTTGAGATTTTTTCCCGAGAAGCGACTCTCCTGGCCGTAGTGTCAGACGGTCTCTCCCCGTTCAGCCCTGCCCTCACACGTGTGGGCAACTGTCTGTGTTGGCGTGTGAGCCAAAATGAATACATTTCATTCGTACGCAGCTCTGCAAACCCCAAAGGTCAACGTACAATTACAGCACAGAGCACGAAAATCAGAACAGTAAACACACTATGGGGGTTTCCATGCCTCATCATCGGTTTGACCGACGACCAAAATGGCAACATTTGTTCCATTTTCAGCGGCTGTGGTTCTTTTTCATGCCAGAATGTGTCAAACGGAACAAACACTTTCAGTGCTGCACCAAAAACCTCTGAAGAAGATATGAGTGCAAGTTCATCTCAACCAAGATGTTGGTGTAGGAGAACCAGAGTTGGATTTTCTGGTCTGCATTCACACCTACCCAAACAAACCACTAATGAACAGACTGAACAGAGCTGGTTAGAGTGCAACCTGGATGCGCTTCAACACTGAAGCATTATTGAGACGGGTTTTAAGTAGGGGTATACCAATTTATCTGCCAGCCACTTTTTTGGTATCGATTTTCCAGAATTTTGGGAGATCGGTGAGCAGCTGATGCTTTAACGTGAAGCAGATCTTATCCCTTGATCTTATCTTCCTCAGCAAAGGTCTGAAGATCAGCCACTGTCCACTTCTGCTGTCCGATGAGAGAAGTTTGACAGACAGGCCAGCCCACCAGGTCATGTCTGCATGTTTGCAATTAACAAAATCCCCCCGCTGTTACAAACTCAGTGACTTTCTTGCTTTATTGAGTATCATTTCAGAGAAAATTTTTTCATATTAGTCGAAATCGGAGTCGGCAGGTAAAGACTTTTAGAGATCGGTAATCGGCCAGAAAACTGTAATTTCGCACCCCTTGTTTTAAGGCAAGATTTGAAAGAGTTCAGACATTCTGGGTGTCTTGGACCGACGTCTGAAGCCCCTCAGTTCCACAGACATGAGCATGTGGCTGGATGAACAGGATGGATAAGAAAGACCATGGTGGGCTGGTCATCTGGCATTCTGGACAACGCCCACTAGGCTGCTGTACACTTATGAGCCAGCCCAAGGCTGTCATAAAATGACCAAAAAAACAAGTGTCTCAAAAATCATTTTTATTGACCGTAATGTCTCATTGGTTGCTTTTATTTAAGGACATTGGGCTAGTCCAATGAAATGTCTCAGCTGACCTTGGCCTGCCCATCTCCTTGCACTGTGTTGGAGAAGTGAGTGGAAATGAATAAACCTCAAAAGCGCCACAAAAACATAAATAGAATATGCTCATATGTCCTCTGGTATGTTGTGTGACTTTACACACAACATACCAGATGTTGTGTGTAAAGTCACACACAACATGTGACTTTACACACAAAGTCACATGTTGTGTACGGTATAATAAGGGTTGACACCCTTATTATACCGTATGGATAATAAGGGTGTCAACTTTACAAACCCAACATTTAACACAAACCAGTAAAAAGTCACACATTGGTAAAGAAGCTTTTCCTAACGCTTCTCAGTAATGCAGTTTTCACTGCTCTTATTGGTGATCAAATGCAACGTGGAGACCCTCCTCAGAAAATTCTTTTCTGATTTCCGATCAGGTCCAGATGACGTCTGCTTCCCTGGAAGCTGCCAGTTTCCGGAGCCGAGTTCTGAATCCTGACTCAGAGATGAAATATTCAAAACAGAACAACAGACAGTGGGAAGAGAAACCCGATCCAAATCGAAGCAAGCTGGATCACCGCGTCTTCCTGCTTTCCTCTTCTTCATGGGTAGAATTCTGATTTCCTCTAAACGCACATTGAAGGAGTATCCATTTTAACTTGGTATCTTTCTCTAAGACTGTTTTTCCATCATGTGCAACTCAGTTTGTTCATGAGGAGTGAGGGTCTCTCAAAACATCCGAAGGCCTTCGTCAGCCTGCAACTCTCCTGACCGAGTGAGCGTCAGTTTAATCAGCAGCTTGTTGTTCGGAGATTTCCACAACGTCAAAAGATGGGAGGCAGTTAGAACCGCACTGGCAGCAGTTGAATCTTATTGAACCTCAGCAAAACGACTGCTGGGTTCGAACCAAACACTCTTCACTCTTCTAATGTGCCGAGCTCTGGTGGAAGATGCTGAGGAAGTCTGAAAGATTGACCAAAAATGAATCCCTCAGACTAACTTCAGAAGGAAAAAGTTGGTTGCGTACCCTTTCTTTAACCTCTGGGAAGACAGAAGAAATTTAGATGAAGTTAAACTTATAATAAGCCGATTTTCTGAATGTTCAGGCCAAGTCGCAGACATATCTTGCGGAATAGCTTTCATGCTTAATGTTTTATGTTGTTTTTAATGTCCTTATTGATTAAGCAATGACTGGGGAGTAGATTAATGTGACCACCAATCAGATCATTACTGACTGTATTAGTGAGTCGCCAAACTATTCATTAAGTTAAAACAAAAATATTACTGAAATATATTTCAATTTTTGCTTTTCATGAATATACAAATGGTTATACTTTCCCTGATAAGGAAGAGTTCAATGAATATGAGATTATATTCATATGGTTTAATGTTGCCCATTGAGGCACTGCAGTAGATGGAAGGTGATGAGTTGTCAAGAAAAATATGAAAAGCTGCTTTAATTTTTGAAGGTGCATTTTTTTATAACTTGAGATGATGTTTGTTTATATTTTTATTAGGTTTGAGAATGTTTTGGGAGAACCATTATGTGACCTTCTGCAGACAATTGGAGAGGTACTCGGGTGTAGGGGAGCAGGTAGGTATGGTGGACAGGTAGAGCTGGTCATCTTGTGTGTAACAATGTTACAAAATGTTATTTTTATAGGAAATCGAATGAGGAGTTAAATCGCTTTTATTTAATGAAATTAATTTAATAAAATAGAAAGGATCCGTGTACACGGACTTGGGGAACACCGGAAGATAAAGGGGAAGGAAAGACGTAAATTTAATAGCTGAATCATGAGTGTGGCAAGAAAGAGAAGATTTAAACCAATAGATAAAATAGTAGATCTCTTCCGGTTACTGTTTTTAGATGACAAGAAAAACAACAACTTCCTGGTGTTGTTGGTACTAAAGACAGAACTTGTTCATGCAGTCATCACACACAGAATGTCTTTCTTTCTTGAAAAGGACTTTGCATTGACTTCCCTTCATGTTTCAATCATTTCTATAGCCTAACCTTGACTCTTATCCTACACCTAACCATTGCCAGCAGTTAAACCAAACCTAAATTTAGTTCATACCCTAATCCTAAGCTCTACTACCAACCCAAAACCAGCACCTTTCTTATGGGTCCTGGGCTTTTTGATCCCATAAGGAGTCATCAGTCCTCATGACGTTGTAATTGTTGGAAAAATACTCCTTACATTTTATCATAAACACGATCCCACACACACACACATTCACACACTGTGACTGCATGGAAAACTTACTCTGACCTCTGGCTTATTGAGGTCCAGCGACCCCAGAGGTGAATAACTGAGGCAGCTCCAAACTGGTGAGCTCAGACAGCAGAGTGTCCTCGGATGTGACTTCATGCCAAAGCAGTAAACTCCTTCATCTTCGCTCTCATATTGTAATGCATATCAGCCATAAAAGGGATGTTACATCACAGGACACACAGCGTCGCGTTCATCTTGGAATCTGTCGTGTAGGTCCTCCTTTCTCTGCATGAGTTATGGCCTGTATGCGTATTCTATGAAACGGCGCACTCAGGGCACAAACAGAGACGTCTCTTTAACATCACGCCAGGCCGTTCGCCCCCTCCGCAGCGCTGGCCATCCATCCTCTATTCTCTCAGCGATTTTTAGATTGCAGCTGCTAATGTTGCAGCCAGAACAGAAACAAAGCTAGCTTTGTGACCCCCCTCCGGACCCCTCCTGGCTGTCTGCTGACGCGATCGCTTGTTCTCCGTGTCATCTCAGAGCCCTTGTTCCCCTTCCAATCTTTCACTAAAAACTTCTTTTCTTCCCCGCTTTTTATAAGTTCACAATCCCCCCCACCCGCTCCCACCCCATCTCCCCTCTTGTCCTCACATCTGCAGCAGCATCACGCGGCTTGGTGTGGTCGGCCCCGGAGAGTCATGTGATCCGCTCAGCAAAGAAGAAGGGGAAGTGTGTGGCCAAAAGGCTGGTTTTTTGGTCCAGCTGGGAGGTCAAAGGTCAACTCAACGCTGATCCAGTGGGTTCGAGCAGCACAAGGAGTGACTTGCTTTTTCTCTTTGAGTTTCTCTTCATTTCTTTTCTTCTTGTTTTCTTCTTCTTTTTACAGTTTTTAACCATCGTCTCTTTCTTTTCGGCTGCTTGGCCTCTGGTCTGACCCAGATGTCTGCCTTCAAAGCCCGAGGCTGGCTGTGATTAAAGATGTGGTTAGTGAAATTCAGCATGAACAGAGTATCAGACAGTCTCACAAAGACATGTCCCAGAGCTGGAAGTCGACTGTTTGGGGAATAGTCATCACATTCTGGGCATTTGCTGGTAAAATGCATAAGAACAGAAAGAGCAAATAGTCATGTCTCATAAGTGTGAAATTATCAAAGGATGAAACCGTTCAGAAACAAAGCGTTGAGACTTTAGAGAACTGTGGAAGAAGTTGCTGGGTTTCTCGTCAGACATCGGCATAAGTTTCAGTCAACTCAGTCAACACCTGGAAATGAGTCACAAGCCAGCTGCAGGTATGAAGGCACACCAAGACTTTGGAATGCTACAGATTCAACCCTAACATTCAGAGTCTTACCATTCCTAAGCCTTCATCCTTTGAATGACATGGCAGAGAAATTCCCAGAGTGACAGAAGTTTTCCCCGCCGTTAGTACGAAGCTCCAGGTAGCTGCCCCTCCCAGCACCATTACAAATTTCGCTGCATGGCAATTTGTCCAATGAATCACTGGAACAAACCCTGATATTGTTGTTTTGAGATTATTTTCAAGTAATATGCTGGTAATGACGTAATAATAATCATTATATTTTGCTTACGTTTGTCATTCAAAATCAAATTAGCAAGCTTAGAAATAACATTGCAGAAGTAGTTGGTATGTTATATTTTGTTAGCAACACAGTTGTAGTAATCAGCTTTTCTCTAGTGAGATAATATGATCACATATCTGTGTGAGAATCTGTTGCTAGCACATGCTACCTGCAAACTGTGCTACAGGTGTTAGCATCAGGAGGGAGGCCATGTTGCTGGTGCAGTCACCCTCCTCAACAACAACAGCGCTTCTATAAACACTGCATGGATTATGAGACCGAGTGAACGTGGCGACAGCACGGGCTGAGGAACGAGTGACAAGTTCAGAGTGCGCACTACCAGGGGTTTCCAGGCAATGCGTATAAATAGCATGCAACCCAGGATACAGTTCACATGTCATTTCTATGATTTTACGCTTTTCACGTGTCGTTTTATGGAGCTGAATGACACTCCAAGTAGTCGGGGGGTGAGGGTAGAAATTCAGGGCCCGGGGTGTCATCCGCAGAAGAGCTGCACCGCAAACCACATGACCAGACTCGTTATCCGAGCCACGTTTCATGAGACGGTTAAGGTTTTTCTCTAAATCATGGAGACTGGCTCTTTTGTCCAACTTTTTTTAAATAGCTAAAGAATAGCTGTGGAACTGAAGATTGTATTTTACCTGAAAAAGATTCTGTGCTTATTTATTTATTTCCAACAGAGAACAACAAAAATAATGATAATGAGACAAATAGTCTTAAAAATTGAAATGCAATTTTACACAAGTTGTCCGAAAAGAGGCCGATAGAAGATAAAAGATCTTATGATTGCAATAACATGTAATTAGATTAATTAAAATGTTAATATTAATTTTTCTTCATTCCTGAATTGTCTTCTCCATATGGAAGCTGTCCAACTTAAATGTGCCAGTTCTTCTGCTAGAACAGGAGAGTTGTTCAAATACAGTAAGTTCTGATATTTCAGAAAGAATATTCCAAATGTTTTTTAGCTAAAAAAACTTTTTAAAAAGTGGAAAAGGTCCACATGTTCAGAAAAAAAAACATTTACTGATAAAATGGGCAAGTTGAACTAGTGAAAAGAGCTGGTTTGTCAAATTAATTGGGACATTAAAAATGGTTTAATGGTGTCAGATGTTCACAGGAAATTATGCAGTTGTGCTTTTTGAAAAAGTCAGTGGTTCAGATAAGAAAAAAGACTGTTATCCATGTATTTGGTCTTAGAGTTTCACTGTGTTAAATCAGTGATAAAATTAAATTTCAAATAAATATTTAGATAAAAAAAAAAAGAGTAGAACTGTACGAGTGTGTGTTCTTAAGTATTGGTTTTTGTGTGTATTCTTATATTACGTGTGGGTGCTCGCGCGCGTGTGTTTGTGTGTGTATTTAGGGCACTAGACATTTTCTCCCACTTTTCCAGTTTTGGTTGAGTCGTGCCTGAGAAAAAAGTACCAAAGCAGACCGCCTGCGATTGACCACACATCAACTTACACCTTGTGTGAGTGGGTTGTCATGGGTACCGTGACGACCCATGATCTAAAGTGCAGTCATTTTCTATAATCTGCTTGTAATTTACTGTAGGGAAATGTGGTTATGGTACTCATATAGTTTATATCTAGCAGGACGTTGCTCACGTTTCATGATAACTGAATGACCTGAAAGTTGATTAGAGCAATCCACTGAAATGGGATGTGATTAAAAGAATTTCAAATGCTATGCAATCAGTTAAAATTACATAAAAGATTATTGTATTTTTATGACTTTTGTCTATATTTGATCAAAAATAGTTTATTTCATTTAAAATAAATACAATAAATTAGACAGAGCAGCAAAATATATAGGCATGGGATGATTTGGTTAAAGTGTGTGTGGACAAAATTGCAGTATGAACTGGCAGATGGTCAAATGAACCTGATGCAGTGCATATGCAAGAGTGTTGGTGGTGTGTGTGTGTGTCAAGTTCCAACTGTTCTCAGTTCCATTTTTACCATGATTTAATTGTACTTAATTACTTTTATCTCTCAAATAAAGTTAAACCTGACACATGACTTTAACTAGACATCTGTATCTGAGGCAATGTGGGGTGGAAGCAGAGATTCGGTAAGAAAAAAAAAAAAAAAAAGGAGACTGAATAAGTGCCCGTGATTTGAATTAAATGCTTTGGAAGTGCTTCTGAAAAACCTCCGTTCAGTTAAATAAAACCCAACAGCTCTATTTGAAACGTGAAAAGTTACAACAACAACAACAAAAATTCATTTCAAAGCACGCGGAAAAAAACGGACATCTCTTAGCAATGCACATTTATGTGGAATGTGTTAAAAGGTTCGTCTTGTGTCGGTGAAACTGCTCCAACATCCCTCCTCCTATTTCCTCTCCTGATACCTCCAGCTATCGTCGTTCCCAGCAACAAGTGGCCCCTTATCCAGATGAATTTTTACGTCGGTGGTAATCCGGTCTGCTCCTGACACGAAGCAAATGGCTGTGTTTCATTGATTGCGCTCAAGGGTGACAGCTACACACACACACACACACACACACACACACACACACACACACACACACACACACACACACACACACACACACGCAGGATGTGGGTTTATTGTTCACAGAGAAATACTGTATATAACAAGAGCTGGCTCCTAAATACACAACACAGTCAGAGCCGCTCAGGGGGGATTTCTCCTGATCAAGCCGAGCGAGTGCAGCGCTACTAAAATAAAATTTTAGTGCAGTGGTAATGTTGCGGAGCAGCGCGGCGCCGCGGCTAATGGGGGGGATCATATCTGCACCCTGATTCCTGCACCCCTTCCCCCCTTCCCTCCCACCACCGCCACCACTCCCACCAGCGTCTGTCATCATCCCGTGCATTTGGCGTAGGATATAACGGCCCCAAAAGTTCAAATGTCAGCACATAAAACGCAAATAGAATTACAACAATGTGATATTTCTGTGGCGGAGGGGGCTACACAAGGGGGGTTATAAAGAAGGGTGGGAAAACAGTAAGGAGGCACGCTGGCGGGGATTTCTTTCACTGTTGTGGCGGAGGAGGTTGGTCAGAGCGATTGTGTGGTTTCTGAAATTTCCCCCTTTGGGACAGGCTTTCTTTAATTTCCAAAGCACTCATTGTGGAGAAAAATAAAAACAACAACAAAAAAAACACATCCCCGTTAGCTGCATTCTTACTGACAGCTGCTGCTCCTATGAGCCAGGCTGTCTGCATCTGCACAGAGCCGTTCTGATTTATAAGCAGACTTTGCTCAGGGCCTCCCGCCGGCTCCGGAAACCTCAGGCACTTGGGTTCACACACAACGGATTTGCAAATGCACTTACTCACCGGATTATTAGGTACACCTGTTCAACTGCATGCTATCACAAACAGGGATTCAGTCGGTCACATGACAGCAAGCCGATTGTTTTCCGCATGTAGAAATCAAGTTGAGTGTATGAGGGTCAAACCGAGCGTCAGAATGTGGAAGGAAGGGATTTAAGTCGGTGGCTGCAGGCGCCAGGCAGGAGGGTCTGAGCATGTCAGAAACCGCTGATCTGCTGGAATACAACCATCCTCTGGGTTTACAGAAAACAATCCGACAATGTGAATATGTACGGTAATGTTGTGTTGATGAGAAAAACTCCAAACTCCCAACACACAGGGTCACCAATACCAAACAGCAGCAGATTGGAGAAACACAGTCAATGGTTCAATGAGTCAGTTTCTATTGCAAGATTCAGATGGTAGGATGAGCTTTGGAAATGATAACATTAACTCATAGGTCCATCCAGTTCAGGCTGCTGAATGTGTGACGTAGCATGAAGCTTTGAGGGATGATTTTAGGACCAACTTTTGTACCTTTGTACCAACTGGCCATCATTTAGGGAAGTGGTTCCTAAAGTTGGTGGTGGAGGGCCGGCATCCTGCATGTTTTTGTTCTCTCCCTGATTTAACGCACCTGCATCCAATGATGGATCATTAGAAGGCATAAGAAGAACAATGACAAGCTGGGAAAGGCTGTTACTAAAACCAGGAAGTGATTTCACACCTGATAGTCCAGTAGATTGCAACACTGGTTACATTTTCAGCTGGTGCCATTCTCTTTCACACTGTGTTCACCCCCTTTACCTGTAGGGGCACTGCAGGAAGAAACACTGAAGAAACTGATACAAAAACCTCTGAAGAAGATACTGAGCCCAAATGAAGTGTTCTCAGATTTCAGCAGTTGTAGGATTTCTCTTTTGGTAAAAGACCAACAAGTCGTTCCTCCTGTTTGAGCTAAATGTTTGTTTGGGTTGTATTTACCCAGAATGCCCTGCACTGCAGTGTGTGTCCTGCTTTTGAAGCCTTGCATTCACATATGCATTTGAACCGCTCCAGAGTTCACTTCACCCGAACCGAAACCAGAGTTCGGCTCTTCATTGCGCTTCGGAGTTTGATTGCACATTCACAACTCCCCAAACAAATCGGACATTATAGGCACACAAACCAGAGGTTGGTTAAAGCAAACTAAGCAGGTTTGGTGGGAATACACCCTTTAACTCCACCGCCTACTTGACTATTGATGTTGACCATGTCCATCCCTTTATGACCCTCATACTCCCATCTTCTGAAGGCTACCTCCAGCAGATTAATGTCTCAAAACTTCAATTAGTACAGTTTTAAACAGTTTATGGATGCTTCCTCTGGACCCACAGGCAGAAATAACAAAGCAGACCCTGTTGTGCAATTCTATTTTCGTAATTCCCTTTGTGTCGTGTGAGTGGGAGTCTGGGGGAATCTGAATGTATTATGGGAGCATAGCTATGGTTGAATACAACCACAGAGTGCTACACGAAGGTAAAAATAGCTAAAACCACATATCATAAGATCCAGCTGTGTACATGAGGAATCCACTTCTTCTAAAGTCTACCAGTCGTTGCATTCAGGCTGATTCTTCCCAGCTGCTTGTTGCCGCTACAGTGAGTGTTGTGCAGCATGAAAGGCCGCAACGTTCCAGCTGATGCCGCAAAATGACCTTTTTTGAAAGAATGCTTGAGCCTTTCGCTGGAAGTGGTTCCCCGAATGAAATTGTGCTCGGGGCTTCACACAACCTTGTGCTGGCCCTGCAACACAGAGCAGAGCAGAGCATTATTAGGCCTTTCTGGGGAGTTATCCATTAATTTGGGGTTAAAGTCCATTTGCATGTAGACAAAGAAGATGTTGGCCATCCATCTCCATGCTGAGAGAAGGCAGTGGGAGGGGGCTTTGCACTGGCAGGGTAAGGGTGTGTGTGTGTGTGTGTGTGTGTGTGTGTGCGTGTGTGCGTGTGTGTGTGTGTGTGTGTGTGTGTGTCTGTGTGTGTGTGCATGTGTGTGGTGGACCTTCTTCTTGCAGATAAATCTAATGCCCTCAGGGGTGCTTTTACATAGGTGAGGGCTGACTGTTCTGCAAGCTGAGAGTGATTTATCTGGAAATACCACCAGTATCCCAAACACACACACAAACACACAAACACACACACACGCACACACACAAATGCTTTTAGTGTTAGATCCATTTTCTTACTAAGAAGGAGGCAGCCTGTATTTGTCGGGACATTTTTATTCGGAAAATGGCCGACTCCCCAGGCTGCTATTCTACCAGGGGGAGGCACGAAAACTTCAGGTTAATAAAAAAACCAAAGTTATGTCAGCTGAAGCAAGTTTTTATTGGTTATTAAGATATCTACTCAATGGTAAGTGCTCACTCTATAGCTGTTACATGACCTTACGCTATTGACTCGTGACACTCAGCTTTATATATTTTGCTTCAGATTAAAATTAGTTTCTTTATGAAAAAGCACATTTGTTTGTCTTTGTTTATTATATTAACATGTCATCAAAATATTTTGTAGACACCAATAAACTTTGTCCAAATTCTGTTCTAGGTTTGAAAAAAATTATTTAAAGGAAAAAACTACAAAAACAACTGAAAGTCAGGTCAGAAGTCTGACAATGTATCAAACTTAAATAATAAAAAGTATCGTATCGTATCGGTGTCAGTATCAGTATTGGTGATGCTGGTCCTACATTTACATGGAATTGGATCGGTAACAAAATATAAAGAGGTTTTTCTGAGCTGTCACTGTAATGTGTTTTAATTGATTAGATTTTCATTCAAACACAGATTACCCTGCAACTTTAAAAACAACCATCAACTCCAAGCACCTCAGACGTAACAGAAACCGTCTAATACAAATTCTGTTACAGCACCACATGCAGGCCTGGCATAGTCACTGCAACACTCCTGCTCATGTTTGTTTTACAATTACTATTATTTGGACGTTTCCTGGGAGCAAGAAGGTCCTGGGTTTGATTCCAGGTTCAGCGTCTTTGTGTGTGGAGTTTGCATGTTCGCCCTCATGTTTCCTAAATTGAGTGTGTGCATGTGTCCTGATAGATTCAGAAGCCTGTAGGCCTTGAAGTTGATGTGTACCTAATGTCCACATGGAATGTTTCCAGGATTTTTTTTTTCCATCCATACGAAAACACTGACAACAGCCCAAAACGCTGTTTGTACCCCAACACCTGTAAGTGGCTCTCGACATGGATACAGGACACACACATGAGGTTAGTGGTCAACAAACGATAATAAAAATAGCGAACCACAAAGTCCAAGTTGAGCCTTTGGGTTTTGGGTGACAACAAAGAAAAAGCTTCTTCTTTGTGTCACATTGAGTTAATATTTTTTCTTTCTTTAGGCACTAGTGATCTTTATTTACATCTTTTGACAACTTATTTAATTGCACAGGAAATGGAAGAAGAGGCAGAAATGCAGCATACGCCCTCAGACTGAGAACCAAACCCAGGACAGCCTCTGCATGTCCTGGGTTTGGTCACAACGGATCACGAAACTAATAAACCACAAGACCAACATGCAGTCCGCCATTGTTATGTGTGACGTGTGAGGGGTCACGTTAGAGGTTGGGCCAACACGTCAGGGCTTTCACAGAAGAGGTGTTTTTGTTTCCCACATGAAAAACACAAGGGCGACATTTTCACTTGGAACAGGTTTGAAAGTTAAACCGAGGACCCAGCGGGGTGGATGCGGGGCACAAACGGTTAAAAACTTCCCCCAGTTTGGAGTTCCAGGGTGGATGGGGCCTGAGCCCATTCTAACCTACATGTGTGGGAAGGGACCCAAAACGGTCTGCAGCCTGGGGCCCCCCAGCTTCCTAATTCTGGCCCTGACCCCACATCACAGCCCACAGCAAAGTCTTATAAACAGACTATTTAGAAAGACTGGAATGTATATTTTAAAGCCATTAAGGCTGATTTTTAGTTCGCTGCCTTTCTCTAAGCTGCTGTCTCCTCATCCTCCTTGTAGGTGT
>CAKLNU010000547.1:795000-980000 GCA_922788865.1 Poeciliopsis turneri
AAAGAAACAGAAGATGGTTCAAGTCACTTATGCGGTCAGCCAGGGAGCGAATGGAGAAGTCCTTCGTTGTGTAAGGCAGCAGATTCCAGACCAGCCTTTCACCTACACAATTAGATCAAAGATGACAATGCTAGATTCAGTAAAGATTGGTTTCTGACTGGGGCTCCCAAAACCACATAACATCATAAACATAATTTCAGCCTTTGTTTATGTCATAACTTACTGGTTCTTATGTTGGAGAGTTAAGATGCATGTCTCACATCAATGACAAACATTATTACATCAATTAAGAATATTGTAATATTCAACTTCCGTGTCATCCAACGCAATACAACCTGATTAGTTTTTTTACCTTGTTTGTTGGGATTTTCAGCCACCCAGGCAATAGTGATGCCTCCTATCTCAGAGTCACTGAAGCGCAGCAGGAAGGTGCCGTTAGGTTTAGACAGCAGCATGTCCTGAGCCTGCTGCTTGTTCACAAAGCCAAGAATAGCCCTGAAATCACATCCATGGGGGAAATTAACCTAGCCGTCTGTTTTCTGGGTCAAACATTAAAAAGTGTGAAACATTCAATAAATGCACACAGTGTCAAAAATAGACGAATAATACACCATTTTAAATGTACATATAAACCCCCAGCTTTTTTGAGAAGAGTCACATAATTCATTACCCATCATTCCAATGAGGTTTCAGGTATTTCTTCATCAGCTCTACCACGCCATCAAACCACTGCCAAAAAGTAAAGTTGCGTCCAGGCAAGTTTTCCTGTTAAGTTACATCAAAAAATCTGTCAGTTTGTTTCCAGAAGATACTGAAAAAATCTAAAACCAGAGCTGATTGTAACAACACAGTATAGAAGCCCATTTCCACGACCCTGTTCAAAAAAATTAAATAAATTATCTCATTGCAATGAGCTCCTATCTCATTACAATCATTACGATCGTCATCTATCTTGAAACAACGAGATCATCGTCGTATATCACGAGATCGGCTGCGTCGTTCCCGAAATAACGAGATCGGCATTGAGATCGGGGCGTCCATCTCGAAATAACGAGATCGGCTGCGTCCATCCCGAAATAACGAGATCGGCTGCGTCCATCCCGAAATAACGAGATCGGCATCGAGATCGGCGGCGTCCATCTCGAAATAACGAGATCGGCTGCGTCCATCTCGAAATAACGAGATTGACATTGAGATCGGCGCATCTCATTACAAGATCATCGCATGTCATTATGAGATTTTTTTTTTATATACAGGGTGGCAGAAACGTGCTTCCATCACACAGCAAGTTTGTTAATAGAAAATGCCTAAGTATTATGTAGCACAGCATTAACAAATAAAACTAATAGCGTTAGAGAAGTCAAGTTGAGATGCTGCTCAGATATACTTGCTCTACTGTCAACTTCATTACAGCAAATGAAATTGACAGATCAATCAACTGGTACACCAATTGCTGCGAAGATTTATAACAACAAGCAGCTGTTAATATTTAAAGTTTTCCCATTCAGACACTGCAAATAATTAAACTTCGGTTTATGTGACATTTTATTGGTATTTATTTAGTTTCAGTTAGGAACAGCCACATTCACCTGCTTGGAGAAAAGCTTAAATGAGAAAATGAGCCGGCCTCACCCGGTTGAACTGGGCCCAGGAAATAGTCATGTTACGGTAATCCTCAGGGTTATTACTGCTGTTTGAAAACGCTTTCTGTGCCAGGAAGACCAGGTTATCCTCCGTCAGGCCACGCCCACTGTGCATTTCAGCCTTATACTTCATATCAAGGGCTTCACATAACTGGGTCCACAGCACTTTGTCAGGGACAAGGAATGGCACTCTTCCCTAATGAAGGAGAAGGTGAAAGAAGAGTGTTAATAAAAGTATGGCTAGCTAAGGCAGGGATTCCTTAAATTTACTACTATTTTGTCCACTACTTTTATTTTGTCTATTTTAGATCATAAACAGCCAAAATCTTTCTTTGTTTAGAGCATTTCATTGTTGCAAGTTAAAACTAAAACCATACACTGTAGGTAGGAAAAGTTGAGCTACTAGGCCATTAAAATGAATAACTAGAAATCTGTTACATTCTTTCTTTAAACACCTCATTTTAACTTCTTATTTTTCTCTGTGCTGGCTTGTTAAAAGCATTAGAAAAAAAAAACTGAAAGCATATTAGAAGAAATTAAAACAATTACAATGATTACCATAATATAAAAAGCTGCATTAAACATTACTCTGGAAAAACAGTACTCTTTGTATGTAAAGAGTAATGTTTACAATCTTTACCTTTTATAAAGATTGAAACTTTACAATCTGTAAAGTTTCAGATTGTGGAAAAAGTAATTAAAGATTCATACTTTTGAGGACCAGCATCTTACCGGCTCAGCAAAGGCGTTGTCCCACAGGACTGTTGCCGTGGCGTTATTGTCCTGACTGCCATGGACAATCACAACAACCGGTAAAGACAGAGTCTGCAGGTCAAACATAAAACATAAGCCAACAGGTAAACAAAAGCATTCTGAAATTATTTGAATTTTCACAATTATAAAACAGAATTGCATTGCTATGATGGGTTAGGCTTGCACAGAACCATAAAACAATACTTTTACTGGACTGTTTGCAGGGTTCTGATAGTAAAAAATAAATGAAGTCTTTTAAGGCTTCCATGTGAATGACCTTGACATGAAACACCAGCTCGTTTCCTCCAATGCTGAACTGGGACTCAAACAGAATTGTAAACTTTTCCTCTGTCACAGACTCGGCACCTCGACGATCCGAACGCTTAATTCGCTTCAGAGACTGTAAAAGAACAAACAAGTGACATATTAGAAATAAAGCATTCACCACAACAACCAGAGCGGTAAATGTGTAACTTTTTAAAACCAAAAGCTGCCACACAGACAGAAAGGGGATCAAATCCCTACACTGGCTTAGGTTTTGGGATTCACTGACCTTTGAACTTCAAAGCTAAACAAATGACCAACACATACAGACTGGATCACTTTGTCAAAATGATCCAAACAGTACACTGCAGTAATGTTTTACATCATGTATGAAGTGATCAAAATTGAGGAAATCAATACTTATTATTAAGGATCCACAATAGATCGACATCAACAAAGGTTGTTGATGATGTTAAAAATGATGTTAGTCATTTTTTTCCACACATCAGAATCTATTCAATATGTGAAACTGGGCCGATATTAAAACTTTTATTCATTTCCATCTTGTTGCCATTTGTGTTTCTGGATGTGGATATAATGAAGTTGGCACTTTGGTCATGTGACAGTAAAGCAGCACGGGATTGGGGAGAGTTTAACTGAAGCACAGTATAAATGTGTTTTTTTTTATGGTGTTGAAAGTGAAAGGAAATATATAAAGCTCTGGTAAACATGAAGAGACCACAATTAATATTGTTCTTTTATTCTATGATCTACTGACAACATGTCTCTGAAATTCCAAGCAAAAAATGTGTATATTTATTAGCAGAAAATGAGAAATGGTCCAAATAAAAAAAAGATCCAGTGTTTTCAGACCTCAAATAATGCAAAGTAAACATGTTCATAGAAACAACAACAATATTGTTTTAACTCAGGAAGAATTCAGAAATCAATACATAGGATTCAGTGCAGTGGGCTCTTAAGTTTTTCCAGAGCTTTATATAAATGTGACATCAGTAAATCCTGGTTATTGGCCATAAAAGCAATACTAATATTGGATATCGATATCAGCACAGATTCTCATATTGGTGCACCCCTTATGATTATTGATTGATAGTGTTTCTATGAGCAAACAGTTGTAAAAGGCAGACTGAGTGCAGTGAAATGGTTTACCATGTTCCGGAAGTGTGCACTCAGAGTGCCCGTGGCCTGGTGGTACTCCATTACACAGTTGTTGTTGAGGATTTCTCCACTGCTTTCACTGTCAAGGGGAAAGACAGGCAGACAGACATTCATTTCTCTATACTGTCCCTTTAAGAAAAAAGCTAGACTAAAACTAGCTTAATTAAATTTGATCCAAGCATAATTCAAGATAACTGTATAACAATAAAACATCTCCAGAAACTTGCTAAGACCGCTGGGAGGGAGGGCACAGTCATGCATCATGGCTGAGCTCAAAATATTTAAAGTTGAAAATATCACTAGGTAATTATGTGTTATTGGAAAGCATTATTAATGATACATAACCAAAAACTATAAAGTTTCAAAGGGCAAACATAAAAAAAATACAATAAAAATACAATAAATATACATTTTTTGTATATTTATTGTATTGTGTAGTGTCTACATTTAAAAAAAAAAAAAAAAGATTTTATTGTGCCTTGTCATTTTATTTTCTGAAGTTGTTAGTGTGCAGAGTGCTAAAGACAGGCAGTAGTTGCAGAGTTCAGGTGAATAAAAAAGTCTGTGTTGACATCCTGACTATACTATGCTGTCACTATGAAACTGTGAAATATTTCACCTATGAAACTCTTTAACCCGTCTTTGCAATCACTGTTACTGCTGTATAAAAAAAAACTTAAAGCAAATAAAGTAACAATTGAAGCCTGGTAGCCTGCCAGGCTAATGATGCACTGCAGGAGACCAAAGCAGTCTTTTCACCATGAGTTGAGCTATTCGTCTCAACTCATGGAATGTATCAATTACTGTACATCTATATTAACCACAATTAAAGCTGTAAGGATTTATTTTTAAAAAATGTTAAATATTTGCCTTTTCTCATTCAATAAAATGTCTGGCGGAAGTTTTAAATGAGACAAGTTTCCATCCAGCTAAGCTCCTCACCTGTGTGTGCTTTCATTCTTCAACATAGCTTTGGCTTGCTGCTCGCTAACAATGATGGCCTTGACCTGCGGTGGGTTCATGTGGACGTTGAGCTTCCCCCCCACAAGAAGACGGACTGTAGCTGCGAACTTTGTCTGGGTCTTTAACACCTGGGGCGGCTGCTTTTCAATGATGAAGGTGCTGAAAAATAGAAACACAGTAAGATCTTGATCAGCAGTGTACAGCTGACTGATGAACATCAGAGCATGGATTAAGAGAACATCAATGAGAGATTATTCACTGCATTAGAAGGAAAATTAAATGTGGAAAAAAAGAAAGTGAGATAATTTGTAGTAGAGTTGTCACCATATAAAGTTTAAAAAAGGCAGCAGTATCTTTTTTTTTTTCTAAAGAAATAGTTCTTTGTGGTAAAGAGCAAAAGTACAATTAATTCCAAGACAACATTTTAACTTTCTTAATTAGGGCAAAACTAATAAAACTGAGTTCTTATTTACAAAGATATGTAAATATTAATATCTTGGCATGTGTAACTTCTCCTGTTAAATTCCCAAAATATAAAACAATATACCTGTATAATGTTAATATTCCCAACATTCACTTTAATATTCCGTATATTGGTGCCTGTATGAATGACATGCACCAACACGTCGCTCCGCTCAGTTGTGGAAAACAATTTGATTTTCTTCAGACTGCTTGGGAAAGATTTCCAGGAAAAAATCTGACTGATCCAAATACACACTGTGCATATAAATGAGATCTGTTGAAAGTCCCTATATGGCTTCAGGTGTTCAATATGGAAAAATAAGTGGCTGAGTTTTACCTTGTTACCAGGGCAGAGATGATGTCAGTGATGTCAGCGTTGAGTTTGGTGAGCAGCTCTTCTATTGAACCAGGCAAAGGGAGCTGCTGGGTAAGATGCTCACAGCGCCGAATCTGCTGTCGGTTCTGCCAAATCAGGTCCGCCAGCTTCTCACACCTTTACAAGAAGGAGAAATGCCTCACAAAGGTGTATTCATAAAATAAAATGAATGTCTATAACATGCTAATTTTTTATTCAGTAGGAGAATAGGAATATGTCCCTCTAGGATTTCGTGGTTGTTTTTTGCAATCAAAATCACTGATTATGTGGTGCTACTTTAGAAATATTTGGAAGAATTTAGTGATAAATGCTGCCACTTGGAGGTAGGAGTTAGAATCACTTCACAGCAAAGTTTTTGACTTCTTTTGCTGCAAATTTACAATAAAGTCACAATTAATCAGTAACACAAAATGCAAAGAATTGCAAAAAAATAAGAAAAGAAAGAAAAAGTTTCAGGGATCTGTCCAGGTTTTACCAGGATTGCAGAACGTCCAGTCCCCCCTCATGAGGACCCCCGTTGCCAGCCAGCTGCTGTCTCCTCTTCCACTGAATGAGTTCCTCGTCCAGGATCAGAGTCTGCTGTTTCCTCAGTAAACCCAGAGTCTTCTGGTGCTGATCTGCCAGGTCCTACCAGCAGAGAATCATCTGTGTGTAAACCTGACTTCATAAGCTCACAGCAAACAAACTCTGGTCCAATGAAAATGTCACATTTGAACACATCCTCTGTCTCATCCACAGTAATAATCTAACAACATGCACAGACACGTCGACTGGCTCTTATAGTTATAAGAGCTTTTCAGGAATGGTTGGACAAGATTTCCAGGAATTATTTCAAAACCATAGGCAAAGCTCTAGATCCAGTTAGCAGAACTTGCAAAGATCTCCTGAGAAAGTAAACATTGCAAAACTGAGAATCTTAATAAATCAAAATCTAAGGCTCATTTTATCATTTATCATGTCTTGTAGTTTCCTTAGAGCAGCTCACTCTGAACGTCTGCAACAGCCACAAGGTCCGAGTAAAGCCGCCTCATTTCTATCTCCTTTTTAAGGATCTAGTGCTTACAGTGAGCTCTGATGGATACTGTAGGAAACTGAGAAAAAAGACAATATCCAGCATGTATGAGAAGCCGGCAAGTCACAAGGCTTTACCTACACCCCACCAGACTACTGACACTTTTTGTGCAAACACAAACACCAACTGTGTTTTGCAAAACACTGATAAGCATGAGGAACATACGACTAATAATAAGTAGTGTGTATTCATACAAGCCTGTATTTCTGTAGTGTGCTGGCCTCTCTGGCAAGCCAGGCCTCCACAGTGGCCCTTTTGCTCTGCAGGGTGGCTTCCCGCTGCGTTCGCTCTGCTGGCGGGACTGAAGACAAGCTGCTCAGCTGGGCTGGAACAGGGAAGGGCAGACAGCATGCAGAATGTTAGAAACACAACCTGGTTCGTACCTCAGAGAAAAGACCATGACAATGCTCTGGTGACACTAAACCAGCTGGGCACTGCAGTAAAGCCTATCTGGGCCAATTCATGCATTGCAAGACACAAAGGCTGTGTACTAAATTGAGATAGTTTTGATAATGAAAGCGATGTTTGCTCTCTATTTGCGATTAATTGATTTCATGCATTAAAGCAGTTAATCTCCTGATGGATGAAAACAAGCTCAATAATGTCCATGTGCATGATTTATAGTTTTTCCTCTTTCCACCAAAATCTGGATGACAGACGTCTCTAACTGGTGTTTTGGTCTCACTTAGTCCTTCTTTGAAAGACACTTTTTTTTTTTTTTTTTTTTTACAGAGACTTCATAATTACAGAGACTGCAACATTTAAAAATTAAATGTTGCAGACATTATTTGACGGGTTGTGAAAAAGATTGTCATGACACAGTTATAAACATGACATAACACCTGTCATAAACATGAGTAAGTCTTCATGAATATTTATGACTGTTGTCATAAAGTGTCATTTGGTAAATCATGACACTTAATACAGAGCTGATATTATTCAGAATGCCTTTGTTATGACAACTTGACATTAACCAAGAAATTATGATCCGACATAAATTTGTAATAAAATTACTACTGATTAAACTTAAAAAATTATGTAGCTTTATGTTATTAAAGCTGATTAAGCTAAAGTTTAATCAGATGTGGAGTGCGAAAGTGAGAGTGGGTGCAATGGTGAGATCTGAGAACCAATTGAGACAGTCAGGAAGTAGACTGTAGCAGGTCCCGAGTCCGGTAAAGGATTTAAAAAGTTCTCAAATGAAATTAAAATCGGTTATTCCACTGAACAGAAAATGGTCTGCAAATGGAGGACATGATTAAAAACATCTACCATCATGTCCAGATCTGAGAGCAGACTTCAAAATGCTAAAAGACAACAATATTATCCTTTATCACAATCATTTCTGGGACAAAAACACTAAACTATCATCACAAAGCCATAACCTCTGGTTGCTGTTGAAAGTTCATGTCTGTTCAATCAGAAGAGACTGAACAAGTTTCATCTTCCTGGGTTTTGTGCAAAGAGGAAACTTTTACTGTCTGAGACAAACATGAAGGTCACCAGAAAGAACACAGACAAAGACCAGAACTTCTGATGTTGTGAGTCTAAATGTCATCATGTGGACACAGAACAGAGGACATGTTTGGCATAAACTAAACACAGAAATCCAGGATGAGAATCTCATACCAACTATGAAGCATGGAGGTGGATGTGTCATGCTTTGGGGATGTTTGTTATAGCAAGACCAGGCAAGAGCATCAGATGATGTCTGAGGAAAATGTCAATAAAAACACTAACTCTAGGGTTTAGTAGTTATGTTGTTCTGATTTTTCCCTTAGGCAGGAAAAACACAAGAAATGAAAGTCAGAGTAAATTCCTGGTTTGAAAATGTTCATTATTGAGGTTCGTTTCACCAAGTTTCCTTTGTAAGAGCAGTCTCACCCTGGATGCGCAGGTTTTCCTGGTACTGGATGATGAAGTATTCCTGGCTGTGCTGCAGCTTCCTCAGCTCGTTCTCCGTCTCTTGTGTTGCTAGGCGCAGCTCTTCAAAAGCTTGGTTGATCTGTTGATGTCGCTGGGACAGCGTGTCCATGGCCTGCCCACCGCCCCCAGAGCTCGCCTGCACACAGAACCATTAAGAAACGTACTATCCATTTTGATGGCAACAAGTACAACCAACAATGTGTTATTGTTCCTAGTTTTATTGCTCTGCTGCAGGCTGGGAAGTTTTTTTTTTCACAAATGTCAGCTTATGATTAAAAAAAAACCCCAAAAAAACAACTTACATTTGTTGCTTCTTGAACGAGCCTCTGCTCTGACTGCAGGATGTGCTTGATGCAGCGCACCAATTCAAAAGGACAGCGGTCATAAGTGCTCTGCAGGCAAAAAAAAGATGAATCCATGTGGTTAAAACTCAGCATTTAATGTCACCTTAACTCACATGACACAACTGTGCCTCTCAGTTGCTGGATGATGCAACAGCACCATCCAGCACCAACATTCACAGTTCACTGGCACCTTGGAGGCTGTTGATGTCAATGTGAGGACCCCTATAGATGCACACATTTCTGAAGTTTGTTGTACTGGAACAGACAGGAATGTGCCAACACAATGCCATGAAGGAAAGACGTCTGCAATGACTGTAGAGAAGCAAGTGTTGCTACTCATTAATCTGGAGAGGCTTATCGATTCTAAACCTGTTAAAATCCGATCATTCCACACAAAGAAAATATTTTCACACGTTACAAAGAATCCAAATGCTCATCAGGAGAATATGTGGCAGGAAGTTTACACAGAGGCCTGACTGGAAAAAAGAACTCAAGAGCTATTTCCTTAAGTTGCCTCTGATATTTTATTTAAAGTTATTAAAAATAAAATAATTTTCCATAATTTCTAAGTTAAATATTCAATTTTGACTTCTTTTGTAGAGCTATGAATTGGTGACCCTGGTGAACTCTTATCCATTTTTACATGCCAGATTTGACAAGCTACTTTAAATAAACTTTGTAGACGCCCACCAATACTGTAGTAGTACACTGACCAAGCTAATAAAATTTACACTAAAAGCGTTTGCGGCGTAACGTTTGAAGTCATGTACAAGGTTATTTTTCCTTCATTACCAAATGAACATGTTATCTCACAGAGTATGATGAGTACTTTTTCTTGATTTATGTCTCTAGACAATACCTGAAAAGAAAGTCTCCCGAGGAATCCTGAAAATCCAGTTTTGTGCTTACTGTCAGACTCCTGCCCCTATGCTGAAAGTGAGGTAAGGATCTCAGCACATATGCTAATGGATGCAGGTAGCACAGCTAAAGAACACACGCGGTTAAAATGAATGAACCAACAACACACCCAACAATAGCTACCTTGAACTGGCTGGCTAAATGTCCCAGCTTGATCTTCAGAAGAAAGCCATCCTCTCCTCCCTGAATCTGGGCTTTTTTCTGCAACTCTGCCACCAGGCTGTCAAGCAGATGCTTGGCTTTAGCCTCTTCTCCTGGGCTATCCAAATCCACAGAGTCCCTAGGAAACAAATGCTTTATTAGATCTAGAGCACTGAAAAGGATAACATTCATTGCAAAATAAAAGAGAAACATTTCAACAAAACTGTGTAACATCTATATCAGATCACAAAGTCTCAGACAGAATCCAGTACAGGTTTGCTGCATACCAAGGCTGGCTTTCAATCCACTGGGCCAGGTAGTGCCGCACCTCGATGGGGAAATGCTGACCGTACAGCGCCTGCATCTGATGCAACGCGTCGCCCTGAAGCTGTTGGGCCTGAATCCACATCGCCATGGTGCAACTTGTGGAACCAAGACGCAAGTCAGAAAAGAGGCCTGGAAAATAAAGTTTAAAAATAGTTAATACCGAAAAGCATTAAGAACGCCTCGAAGACTGCATGAAAGACCAACTGCGATGTGTGTTCAAGAAAGGTTAGCATGTTTGCTTCCAGTCCAATGAAGCGATTTAAATTCTGCAATAAAGAGGAGAACTAAGTGCGTGCAGACTTTAACTAGCCATTTATGTGTCTTCGCAGAAGATAAAGCTTCAACGCTGTTGTTGGTCTTGTTAAGTTACTTTGAACTGTTGTAAAAGTCAGAAGAAGAAGAAGTCAGTCACTCCCTAAAGAAGTTGGGTGCACCAATTGCAGTTTTCTGCCGATCACTGACCTTTACGAAGCCTAGCCTGGTGGTACTGGCACACATTGATTGTTTTGGTCTGAAAAGTAGCTAAATATACCAACAAAGTATCTAAGTTGGCGACAGCGAGGTGACTGTTCACCGTGCTCGTACAGACATGACGTGCTGGGCGGGTCTGTCAGTCAGCCCTCTCTTACTCCACAGCAAAAAATCTGGACAATGGCTGATTTTCTGGCCTTTGCAGAGGTAAATAAAGACCGGTTTCACATGAAGTATCGCCTGATCCCCCAAAATTAAGAAAATCAGGCATGTTTTATTGGCAGGTCGATTTTTGTAGCATCCCCACTAACAGCTCCTGTGATTGGACGGCTGAGGTAAGGAGCAGACGCTGAGCCTGTCAAATACTTTAGCATTCTCGTTATCATTAGGAGTGGGCTATGTGGTAAAACTTACTTCTACCGAGCTGTAGAAGTATGTACGTATACTTCTACATACTTACATAAAACTTTGTTTTGCCAGAATAAAAGCAAACAATATAAAAGGTACATGTATGTTTGTCATCTACACATCTTCTGCTTATGTAAGATCCTGTTGAGTGCATGTATATGTATATGTGTGCATTACTATTACTTAAGGCGTGTGCAATTTCAAATATCCTTCCATCACTTTGCTACTAAAACAAAAAAGGATTATTGTTCCACTACATACTATATTCTAGGGGAGTCCTGAACTGCTATGAGCCAAGAAACGGGTATGGAGTTATCATTTAGGGACTAAAACATATATTCAAGCACACTAATAGAATCACTCTGCTCCAGCATTTAGTCTGCCCCAACATTTCTATCCAGCAGCGCTTGCATCCTGCAGGCAGGCTCAGTGGTTAACAAGAAATGAGTATGTTTTTTTTTTTAAGTATTGTTGTTGACTATTGTTTTCTGAGTAATATTACTTCATCAAGACATTCCTACATTCCACACTTTAAAGTAAGTAATACAAGTATGAATGATTCATGCTGATATATAGGATATATAGGGTCAGTATCGGTATCATCCAATGACTGGACACCCCTTCTTATTGTATAGAGCACTCTTTGGGCCATGGGGAATTTTTTTCCCCTTTTGGATTACCTCTAAAACCTCTGCGTTACCTCGCAACAGGTTTTCTGTTTTCACACAGTAATGTCCTAATCAGTTCATGTGGCATCACTGAATACTGTAAGCCTTTCCTCATCATACTTTCTGCTATAAGATTTTCATGAGGCTTTTCCATGTATCTTAATGTCTTTTTGTGAAATATCTGAAGTTCTATATCTTTTTCTGTAGGATAGAAATGCACCACAAACCTATGATTAAAAACAGAAACTTTCTATAGGCAGGAAAGAAGAAAAAATACATCCAAGCTATATCTGAGCTATTATCGCAGGGTAAAAAGTCACCTGACAGCTTTGATTGTCTCTTTTGTGTTCACAGTCTGAATGGTTTAAAGGGCCATTTTTCGTGCAGCTTTACACAAACAGACACAAACATGCAGTGAATAAATCAAATTTCAATCAATTTTTTTGCACCAAAGAGTTCAGAATAAACAGGTTTTCACCGAGGCTCTTTAAATGTGCATATATTTGACATTTTAAATTGACATTCGTGACTCTATACGAAATAGACCAGCAAATGTTGCAGCAAGCATATTGCGAGGGAACGCAAAAGAAAACATTTTCCCGGGAAGGGCTCCGTACTATTGATATGAGAGATCACAACACAAACAAAAAGCATCACAGACATCAGCGTTATGCTACAGGTTATATCGGTAGATGGAGACTTTGTTTCGCCTACTTTAGATCAGTCAGCAAAAACATAAACCCGTCAAAGTATCAAAGTGAATAAGAAGCGCATTGTTGGCTTTATGGCAGCGTGAGAAGATTTCATGGGTTCTCGTGTGGAACTTCCAGGTAGGAAACGTCAGCCTACGTGGAAGTTAAAGTCACCGTAGCTTTAAGCGGTGCAGTTCAGCGACACGGGCGCTGAAAGCAGAGCTTCTCTGGAGAGAAACGCCTGTTTGTCCTGCTGCACTAAAGTCAACAAGGGGAACGACCACAGTAGTGGAGTTCTATTCAAGAAGTTACTTTTAAAGCGGTACGCCAGCTAGCTAGTGGTAAGCTATCCCATTAGCTAGCAGAGTGAGGAACAAACAAAACTTCACTTCACGCTCCAAGCGCAAGCGTTTCACTTCCTGAGGCCTTCACTCACCTTTGTGGAGGCTGCAGCTCCCCAGTGAACGCTACACACGAGCGGTGAAGGTTCAGCTTAGCCTGTCATGCTGAAAGCTTGTCCCTCAACATTACTTATGGTTCTGCTAAGCAGGCTGTTGCTGATATCCGCTCCGGCACGAATTAATGTAATGCAGTCAGTTTACGAGTTCAGATTCCAAACTGTAAATCTCGCTCTGATAGATTGGTGTTGGCGGCGTGTTCGTGTGACTGAGACAGTTTGACGTTTGTATTATGCAGCGCATCGAGCTATTTCCGGGTGTATTGTTGAAGCTACAGACGGTCTCAGAAAGTCCCGCCTCTTCCTACCTACCGCGCGTCAAACGGCCAGACGCCAGGTGTGTCAAACTCTGCGTGTTTCCTGCTGACCTGCTGGATATGCACAATATTATTCATTTTTTCATGACTGATATTACACCGGGTCTCCCAATAATCATAAGTAAGTTTGGCATGCATAGCAAGAGCACTCTAATACTCTTCCATATTGACTTTGTTTTCCAATTTTAATTTAGTTTTTTAATGTATGTGATGTTTGCACGCTTGGAAATAAATACACTGGATTGGAGTTGATGTCGCTTTACTATTCAATTCATACGAAATGCTTCTCTACAGCAATACATGGCGACAGCACTTGCACAGTTTTCTCCTGGTGCGTTCACTGACAGTCTATGTATAAGTCTATGTCCTAAGTAAATGTATAAGCGCCGCTGCATACGTCACAACGTATGTACCGTGTTTTTATTTTTTTATTTTATTTTTTTATTACTCTCAAGTTTTTCCTCATTTTAATCTGATATTTTTTCCGATTAAAAAAAGTAGGAATTCTGACATTTTTAATATCAGAATTCTTTTCTATTTTTTCATTGACGCTGAAAAAACAGCCGAAACCGGCTTTTATTATATATCCAACAACATTAGTTGAGAGCCACTGTGGCTCCAGAGCCAGAGCTTGCAGATCCCTGGTGGGGAATTTTTGACGAGGTTTTCCTTGGTTGATGTTTTCCTCCCACTCTTCCTGGCGGAGTCGTTGGACAGACCAGCCACACCCACATCCTGATGACTGAACTGTAAATATGGATGTTTCACAGGTGGAACATCACCAGCACAGAGAAATGGTTTCCATCTTCCGGACATTGAGGTGAATGATTCAGGAGGAAAATAACTTTGCTCCAGTCTGCAGCAGTCTCCTCATTAGTGATTTCAGATGATAATATATGGAGTTGAGAAACCTTTTAAATCTAATTAAACTCCTGGTAAGAAATTTGTTTTATTCACTGAGGGAGTTTTTTTTTTTTTTTTTTACTTCAAAGTTTCCTAATTAAAACAAACAAAATAATTTTATTTGCTTTTTGGAATATTATTTTAATAGTTAGTCCTTTTTACAACTGTTGAACCCAGTTTGCATTCACTGCTTTCAAAGCAAATCTTACTGTTGCAAATCACAGAACTAACAGAAACAAAGAGGGGACACATTCTCCCACTAGGTTTGTGGGTTCATGTAGTCAATTATCTTCAAAATGGCTTTTTCATTTTAAGTGAATTAAAAAGTTCACATTTTCATTTGACCAATACCTTCATCACCAAATTTACTAGAACAGTAAAATCTTGTGCAATTGACAGAGTGTTGTCCCCACCAACACCCCTCAGTGCTCTGAGAAAGAAGTCATTCATTTATTTTCAACAAACAATAACAACAAAAAAATGAACACAAATATTGAATGACACTACAGAGACAAAATATTCAACACTGATTCAAATGCTAAAAACTGGGGATTAGAAACAATTCAAATCTTCCACTGAAAAAAACCCCTTTTAAATAATCACATTTTATAATGTTAATAAGTTTTTAGTAAATGCTCAAAACACAGAAACTGTGACTCAGTTTGGGTTTTATTCATTAAATCATTAGTGGTTAAGCCGTGTTGTCAGTCAGGAATCACATACAGATAAAGCAAAAGCAGAAAACTGGATCGGCTCCATCCTAGAAGTTGGATATTAAAACAGGGAAGGTCACTCTGTTTAATAATAATTATGTTGGCTTCCATATGATGCACTGTGCAAAAACAAAAGTTCAGCATGACTGCAGCGTTCAGAACAAGGCATGTGATGAACAGCGAGAAGTTCTGTTGAAGTTAATCATCTTCTCAGATAACGTGTCACATTATATACACAAGACGGCAGGAGACATAGCACAAGTGAAATAGTGCTAAATCTAACCTGAAAGCTATGATCTCAGTTACTTTTGGAAGCAGAAGTCCTGTTTAAAATTAATGTTATGAAAAATATGTTTCATAACTTATGACCCCCTCCCATAGCCTGCTTCTTTGCTGCCGAAAATAAGAACACAGTTTTTATGTACATTGCTGGAGTGCAGGGGTGCCTGAATCCTGTCCTCAGTAGCAGGGCCCCTCGGAGCTGAAAGACTGCTGAGGGGACGTTACATCTGGTCCAGGATGTTAGAGAGGGGCAAGCAGGACAGGAGCCCCCAGGACTGGACCTGGGAAACCCTGCATTATGATCCTCTGAACACAGAATGGTTAACATTTCTGATTCAATTTATTTTGGAGCAGAAAGTAGTCAAATTAAAATGATCAACACTAGGGGTCAGTCTCACACAAAGGCATAATAAGTTTAGCTTCAAAGCAGCCTGTTACCAGCATCAGGTGTTGGCCTGGTTCCGCTCTGGTGTGTATGTGCGTGTGCGTGTGTGTGTGTGTGCAGGTGTGTGAGTATTCAGAGAGAAAAAAAAAGAAAGCAAAATTTGTCCTTTTTATGGGAAATTACAGTGATATGGTCAGATATATATGTATAAATTGACAGTAAAGTATCGTATGAAAAAACACGTGTGTGAGAAAGTCTGCCAGCACAAAGAAGGTATGAAAGGAAAATAACAAGATGGAAAATGTTTTATACTATAGAAAACACTTTAACAAAAACAAGAGTTCTGCAAAAGGTAGAAGTGACAGCAGAAACCACTGTGCCTATAAACAGACAGATTAATCAGAAGAAGATAATATTGAACTCATGATTTAAAAAGATTAACAGTGAAGGAAAGGTCAGAAAAATGTTTTGTGAATTTATATGAGAAAGGGATTTCATTATAGATAAGAGTTTATATTTGTGTTTCTCTTGTGAAAGAGTGTATATTGACAATGACATAATATCTTCCTTTCCTTCTTTCTTTTTACCTTTTTTCTTTCCATCTTATTTATTTATTTTTTTTTTTACACCAATCTCATTGTATATTTTTGATGCTCTCTCCCAACCTCAAGATGATACTCCTCATTATAAACAAAACATGTGTCTTCTTCCCTCTTTTTATTTATTCTTATTCAAAATAACTAGAAAAAAAAACCAATATGTTTTTCACATATTTGTTCAAACCTTCATTATGTTGTGATAGTGTAACATAAAACAGAAAATCTGTGAGAAAAAAAAAATCAAGCTCTTCTGCCTCCTCCCTGCAGTTCTACTGCCATCTGCAAAAATACACTGCATTGTCAGGAACAACTAATAAGAGTCGGGAGGCAGGTCTCTGTGCGGTCAACCATGTTTGTCTATGTGCTGCTCACACCCTTCCTCTTACTCTCTGCCAGGCTACAGATGGCTCCTCAAACCAGAGCCCATCGTTAATGCTCAGGTTAGTTAGCATGGCCACCGATGATGTCAGATAAACAGCTTTTCAGTAATGGTAAGTTGTTTCTCCACCATTAGCACATTGAGCAGTGCATACATGATGTTACTCGACAGTGCTATGCCCTCCTCCTGGCTCTAATTGGAGGAGGGCATAGCACTCCTCCAATTAGAGCCAGGAGGAGGCTCCTGGCTCCTGGCTCTAAGGTGCATTTACTTGATCAGAAACAAGTAAATGCACCTTTACTTGTTTCTGATCAGTAAAGGTGCATTTCTGCAGATTACATTTAGACCACAGACAGGAGGTCTCATGTTATATTTTCACAACATACTGATCAAAAACATATTTATGAATATTTAGAACAATTCTTGCTGTTCTGGTCAATGGAAGAAAGAAGGTAAAGCATGTAAAATGACCTCCAGGTTGACTGATGTTCTGCTTGTGTTTGGTTTTGGCCATCATTTCTACTCTATTATTGGTGTAAGCTGGTGACACAAACACATATAGCTATTTATGTCCAGACTGAGGAGATTGAAAGCAAAACTCTGAATGTTAGTTGTTTCTTATCAGTTTTTAGGTCTTTGTGAATGCTAGAATATTAGACTAAAGTAAATGTGTGATGGACACATCCAAACCGTTAGTGCTAAACCTGTGTTGTAGAAATGGTGGCCAAACCTGTGAAAATAGGACCAACATATCATCACTGTCCCAGTTATTGTTGAATATTCTTTTTAATCCAAATCAAGCCTAAATCTCAATGTAGATACAAGGAATTGGTCTGAATGGATGAAGGTTTCTTTGCGCTATGTTTAGTCGCTGTCTTTATCGTCATCATCATCCTCATGTAAGGCATCATGGCTCTCTTCTTCTTCATCCTCATCATGCTCTTCTTCATCCCCGCCTCCATTCACCATCTCCATCTCAACGTCCACCTCAGCGTTGTCTACTTCCACATCCTCCCCATCTATTGGCTCTACTTCCCTGGACACCTCCACCATCTCGGTTCCTTGGACCACCTCCACTTCCCCCTCACGGATCTTCTTCACGTGGAAGGTGAAAGGGGGCACCTTATAGACGGCAGTCTTAGAGCGGGCGTAAACAACATGGTCTGGTGTGAAGGCCTTCTTCATCTTGTCACCAGATGTTTTAATCTTCTGTTTTCGCTCAGGGTTCACACTCATGCGCGTTCCAAGTTTACCCATCTTCTTTTCGATGTTGTGACGTGTCTTCTCCAGATTCTCCTTTGTTTTCTGCTTTGTCTTCTCAATGTTTTCCTTGGTCTTTTGTCTGGTTTTCTCCAGGTTCTCTTTGGTCTTTGCTCTGGTCTTATCCATCTTGTCCTTGGAGAAGACAGTCTTCAGGTTTTGCACCCGCTGCAGACTGGTGCGCTTGATGCGTTCAGCTCGGGTCTCCTCAATAGCGTCTTCAATATCCACTCCCTCTTCATCTGAGGAAAGGTCTACATGGGGTTTGTCCTCCTTGTCGCCCTCCACTGCTTCTCCAGGTTCCTCCACAGCCTCTTTGAGCTCCAGCAGACTGCCTCCTCTGCTTCCTGACACAGACTCAGAAACTTTCAAAGACTTGGAGATGCTGAGTTTTGAGGGCACTTTCACATCATCCTGTGGAGAAAGAAACATAAATACTTTGATGCATACTGGACAAGATCTTGTTTGCATATAATAACCATGAGGTCATATCAGCAAGTGCAACATAAAACATATTCAATGGTTAGAGAAGAGGACAGTTTTTGAATTTGTATTAATTTTCACTTTTATTGATTTTTTAAATGTATTTCATATGAAGCTGTGCTGTAAAATAAACTGCAGAGAAACATCATAGTTACAAACTACAGTGACTTTTGAAAACCTAGACGCATGAGAAAATACCAAAAAATCCTAAAAGACTAAAGTTTCTATAAGATTCATAATGTTTGTTTGCTGGTGTGAATTCAAATTCCACTAGACTGAAGCTGAAACAGAAATAATTATTTTAACAGTCTGCACATATATGCAGCCTTACTACTGTAGCTTTTTATCTTTTGTAAAATATTTTGTCCCTAAATACATTAGTTCATACTTTTAAGTCTAAGTCTGTTTGCCAATTATTGTTTCTTACTATGTAAAAATGATTCCTCAGGCTACAGTGAGGAAAACGTGGGATCCTTGGCCTGGATTCAGAGAAAAATGAGGATCATTGGAATGACAATAACTGAAGGGTGTTTTCTGCTGCAGCTGTGGAGAAAGTGTGTAGCAATAAATTCAAGTTGGATTAAATGATGCATTTCCCCTTTAGCTCTTATTAAAAAGATGAGATGTACATAGTGTTGACATCCAGTTACACGCAGGGGCATGCGGAGAATGTTTCCCTCTGCTGCTATTTACTCAGATTGCTCCTTGTTTTGGACCATGGACTGTGTTGGATTGTGCAAACAGCTTAATCAAGGAATAGAACTACAGTAAATCAAATCTGAACTGGAATTTTTTAATGAGGTTTACTTTAAGCCTGCGACAGACTGGCGACCTGTCCAGGGTGAACCCCGCCTCTCGCCCGGAACGCAGCTGGAGATAGGAACCAGCAACTCCCGACCCCGTTGGGGAGAAGGGTGACGGAAAATGGATGGATGGTTTACTATAAGCGTGCTCAATGTCGTTTGTGGTGAATTTTGTAAACTTGATCTAAATAAATCAAACCAAAATGGACTTAATAGCACTTTTTATTTAAACTGGGTATGGCCTTCTTGAATCAGACATATTTTGTCTATTTCAAGACAAATTTTGTCTTCTGGTAGACTGATTCCCAACATCTGAGCTAAATGGAGGAACATGTATTTTCAGGTGACACCTCAAGCACCCGGGTTGATTTTGTGTGACATTACGGAGAAATTCAGAAACGTCTGGACGGTGCATGTACCTCCACTAGTCTAGTTCATCCTTAGGTCTAATTTCCAGATACCCAAAGCCTCCACATTCATCATTTCTAACAATTATATCCAAGTATAAGCATCAGTATTTGTTCAGGAAGGAGGCAGGTTCTGTTTCCCAGAGATGAACTGGTTCTGGTGTGAAATATGTGAATCAGTCCCAGAACCAAAGACAAGGACTTAGTGAAGATGCAGCTGAAGCTGGTAGCACAGTGCAGAGCCAGAAACCTGACCCGGTTACATCGGTTCTGCCAGGAATAATGGGTCAAAACTCTAGCAGTATATTGTGGGATTTACCTGTAGAGGGAAACCCAAAATATTTGACCTAATTCAGACAGCTTAAAGGAAATTTGACCAAATACTGGAGAAATGGATGGAAACTATGCTTTCAAGTTGTTTATGAATCTCTCATTATTCATTAGCAAACAGAACAGCAGGTAAGTCTGATTTCATGTCAAATACAGAGAAACTAAGATCTGTGTTTTTCATATAGTTTGTGTGAATATCTGGGTTTACATGTCACCTTACTGAGCTCCTCTCCTGAAACCTCTGTTCACCATATTGTCCTCCTGCTCTCGTAACCTGGATCATACTGAACAGGAAGGACGATCAGAGGACAGCTGTTCCACCTGGACTCCTGAATGTCTGCATGTATAGCTTGTTATTCCTGTTGTCTTTTCCTCTGACCCTGCATTGCCTCTTAATGGAAACAGCAGAGAACAAAGGAATCCCAGAGTGTGTGACGCGGCCGGGCTAAGGTGTGGAAAACTGACATGTTTTTCTCCTGTCATTCCTCAGAGTCTTGGAAAACCATCTGTCCAACAGGAAGATGATAGCATCAAAGTGTTAGCTGGAAGGTATGGGAATGAGAGCAGAGGGTGGAGACATGTCTATTGTGTTCCCTTGGAGAATGCTGATGGTTGTTTGGAGGTATTGTGATACAGTATCTTGGGTAAACTTGACCTTGCAGGAGGGATTTAGGCTTTCCTGAGCAGCTGTGTTAACAGGCAGAGAGGAAAGGAAAATCTGCCTCATTTTCAAACAAACCATGTTGGACTTCACTACAGCAAACCCTTTGTGCTAACAGCAATCTATTATAAGGACCCAAGTGAAATCATATAATGATTGCTTTGGTACTTTCAATAAAATGTAACCTTTCACCATAAAGAAATAAATGCAGCCATGCAGCACCTGGTATAAAAACATAAAATGTGCCAGAACAAATAAATAACTGTTGACTGTAAATCAAAGTTGCTTTTTGTTATCTCAGGTTGTATTAGACAGGCAAAAGAAAAGTAAAAACTGTAGATATCTGTAAGGGGGAACAGTTTTTGTCTGTTTTTCTGGTTCTAGTTCAGTCAAAGGGTTGGAGTTAACCTCTACCAAGTCTTACCAAAAAATATATTTTTTAAACTATTGTTATTTTTCTTCAAGTTGAACACACTGGTTGGGAGTTTATTGCTACTGTTAAAGTATTCATACTTGTTGAACGTTTTGTGATGTTATCATCACAAACTTGATAGGCTCTTATTATGATTTATGTGACAAACCAACACAAAGTAGAGTCAAAATGTGAAGTGGAAGACAAAAGTGATCCAGGTTTTAACATAAATAAAAAATTAGAACCTGACATTTTGCATTTGTCACCATTTAGTTAGATCCCTTGAAAAGCATGGCTCCATTAATCCCATTGGAACCTCATCGACCTGTCAGCAGGCCAAACACTGCAGAGAACGCATTCTTACTGTCTAATCTATGGTCAGAGTTACTGAGGTCACAAATGGCCACCACAGACTGTAAGCTGCTTGTTTATTTGCACACGGAGCATTTACACTGAACATCTGTCTTATGTTGAGGTTTAAAGATGATTCCACTTTAACAAGAGGTTGCTCAGGGATAAACGCTTCATCATCAATTTCCTTAACTAAAGAAACTCAAAGTTATCAGTCACTGTCACTGCGTAATGAGTCTATGAGGAATTACTTCAACAGCAGAGGAAATTCTAGGCTGCAGGCTTTTCCATGTCCATGGTGCATGGAAAGAGTTGTGGGAAGTTTAGGTATTCACCTTGGTGTTTCTCACTTCCTGACCCTCCTCATTTAATGGGACATTGTTCTCGTTGAGGCAGCTACCCCAAAGACAGGAAGGTACAGTCATAGCCATGGAAAATAGATGAACGAGGTACGTCATCATTCTGAACGTGTGTGTGCGCATGTGTGTGTGTGTGTGTGTGTGTTGTTGTCAAGGCAAGGCATTGAGACATAGTTTTGCCCACATTGCTTGCAAAACACAAGCAGACAATTTCCATATCTAACTCAGCCCTAGATTACGAAATAATTGCTGGGAGGAAAGTTCAGCAATTATTTGGAGTACAAGAGCAGGTTTCTCTCTAAAGCCCAAACACGTCGCTATGTCTTATAAATGACAGAAAATAACTCATCCCCAGTTATTTTTTCTTACTTTACAAATAAAGTAAAAAAATAAAAAAATAAAAAAAATAATAAAAAAAAGCAAACAAAAAGAAAAGTTCATTATTTTGCCTACACTACATGTTTTCTTTCAGGCCATTGTGTAGTTCAAGCACTGCCAAGTGAATATTCTGGGCTGGTCTCAGTCCCTCAATAATCCAAAAATGATTGTCTTCAACAGGTCTTTGCAGCAGACCAATGTTTAAAATCAGAAGACTGCTACTGTAAGTAAAGAGGAAACTAATATTGCCCTCACCCAACACGGACGTATTTGACATGTCAGGAATGTTGGATGTAAGTTTGGATCTCTGGGCTTTTTGAAGGTTAAGCAAACACTGAGGAACAGCCATGGTTTCATAAAGAATAATCTGAAGCAGTGGAATGTACTCTGACTGCCTCCTTGTTCCTGACAGTGTTGATGTAGAATAAAAGTTAATAGACCCCCACGTGTTTTTGTCCACATGTGTTCTGTGTTGCATGCAAGAATATTCTAAGGTGGAGGTGATGCCCTGAAGTCAAAGCATCATAAGGTATCAGGCACTTGCAGAGGAGGTGTGTATGTGGGGGAGGGGGCAGAGGGGGCTTGAGCTCCTGCCCCTTTTATCCTTGATGCCCCTAGTGCCCTTTTTGAGTTTGCTTTTTTTTTTTTCAAAAAATTTTTTTTCAATTTTTTATTTTTTATTTTTTTTAACCTGTGCATCAGGAGGCCTGCTTGTGCCCCTCAGCAATAATACGTAGCTAAATATAATAATTTAGCAAAATAAAGTAGCCTGGCTCCCCTCAGTCTAATAATGACTCCCAGTTTCTGCCTCCATGTCATTCTAACTGTTTCTATTTATATTTTCATAATTGTCCTCTCAATAATGGGACAAAACCCGCCTCGCCCCCAAACACAGAAACGCTTTGGCTGCAGAGAAAACGTCTGACTTTAACTTGATCATTGTGCCAAATGCCCGGTTCGCTACAGGCAGTTTGAGTCGGTCCCACCAACAGATATAAAGAATGTCTGTCTTAATATCAGACATCCTGATATAAGACATGGTACCCAGTGTCACCACAAGTTGCGATGCAGCTCAAAGCCTCTGTACCACCTGGTACCACCTGCTGACTGTTTGCTCTGCTTCTCCTTAACGTTTCTGCTAGGCGGGTTAAAGCCGCTGCTGACGGGATCTGAGCTGGAGATGAGCGGCTATAAATAGAAGTTACTGCAGAACAGTGTTAAAGGAAGATTCGGCCCAGAGCATTTAGAGTCCACAAAATAAACATCAGTGAAAATAATGTAGCAATAATTAGAACCGCAGCATTAAGCCAAACATGCCACAATTAAATGAATCAAAATGTCCCCAAAGCGTCGGGGGACTGACACAGGGGCCACAGGTGGATTCCAGGTGGATTCCAGACATGCACATCATAGTGACTGTTCCTGCAGGGCCGACCCAAAAAAAAAAAATGGGCCAAAAACTTTATACCTGTTGGGGAAAATATACTACATATGCTTTGCATTGTCAATGATATGATGGGATCCAATTAAATTCTTGTTTAATATGGGTTGTTGCTATGCTGTTGTACGGTGTTTTAAGATCTTGTTCAATGTGCCCCGTTTGTACTTTGAGCCCCTGCCCCTCCAAAGGTCTCTGCACGGCCCTGTAAGGTGCCTTCCAAAGCCGTGGAACATTATGAGCTAAATGAAAAACTAACTAATAGTCTAACTACCTATACATCACTAGATGTAACTTGGTGCCATACATGAACAAACTATACTGTCTTCAATGAAAGCTGTTGAAGTGTGTGTTGCACAACACAGGAGCTTCTCACACTGCAGCCACTCACCAGGCAGAGAGAGAGAGAGAATGACAGAGAGAGAGAGCGATAGAAAGAGAATAAGACAGAGAGACTAAGAGATAGAGAGAGAACTAAGAGATGGAGAGAGAGAAAGAAGAGAGAGAGAGAGAGAGACTAAGAGATGGAGAGAGAGAGCAAGAGAGGTAGGGGGGAGAAGAGAGAGGAATCCTGTGGTAACACACCCAGATCTGTTTCTGGTTTCCTTTAAACTCTAACCACCTAAACTCCCCTGCCAGATATATGTGTGTGCATGTGTGTTTTGATTTGATTCCATCACACACATACAGGATAGGATTTTCCAGCAGATCCTGGAAAACGGGGAATCCTTCGGCCATCTCTGCTGCTGTAGGAGGAAACTTGGAGCCAAGTCATGGGCAGAATTCTCTACTTCTGGAGTTGCAAGAACGCAAATGAATTCACAAATTCATCTTACAACTCACTGGTTGTCTACAGCAGTTAATTATGTTAATTCACATGGAAACACAGATCTGTCGTATTTCATGAGTCATTACGTTCTCCCTGACCATAAATATAGGCTTCCACATGGGCTGGCCAAAACAAACTGTGGTAACTATGGTAACTTTAACACATCACAGTTACAGTAGAAGATTCTCAACCAGGCAGGGGCTTCAGCAGCAACAGGAAAGCGTTTGGAGGGGAGAGGGCAGGATGTTCTTACAGGCCCATTTCAAGGCATCAGATTTAATGCAAAGTCAAATTTCTTTTAAGTCTTATTTGATATAAATATTGTTACTGAAGATAACATAGCTCCTTGATTGTGGTATAGAATTTCTCCCCATAGAAGCTACACCTGGTCTGACAGTCTGTTTGGCTGTGGTTCAACTGGGAGAACGCTGCCAACAACTAATCATTCAGCCTCTGCAGCTTTTGATGTTCTACTTTCATGATTTCACTGAAAGGATGTATTTGTAAAGTTGCTTTGAAAACAACATTATGTGCCTGGAAAAACCATAAAACTCCCTTTAAAATAATGATTTTTTAATCAGATCTGTGCTCTGTGTGTGTGTGTGTGTGCTTGCGTGTGTGTGTGGGTGCGCGTGCATGTGTGTGTGAAGGTTATTGAGTCCATTTCTCTTGTGTGCCATGAAAAGGAGTGCGATGGTCATGAGTAAAACTTAGGAGAACTTACTCCCTAATCATCTCTTCTTTCCATTGGTCCCCTTTAATCAGAGCGATGAGAGAGAGCAGAGAGGAAGAGTGAGAGATTACTATATAAAGCGATGGCATGCTGCAAGTCCCCAAGGGAAGAAAGAAATAATGAGTCACCAGGCTGGAGTTAAACACAGCCTTCTTCTTTTTTTGCTCTATTATTATTCTTTTCTTACCTTCTCTGGATTCTGCTTGTTGGTGAAATATGAGAGTTAGTAAAAGTGCCTGTTTTTTTTAGCTTTGTTGTGTGTAGCTGTTATCCACGGTGCAGCTCTGATCATAAATCTATTTCGTCTTAAGTGTTAGAAGCAGAAATCGCAGGATCAAAGTGTGCCAAGTCTGCAGAAACGTGTGAGGTAACTCCACGGTTTTCTGAGCGCAGAAACAGCACACAGCTCTCACTGCGAGACACAGCCTGCCATTGTTAACAATCACATGGTGCCGTTTTAATGGCACACTTTATTTTCTTGGTATTCTGACCATGTCCTCTCATGCGAAAACACATCAGCAGATCAAATGTAATCACAAAGAGCCACACAGAATATTTTCTCATGTGACTAATGATTGCAAAATTAATAACATGGGCATGATGAGTGTAACTTTCCATCGAGTCCGAGGAAAATGAAACATGGCACAAGACGAGCATGAACACTTTCTGCTGGCTTGAACAAGAAGGAAATCAACAGAAGTTCGGCAGTGTGCCAGCAGGCCTTTCTACCATCTCTCCTCTTTGTGCCTCCAGGCTCTGTTTACAGTTCTCGATGCCTGTCTAAGAGATTTGGCCATTAGCTTAAGGGATGGCACTAGACATTTCCAAGGCAACCCTTTGTGTTTTCTCTTTTTAGCAACAATGGAGACTGATGCTAATTGAGAGATTTATGAAGACGGAGAAAAGTCGGATTTCCCACACTTGTTGGCTTCAGTCCTGCACATTACAGAGTTTTCTTTGCTGAAACATAACAGCTTTTCCACATTCCTTAAAACTACACAATTCCTTAAAGATCTGCTATGACTCAAAGGATGTCAATACAGCACCACTGGGTCAAATTGTCATTGTGGGATTAGCTGTTTTGTCTAGAGTGGAACAACTATGGATTACACTGTGTTTCAAAATATCCTGTTCTGCTCCACAACTAGTTGACTTGGTTTAAATTTGATTCTGAAAAGAATCATCATCATCATCATCATCATCATCATCTTTCTTGATGTCTTTGATTATGGCATTTGACAAAATGTAATAATGTTCTTTGCTTGTTTTGTAATTGGTTACTGTATTATGTTTTTATCATGTAGAACATTTTGAATTGCCTTGTTGCTAAAATTTGCTACATAAAGTTTCTTGAGTGTATTTCCTTCTAATGTGTAGTTTATTGTTATTATTATTATTTTGTTGTTATTACAATTTTGGCACTCATTGCATGTACTGTGGTCACTATGACCTGAAATGGTGCAATCAAATGTCAACATGTGAAGTATCCTGTCACTTTAAGGGGTCAGTTGTTCCAGGAGTTCAAATCTCCGTGTTGTTGAGCTTTGAAAAACTTTTCTTTGTTTCCTCTTTACTTGTGTGTCTCTTCAAAGCACACAGAAGATCTGATGAAGAACCTCTAGCTGAATCAACTCCACAAATATGTCTCAGATGAATGCTCGCCATGTTAGACTTTTAATAGTAATATAGTTCCAGTGATTTAGAGTATGTGAGCTGTTACAGGAACATCAGCGGCTCATTAACTATTCAACAGTCAGTCCAGTCGGTGAATCCAGTAAAATTACTGTTATTCATGGCAAATTTTTCTAAATTTTACAGCTATGACACTGATATAAATTCAAGTCTCTTAAAGGAGATATCCTACCACCACGATGTTCCTCGTTACTAAAATCTCAGTTTCAGGGCATCATCTGAAGCTTCAGTCATGTAAAGGACATTTATCTGGATGGGTCTTCCAGTTACTCACCTGCAGGATGGCAGACGGTGTGAGGATGAAAGTTGTTTTTCTTACTCCTCACTTGAAAACAGCAGCAAAGTTCTAAAAAACGTGAGCTGCACTCATGAACACGTTCATGCACAACCCTGTTGCTAGGAGACACAATAATACCGCGTCCTCCAAAGCAACCGACAGGAAGCAAGTTGACTATCTATTGCTCTCTGTATCTATTGTTTTTATTAGTGCGTACACACAGAGGTCCTTTATGATCTGGGCTGTGTTTACATCCATCCCATTCACTCATTTACAGAAACGTTCATACAGAAACATCCAGACTGGATGTTCGCACATCCAGTCTGCACAGATTAGCCCTCTGAGGCCATTGCTGTCTGCCAAGCACTTTGAAACATGCCAGCGGTAATCAGTTTATTGATATTCTACATTGATAATGAATACCCATCTGTTTACTACAGCAAGATGTTTGTATTATCACCGTCTCCCTGCAAAGTGCAGCACTCAACAGAAGGTAATCAGCTGAGAGGAATCACAACAGAAATATACAACATAAAAGACACTCCTCTATAAACCTGAATCCAAGCTCACAGGATGGAAAAAAAATATTTTTACCTTCATGTTTTTTAAAGAAAATTTCTTATATGAATGTTTGTTTTGGAAAATAACAAAAGTGTCTCTGTTCAAGAAGCAGTTCAGCCCTAACTGAACTCACATGGTGGAGAGGGTCATGGAACCAAGCGCTCACATGGCTCACAAATGTCTGACTCACATATGAAAGAAAGAACATCAACAGAAAACAGTTCAAGGTAAAAACAAAGATCTGACAGCAGCATCTCACCTCTTTTCTCACATGAGAAATCTGTGGCTACACTCACACTGCAGGAACAATTCTCAATCCAATTTTCTTGTGAAAATTGTATTTTTTTGCATGGTCGTTCACATTTCTAAATATGTGACGGGTACATGTCCCACATGCGCAGCAGAGGACACAGTAACAATTACATTTATATAAGTGGAAGTAATCATGGAGGCTGATGGTGCAGCCAGCACATTAACAACCCATCCTAGTACTCATTATCATCCGCCTTTGGTTGTGGGTTTTCTCCCAGGTCACAGAACAGTGACCTTTGTCTGGTATTGTTGACATACAGGTTAGATGAATGTGACCTGGCCGTACATGCACTGGTCACATTTGAAAAGATCAGAAACATGTTGGGTTCAAGATCACAGAGCCAAGTGATTTGTAGAAATCTGATCTGTGTTGCTCAGATTGTCCAGACAAGATCAGATTCAGGTCGCATGAGGGCTTCAGGCTGCATTGTGAACGTAGCCTGTGTCTAAATTTGGACCATACATTAGAAAGATATACTTTAATTCATTTTGGGTTTAATATGGGAGTCCTGGAAACAGCATTGTTCTTTGGAATCTATTCAAACTGTTTGTTTGTTTATAAATTGTTGGGACTTTCGGGCGAAGTCCCAACAAGCGGATGCTCAGCTCCTCACTGCTGAAGAACCAGTAGATAGCCAGGTCCCTGAGCCAGCGCGGAGCCACAGGGCAGCTCTCTGCAGCAGTCCTCCAGCAGAGCCTGGACCTCAGGCTGGCCGGCTGGGTGACCTATGTAGGAAGCCCACAGGCCACCACCAACCCCTCCATGTTTCAAACAGACATTCCCTGTTCAGATACACACCCACTGTGAAGGTCGCACTGGTAATTGGTAAGTACATTCGAGGAGCAAGAGTCGGTCACATCTGGCAAAGGATGAGAGCAGATGCAGCAAGGTTGGGGTTTTTTTCTCTGGGTTTCTCTCATTTCTAATCTTACATTCTTTTCTTTCACTTCTCTTTTACTAATGGAAAGCTGCTTGCTACGTATTGGTTTTACTCAGTGACGTGCCAAAGATTCATCCCATCCATCTTGTACAACATCAGCTGCTTGGTAATCTGCACAGAAAGAAGGTAGCTACCACACAGCTAGCAAGTCCAGCAGGATGAAGAGAGGTTGCTATGAAGAGAGGTTGCTATGAAGAGAGGTTGCTATGAAGAGAGGTTGCTATGAAGCTGGTCAAAAACAAAAACACAGCAGTGTCTTTTTCTGGATCAGAAATATAATCTTCATTGCTAACAATGGAACAATCTTACATTCCTCATTTTACAGTATGCACACCATGTGGTGGGAGTAAAGAGGTGTGGACATTTTTATGTCAAGGATCTTTTATTAATGTACTCTGAGAGAGTCAACTCATTCTTCTTTTTTTTGGTTCCTAAAGGAGTTTTAAACTGGAAACTGGAACGTGACTAGAACATGATCAGTGATTTTCTGCTGCTGCTACATGCTGGTCCAGGAGGAGTGAATGCTGCAAGTCAGTGACTCAATGCAATCTGCTGGGTTTCCTTAGATAGAGCCACTAAATTACTTTGAACGATCAATTGGGCATATTGTACTGCTTGTTAACTGGGATCAACTGGAATGTATGTATGATTGAATTAAAAGCATTTTCTGTAAAGTGCCTGAAGACAAAATTTGTTGTGAATTGCTCTTATGAATAAATTTGAATTGAAGAGATGCATCATCCCTACAGGAACAACACTTTTAACATTTAAAGACACACAGCTGAGGATTACAAAATGATTTTTTCATAATTTCGTCCTCGAAGGTTCTTTCACCGTGTATGTTTTTCTGATCTGAAAGCAGTTATACCTCACAGAGTGTCAAGGAAAAAATGGGATCCTTTCAAGCTTAAAAACCGTTTACCTGCAAGGGTCAAACAAGATTACCTACTAGCCACTGGTCTCCTCAAAGAACAGACCGGTGGACTGGATCTCCCAAAACAAACAGGAACACAATCTAAAGGTCCTTTCCTTCTCATAAGCAAACAAGAATGCAACAATTGCTATATTTAGATTCTCTCTCACTCTCTGCCTCTTCTATCACCCTCATTTTCAAGTTCTCCTTGTTTCTCGACTATTTTTACTTTATTTCCACAAGTCATTTTCAATGATTATTATTCAAAGATGCTTCATGTCAACACGGTCTCTGTAAACATGGTAACTCACTCAGCTGAAACAATGGCCTTTACAATCCTGCACATTGAAACGAGAGAGGAACATTTCTGGCTCAAATGTCCATATATGGGGCTGAACAGACCTGCTTGCTGTGGTTAAGCCTCCATGAATTTTAATGCAATGCAGCCTGTTTGCTCGGGGGGTGAAATGGTAAAATGTGCTTTACACAACATTTTCAGACCCTGACCTTTGGTTTATGAAGAGACGTTGTTTCCTTCTTTGTTCTCTCACACTTATCACAGCCGCGTCAGCTGTTACTGAGAATGCAGCCTGCTCAGCTTGCAGCTTGTCCGTGTCAGTGATAAAGCATTAAGCACCGTGTTCACACCTGGTTTCACTGTTTCTCTGTGTTGATCTGATCACAAGTGGGCAGCTCTAAATACATGTGCTCATAACTTGCAGTAATGAATCTCCACTCACACCCATTACTGACCTGACGACTTGCAGGTCAGGTCAGTAATGGCACAACCTGCGTCTGTCATGCAGACAAATATTTGTTGGTTTTGTCTGGAGATTAACTTCAGTTTTGTATTTCTTGGGGAAAAAATGAGAATGTGTAAATTCCACACCTCGAGCAAGAGACTTTTACAAGTCACTTTCCAAAAAGTCCAGCAGTATTTATATTGGACATTGATATCAGTCCAATTTTTAATTGGTGCATCCCTAACACAGGAAATGTCTATATGCCCCCCACACATTGTGACACAGAGACGTTTGGGGGAATAATGATATTTCGCCACCTTAGAAATTTAAAATCAATGTTACAAATTACAATTTAGAAAATGATTTTCTAAGCATAAATATATTTTGATCGTATTATCAGCTAAATTCATCCAGTCTGCCCATTGCAAACTGCCACTTCTATAAATCACATGTAGTTCCCACTTCAACTAGATAGGCCACATAACCTACTTATGGTAGGAGGAGATCATTAGAGGCATATGTATCAACCAACATAAAGCCAATTAGTTAGCTATTGGCTAATTAGGGGCTGTCTTCGAGTTAACCATCCAAGTCAAGTCTAAATCTTTTGAAAGGTAAGTCTAACTCTAGGCTCAGGTCTTCCTCAGATACAAACCATCTGGTCCTCCTGCAGCCTGTGATGCTGAAGGTCAGGAATCCAAACCTGTGCAGTTTGACCTTCACATTCATTTATGCTTGTTGATATATCTAAAGCTTTAAAAGTTTTAATATTCTGATATTTAATTCAACAATTGATGTGAGCCTATTTTTTGATAAAGTGCTAAAGTATTCAAAATAGCAATGTGCATGTCTCTTGAAAGAAGCTGAATAAAAAGAGATGAACACGCTGCAGTTTTATTTTTGACCCTATAGTGATGTAGTTAATCCCTGTGGTCACAATAATTTAACTTATTCTAAGTCAGATGATTTTAAAGATTGTTAGGAAGCCATATTCTGAGTCAAAGTTTGAAATAGTTCTTATCAGGGCTAAATAGTAAAGGTGCTAGAAATGACAACATAATACAGTGCATCACTTACACACAGGCTTGCCTGGCCTTCTGATAACATAAAGATTGTTAATGAGACTCAAGTCTTGGACCTCAAGTCCAGTTCAAGACTCAAACGTTTTGTGCATCAGTCCAAGTTGAGTCTTTGTTTATGCCAAAAATATTAATTTTGACAGTGAAACTCAACCAAAGCCCCACTTCACAGAGACTCTGCTGTCCTTCCAATCCACTACTGATGACGACACTAGTCTCTTCTTCAGCCCCTGATTTGCAGTTTCAGTAAAATTTCTTCTGATTTCTTCAAAAGAAAAATAATCAAACTGCAGTATGGCAGTTTGGAAAGTCCATCCATCCATTTTCCGTCACCCTTCTCCCTAACGGGGTCGGGAGTTGCTGGTTCCTCTCCAGCTGCGTTCCGGGCGAGAGGCAGGGTACACCCTGGACAGGTCGCCAGTCTGTCGCAGGGCAACACAGAGACAAACAGGACAAACAACCAGACACACACACACTCACACCTAGGGAGAATTTGGGAAGGCCAATCAACCTGATAGTCATGTTTTTGGACTGTGGGAGGAAGCCGGAGAACCCGGAGAGAACCCACACATGCACAGGGAGAACATGCAAACTCCGTGCAGAAAGACCCCGGGCCGGGAATCGAACCCAGGACCTTCTTGCTGCAAGGCAACAGCGCTACCCACTGCGCCACTGTGCAGCCCGTTTGGAAAGTCAGAACCTAATAAAGTTTAAATGGGATAGAATTAAGAAGAGTAAAACTGAGAAAACTTAACATGTCTTTACCTTTAAGACTTGCTGACTTCAAGATAAAATTCACTTCAAAGTGCAAATGTTTTGAATGGAGAGGATTTGATTGTGTGACTTGTTAACAGAGAGCTGGAGATTCCTCTGCTATGAGTCAGCTGTCTAAATATGGTCCCTGGTCTTCATCATTACACACCCATCCACTCCCAGTGCAGAGCCGGACACCTCTTCTTTTTCATTTCACCTTTCACTTTTACCCTCCTTCCAAACAGAGATAAATAACACCACACTGTGCTACAGTAGCAGGGAGTTGATTTGGTTCACAGAATCCTCTTGTAAATTCTTTACAAACCAACAGAAAAGGTTTACAGAGGGATGAGGAGAAAAAGCTACAGAGACAGCAGTGATGTACATAGGATGTAACATCTGGCCATTTAGTGAATTTCTTAAAATAAGTAGGTTAAAGGTTCATCAGCAGTGGCCATATCAACTTATTGATTCCACAGTTTTACTTGATGACAGTCATGAGTCTAAATCATTCTTTATAATGATGAACGTTCCTCCAGTGATGAATGTGTTTCCATAGCAGTTGGATTTTGAAACATCTTCTCTAAAGAAATCAAAAAATGCACATAAAATTGAAAGCAGAGCAGCGAGCACATGCATGCATGTGTGCGAGCGCATTTAATGATGATGAATTCTTTGTTTTCTGGCAACCATAAATAAACTCAGTGTTTTGAGTTAGTCAGGGAGCCCACAACAAGCATCTGAGGCGGAGTTGCCTCGCCAAGGAGCCCAACTCTCGCAAAATGTCCAAATGTTTATAGTTTTTGACTATTGGATGTTTCAAATAGGCTGCATTGGAAACTAGAAACCCACAGCTTTGTTAGATCCCAGTCTTGAGGAGATTTATGACGTTCACAGATTGAGAAACAGTTAAGTTATTGAGTCAAGTTCAGCCTGAAGGCTCTTCCCTGCTCATCTGCAGCTTATTAAACATTCTGTCATTTGCTGCCGTGTCAGTTTGCAGAAACTTTGGGCATACTGAAATGCTGAACTCTGTCTCACAGTCAGTCCGTTACCTAATGTGAAATGTACTGTAGTTGCTGGAGTGACTCAGAGGGAGGCAGAGGGAGCGTGCTCGTTCCAAACCATGATGTCTGAGTCAAGGGTGGAAACTCTGAATGTTCCTGCACTACGGATCATAAACATAAACCAGTCTCACACACATACACACACACAAACAAGCGTGCACGCACCCACATGTGCGCACAGATGCAATGAACTCACAGTCTAAAAAAAGTTTGGGTTTCCCTCAGCTTCCCTCACAAACGGTTCTCCCTGTCTTGAAAAAAGAAAAACTGCCGTCACAGCAATTCATATGGAGATTATGGTGTCATTTTAATGTTTTTGGGCATATGAAGGAAAAATGATCTCATTGGATTTCATATAAAGTTATGTGAAATACACTTTGTACAAGCTTATTAGTTTTGAGTAGGGGCAGAGGTGTTCAGATTGGGAGCACGCCCACCACTCGCACACACCTATATACACACACACACACACACACACACACACACACACACACCCCCACACACACACACACACACACACACACACACACACACACACACGCAAATCTGCGTTTGTATGCTGTCTGACTGCACAAAGTGCCAGAATCTGTCAGAATCATAACCTTTAAGTCAGATTTAAACTTTAAACTAGTCACTTATTAAAGATAAAAAGTGTGAGAGAATACAAGGGCTCTTAGTTTCATTTGTAATTCTTCTCTGAGTTCTTGGTGAACTTATTGCAGACTAATAGTTTTGCAAACACTTGCATGTCATGTTGAAATCAGTTCTGAGGTACAGAGGAAGGTAACAGGAGAGAACCTGGAGCTTCTCCCTGAAAACAAAGTGGGATCATCTTCAGGATCCTTGTCCTGTTTCATAAACCACACCTGAATCTGGTATTTTTTGAAATTATTATTACATAAACTAGACTCCAGAGTATCAACTGCTCCTCATGCTGTTCAGTGCACCAGTGTGCCACACCCATTTCTCATGTCAGGCTCCAACAAACAGCCTGATGTTTCAGATCCCTCAGCATGTCATCACTCTCCTACCTGGTACACCATGACTTTAAAGTTGCGTCTCTTCAGCAGCTCTGCCTCGTTGTTCTCCAGCTTCTTGATCTGACCGCCTTGCTTCTCCAGCGTGGCTCGGACGGTCTTGACGTTGACGCTGACCTTGCGCACCTTCTCCATCATCTTGTTGACGCTGTTGGACGTGGTGCTGTGGTTCTTGCTCAGCTTGGTCAGCTCTCCTTGGATGCTGGTCACCGTGCGCTCCATCTCCTGCTGTCTGGTCTCCAGCCCGCTCTGGGTCTGCTGGATCTGGTCCACTGCGCCGATGATCTTGTCAAGCAAAGACAGAACCATCACGCCGTTTACCTGCGTGTCTGAGGCTTGTGCCTCATCCTTGTTTTCGTTCGTCTCTTCCTCTGTGCCCATGGCGTGCAGGTCTTTCTTGGCGGCAGCAAGGGCATTATCTTCTTCATCAGAAGCTGGCAGATTGAGCTCATCATCGGAGACTTCAGTCAGGCTCTGAGGCTCCAGCATGGCACTTGAGGATTCCAGTGCTTCCATGGTTGCCATCTTGACTAATTTGAGGTGCTAATACTTGCTTAAGCTTTCTCAATTATCTAAATTCTTGCCCTCTCACCAGGTTCTTCTTTTTCCTTTGCTCTTTACTTCTCCTGTTTCTGCAGCATGCAGCCCGTTTTAATGCTGTTCTGTCTTCCACAAGTCCCCGGAGTCAGATCAGCGTGAAGAAGACAAGCAGTGCTGGATGTCACCACAGAAGAGTTGTGGCAGAAAACCCCAGCATCAAATGAGCCTGCAGGGCACTTTCTCTCCAGCCCCTTTTTCCACTGGACTCCCCCGTCTGCTCAAGCTCCTCCTTTATCTCCTCCCAAGACTCAACCTCTCCGTGAGTTAATGACACACCCTCCTGATCTGCCCCTGTGCTTTTGACAGGGCTAGAACAGCCAGCGGAGCTGCAGCAGTATGCTTGGATACAAGCCGGGGCACAACTCAGGAGGAATGTTGGGCCACATCTGCTCTTGTTTCCTCTTCTTTCTTCATGCCCTGCAGAGTTTCTTCTACAAAGGCAAAGCAGGGTTTGACTCATCATGGACCAGAGCCACCAGCGAGAAGAAAAGACAAAACAAACTAAAATTTAGAACAAGCAGTGGTTTTATAATAGAAGGCCACACTTGTGGTGCCAATGTGTTGATCAAACACATTAAGCTCTTTGATTATCTGAATAAAATTGAATGCAGAAACAAAGTTTTCTATTTGCTGAATATGATGAGAGTCAGACAACTTTTTTTTTGCTTTCAGATTCAGAAGCTGGGCTGCACAAAGGTGCAGTAGGTAGCACTGCTGTTTTGCAGCGAGAAGGTTCTGGGTTCGATTCCCGGCCCAGGGTCTTTCTGCATGGTGGGTTCTCTCCGGGTTCTCCGGCTTCCTCTCACAGTCCAAAAACATGACTGTCAGGTTAATTGGTCTCTCTAAATTCTCCTTAAGTGTGAGTGTGTGTGTGCATGGCTGTTTGTGCTATCTGTCTCTGTGTTGCCCTGTGATGGACTGGTGACCTCCTGACCCCACGAGGGACAAGGGTGTAAAGAGAAAGGATTCAGAAGCTCACAGATTGATTTATTTGCCTTTAAAGCTGCATTATGTAACTTTTAAAAACAATATATTTTTGACATATTTGTCAATCTGCACCATGTTGTGACAGAATGAGATAGATAATCTGTAAAATAACTGATCTCCTTCTATTGCCATCTGCAGAAACACAGTCAAAAACAACAAATCAGAGCTACGAGGAATGTGTTAGTGCTGTCAATCACATTAAGGTGTGCACTGCTCAATGTGCCAAGAATTACTGTTTATCTGCTGCCATCAGTGGCCATGCTAACTAGCCTTAGCATTCACAGCAAGATCTGTTGTGGTAAACCAGCTGTAGCAGGGAACAAGGAGGATGAGAGCAGCTGGCTCTCCAAGAACATGCAAACCCAAACAAAAGGTAAAAACAGAATGATTTTCCTATAAAGTGACTGAGAATTACCTGTGGTTCCATAAATATACCCTGCTCTGACCTTATCACACCGAGGTTATGAAAAGCAGACATTAGTCCAGAGAAATAAGGCAAAAGGCAACATGGAACTCGGAAAATGTCAGCTGCTGTATTTCACAAACCTGGTGGGAGTTCTCCACTTCCACAAAGCTGTTCAACAACAGTGTCAGTGTCCTGCTTTAAACCCTGTACAGGTTGGAACTCCTTTATGGAAAAGTTTGAACAAGACTAGTCTTTTATGAAGTAAGCAATGTTAAAAAAAAATAGAGACTTCACCATAAAGTTTCAATAAGTCTTTAATCTTACTGAAGACTAGATGGATGGATGGATGGATGGATGGATGGATGGATGGATGGATGGATGGATGGATGGATGGATGGATGGATGGATGGATGGATGGATGGATGGATGGATGATTACATTGTTTCTCATTGTACATTGTGATACATTGTGTGTTTTATAACCTTCTGGTCTGCTGAGATTTTCACAACCAGCCATGACTCAGGTTCACAGAGAAAGGTCTAAATGAGAGAAACTACACAGTGTTGTGAAAAATGCCTTGTTAATGTCAGAAAAGAAAAGTGAAACTGGTTCTAGATGCTCCAATCTAGCAATACAAACTCATGAAATGATTTCATCAGCAACGTTCAGATAGTTGGGTCAAACAACATGAAAGCATGGCTCCATCCATCTTTATATCCAGGACTGACTCCAGGTGGAATCGGGCATCAGGCAGAAGTAGATGAGGGGCCCTTCTTCCTGTTAAGAGCATCACCACCAGTAACAGTGTTTACATAGAGATCTGCTGCAATCTGGGCAGGAGGCCAACTCTAACTGCTGGGCTTAGAAGCAACCTTTGATAATTGGTTGCTATTTGCTGAGATGTATTTGTGATCAAACTGAGCTCTAGCACAAGGAAAAGCTTGAACTGGTAGGATCAGATTGTAACTATGGTAACACAGTAATCAAACAGTAAAGATGATTCTTTGCACTTCTACAAAGTAAACTCGCCAATTTTGATGCATTTTTACCTATTTTTTTATTATCAATTCTAAAAGTGTCAAATTAAGTTGATTAATATTTATTAATATATAAGTAAAAATTGAGATCTGTGTTAAAATGCAAGTCTGTATGGGAGACCCTTTGTGGCCTGGGAGACCTTTGTTTGCTTGTACCTTGGGCCGGCTCTGTTTATATCAATAGTTAAGGATAATGATGGTATCATGGTGTGGGGAATATTTACTTTGTGTTGGAACTCACCATCATGTCACCACATCTCATCAAAGAAACCTGAGGATGTGGAGAAACAGATTCTCATCATCAAGGTTCAGCTGACAAATCTGCAGCAACTGGGTGATGCTGTCAAGTCAATATGGACAATATGGATCACAATCTGAGGAATGTTTCTGACATCATGTTGAATAAATGCTTTAAAGACCTCAGGCTGTTCTGGGCCCAAAGAGATGGTCCAACCCGGAACTGACATGGTATACCTACTAAAGTGGCAGGTGTTTGCATGTTGGTTGAGGTGTTTTTTGTTGTTGTTGTTGTTGTTTGTTTGTTTGTTTTTGTTTTCTTGTATTTTTCTTCTTTTTTTTCAGTTTGTGTGGAGCTGTATAAATTATTCCTCCTTTCCGGTTATGATTTTCAAAATAAATGTGATCTATTGCCAGCGTCGTTTCGCTCAGTAGGAAATGGCAAATAATGTAATAATACTCTGATGTGTTCAAATGAATACGAATACGAATACATACACCATGAATATAAAAAAATGGCAGGTAAATATTAGACTTGTGACTGGAAAATGTTATTTGTTATAAAATAAATACTTGGTGGTTTTATTTTGAACCTCCCGGCTCGGTCTGATAGATCAGCCTGACGTCCTGCGGAGCGGCGCAGCATCCTGCATCCCGCATCCTGCATCCTGCATCCCGCATCCTGCATCACGCATCCCTGACGTCGTGACCGGCAGTAAGAAGAGCCGCTGCTGCTGCTGCTGGTTGGACCTTCAGGCTGGGAAGCTTCATACATGTGAGTATTTCGAGCTGTTTTCCACTGTTGCAGCGTCAGACACTCTGGCAGCTTTATAGATAATAAGCCGTAGGAAGTGCGTCACTCAAATATTTCCTCCGTGTGGGAACACAGTGACAGCATAGAGACTAGAGGGGAAACGCTCTGTGTTCAGCGGCAGCTGCAGCCCTAAGAACCCGCAACGAGAATGGTTTTACCGGTTTTACCGGTTTTACCGGTTTTACCAGGTGTGAGGCAGTTAGTGCACTGATGGAGAACCCGAGGTGAGGATGAGGATGAGGATGAGGATGGCAGGCTGCAGCATCATGGCGTCCTTGAGTGCTGAAGGGCAGAGCTGCAGCGGGAGGGATGCTGGGACATCAGGCGGCCATGATGCCGGGTTCTGTGGGACAGGTTCTGCTTTTCAGAACCGGTCCGATCATCAGGACCTCACACACACACACACATACACACGCACACACACACACACACACAAATAAATTGAACTAAGTTCCAACGTAAAAAAGCAACAAAAAAACCCATTTGTTTTATGTAATCAATTAAGTTTATCTTAGTAAATCTATTAAACAAGCTGTAATGTTAAACAAACATAATAAAAGTAACTCAATTCGATCACACAGCTTTATGTTTTAGTCGGAGCTCCGTTCTGTTTTTTCAGTGCATGGAAAGAAGATGAGGCTGAACGTATCAGCGCTGTGGTTTCTGGTTTCCTGACTCCAGTCTCCTTGTTCTCAGTCTGTCTCTATTGTAGCTGAGTTGCTGTGTGACGCTCACCATGGGGGAACTGTTCAGAAGTGAAGAGATGACACTGGCCCAGCTCTTCCTCCAGTCTGAGGCTGCCTACTGCTGCGTCAGCGAGCTGGGAGAACTCGGCATGGTCCAGTTCAGAGACGTACGATAATGAATCCTCAATCCTGCTCCAAATAAACGAATTCGTTTCAGAAGTTCCTTGCATTTCCATTCGACTGAGTTGGTGGCAATCATTTGTAATGGAGATGTCATTTGTTTTGTGTTGCACAGCTGAATCCAGATGTCAACGTATTCCAGCGCAAGTTTGTGAATGAAGTGAGAAGATGTGAGGAGATGGACAGGAAGCTCAGTGAGTAAATGTCACACCTGTTGCTTTGTAAACAACAATGTTTTCTTTCAAATAAAGATCTGATTGGACTTTGGAAAAGACTGTTGATGTGTTCTAGTTGCCTGTCAGTGAAGCTGTTCAAGCCTACAATTAGGCCTGTCATGATAACCAGGAATAAAAGATAACATTGTTTTGAGAGCATGGCAAAATAATAATGCAAGAGTGCATTCTATTAGATCTGCAAACTTTAAATTCTAATGAACATTTAACACTGGAACTGGAACACGTTTTAAATATACAAAATACGCAAACAAAACAACACATGAAACAAATTTTGTAAACAAAATCGTCCTTTAAAAAAGGAAGAGTTTAGACCAAAGTACCAGACTGAAGACTTTTTTATCATCCAGTTTTTGGTAGAAAGAGAGAAAAACAGAGATCAATGATAAATCATGCCAATGAAATAAGTGAGTTTGTTTTAATTTATCATGTGATTAATTGATTTATTGGTTATCATGACAGGCGTATCTAAAATATCATCGCAATGCTCAGCATGTAGCATAGATGCTAATGTCAGTGTCAACAGTTCAGTATCTTCAGTGTATGCAAACATCTGGTTTCACTGCACATAACAGAATTTCTGGTCAAACAGGGTTTGTTGAGAAGGAGATCAAGAAGGCGAGCATCCCGATGGTGGACACCGGAGAGAATCCAGAAGTTCCTTTTCCCAGAGACATGATCGACCTGGAGGTTGGCACAAATCATTCAGACAAACGTTTCATCTGTAACACACATGGTTTTCTCTGCACTCAAACATTCAGCATCATGTTGTAGCTTTAAGCACGATATGTAACCGTAATGCCTCACACTCGGCAGGCCACGTTTGAGAAGCTGGAGAATGAACTGAAGGAGATCAACACCAACCAAGAAGCCCTGAAGAAGAACTTCCTGGAGCTGACGGAACTCAAACACATCCTGCACAGAACCCAGCAGTTCTTTGATGAGGTTTGCTCATGTGAACGCACATATTCTCTGTTTGTACTTTGTTTAATGAAGAGCAGCATTGCAGCCAAACCAATAAAACCTACGCATGGTTATCATGTAGAAGGAAATGATGAGGATTTCTTTGCCAGATGGAAGACCCCAACCTGCTGGAGGAGTCGTCGGCGCTGATGGAGGGCAGTGAGGGGGGCCGCGGGGCCCCGCTCAGACTGGGGTAATGACTGTCTCAGCTTCCTGCTGTTTCAGTTGATCATGTATTAACTTGGATGTGTTTTGATATTTTAATTTAAAAAATCAACACCTTTGAAATATTATTTCAGACACTTGAAAGTTCAAGTGTCTGAAATAACACCTGAACACTGTTGTTTCAGGATGAAACAACAGTTTAATAACACGCTGTCTTTAAGTTTATTGAAGATTTTTAATGAATAAATTGACAGAAGAAACAGTGTTAGAGCCTGAAATATTTATTTTTTTTATATTGACGATTAGCTGTTTTATCTTTTGGAGTTCCTCCTTTTTTCCCTCATGTGATATGTATTTGAAAATGAGTCACAGATCACATGAAACATGTGATTTGTGACTCCGTTTCAAAAATACACTGAATTTTTGTGAGGGCTGACAAAATATTCTATCAACTGAGTTGTTGAAAAAGTGAATTAGACTCAAACACACACACACACATGCACACCTACACACACACACACACACACACACACACACACACACACACACACACGCACACACACCTACACACACACACACACACACACTTTGTGTCTTTCTAGCTTTACAGGGACTGCACATTGACTTTCATTCATTTTTCATTCATTTCTATTGCCTAACCCTAACCTGAATCCTAAGCCTGATCCATAACTCAAACTCAGCACTTCTCCTAATGTGTTTTTCATGCAGGTTTGTGGCTGGAGTGATCAGCAGAGAGAGGATTCCTACCTTCGAGCGGATGCTGTGGAGGGTGTGTCGTGGTAATGTCTTCCTACGGAAGGCAGAGATTGAAGACCCTCTGGAGGACCCCACCACGGTCAGCATCAGACAGAAGGAGTTTCAGACAGAGAGCAGTAGTGGGCATGAATTAACAAGCTGAACTGCAGGCACAAAAGATTCAGCAGAAATTCTCCACACTAGTTTATCCAAACTTGCTCTGCATTTTAATGCATCTTCCTTTTTTTATAGGGGGACCAAGTTCACAAGTCAGTGTTCATCATCTTCTTCCAGGGTGACCAACTCAAGAACAGGGTGAAGAAGATCTGTGAAGGGTGGGCCAGCAGTTTTCCTTCATATTGTTAGCAGTCATGGCTTTGGATTGGAATATTGTTCAGTTTAAGTGAATATACACTCTGAGTGAGTATCAATCAAAGCACATTCAGGAGGAGAGCACTTAACATAATCCCAGTTTACTGGATTAATACGAGTTAAGGAACGGTACGGATGAACATGGAGGTTTCAGCTCATCAGGAGACTCCTTCAGTTTGTATGTAGAGGAGGAGCCGTCCCCAGCTGCACGACTTCTCACTGCCTGGAGTCTCTCTTTCACACTGTGCACTGACATCCGTCCTGATGAGAGATTGGATTGTCTCTAGTCTGTGTGCAATAAACAGCATTCTACACACAGTGAGGAAAGGTTTCTCTGAATTCTGTTATGCATTCAGGGATCCAGAATGCATAACAGCATGCATGCTGTCATGCATTCTGAGACACATATCACCTCTTATAACTGGACATACATGCAATAATGTTTCATTTTTCCATATATGAAAACATGAAATGGGAACTTGCAATTATTGGAATCAATTAGAAATAGTGAAGTATGTCTGAAAGGGGCAGTATTACTGTGATAAATGCACCATGAGTTGGTTTGCCTCATTAGAATGAGGGGGAGGAGGAATTAATTCAGCCGTTTGATTCAGGTGTGAGGATCAGACTGTGATTAGATGCTCTCCACATGAGCTCTGCTCACTTCAGATCATAAAGTTAAAATCAGGCTTAATGACAAACAAAGTCAGTGATTTTGGAGTTTCCATCACAAAGTCCTGATCTCAGTCCCAGAGAAAATTAGTGAGCAGAGCTGTGTGTGAGCAGTGAACCTCCTTTAGCTGATTTCATTTGTATAACAAAAAACAACAAAGATTTTTATCTCATTTGATTTTGATTGATTGCAAGTTAGGGCTGGAATAGGTTCTGAATATACAAACCAAATACATCTGGTATAAAAACTAATTTAATATTTTTCCTTTTTGTCACTGGACAGTATTCAAAGAACTGGATTTAGTTTTGGGTTAGAGTCTTTGAAGTATTAGAAACTGGGTTTAGTTCTGTCCTGGTGATCCGGTGAATTCCTCCAGGTTCCGAGCGTCTCTCTATCCGTGCCCAGAGACGCCCCAGGAGAGGAAAGAGATGCTGGCTGGAGTCAACAGCCGCATTGAGGATCTCCAAATGGTGAGTTTTATTACTTTATGTGTTTGCCAGACAATAGATGAAACTCGCTATGAACAAAGCAGACAGATTGAGGGGTTCTGCAGGATTTTATCTGTACCTCAACTCCTCTCCAGCCTTTGTTCAAACAGGATAATTATCAGAAAGGCTTTTGGGTCTCCTTGTTTTACTAGAACTCACCAAACAAAGGAGTAATTCATCAGACACATTGTGCTGCAGAACAACTTTGTTCTGGCCTTTTCTCGGTTCTCTTTGATTAAAGGTGGCTTTCAGTGAGTTTATGAAAGTCTCATTGTGTAAAGATGTTTTCTTCTCCACAAGTGAATGGCAGGAAAAAAGCTTGGATTTGGCTGTAGAGGTTAGTCACCTCTGTGTGTGTCACGCCCTGCTGTAACACAAAGCAGGCTTGGACTAAAAGAAAGAAAAAATAAGACATATCTTATGCATTCCAATAACATTATTAAATGGACTTAACTTGTACAGAGCTTTTCCAGTCAGAGTGTTTTATACACACAGGCCAGATTCAGCCACGATGACTCATGGGCACAAACTCACACACCGTCCTAATCGCTAGGCAACTGGAGGTTAAGAGTCTTGCTCAGGGGCACAGTGGCATGAGACAGGAAGAGGCACATAAAGCGCATACACAAGCATAGTTGCTTGCACTAAGGCCCTCCTCCTTTGTGACCAGTAGGTACAGAGCAGTGAGACGAGGTGGATGAGCTTGATGTTTTTTTTGTTTTTTTGTTTTTTACAGATTATCTGTGTCATGTTAACAGTTTTAACAAATATGTAAAAACCATGTATTTGTAAAAGTGACAGACTGTAGCTTTAGTGACTGTGATGCAGAACCAAGAAAGGAAAGTTTTGAAGAATTTTTTTTCATGCTTTATGATCATGTTGCTTTTTGTACTGGAAGACTTTATTTAAGCCGATGTGCGATGTAGTGCACAGAACCAATTTTCTTTTCATGAATATCCCAGATCTGGTTGTTATGACTACAAGCACAGAAATGTTTCCTTTGCTTATCCTGGAACATCCAGAGCAGAAATCTGGGCAGCTGGTTCTGGTCGGTACTGAAAGCTCTTCTTCCCCCTCCCCTACTGCTTTAGGTTCTGAACCAAACCGAAGACCACCGCCAGCGCGTGCTGCAGGCTGCCTCGAAGACCATGAGGGTGTGGTTCATCAAAGTGAGGAAGATGAAGGCCATCTATCACACCCTGAACCTCTGCAACATCGATGTCACTCAGAAATGTCTGATTGCTGAGGTGTGGTGTCCCGTCTCCGACCTGGACTCCATCCAGTTCGCTCTGCGCAGAGGAACGGTGTGTTAACCTGTTCATTGGTTCATTACACACACACACACACACACACACACACACACACACCCCCACACACACACACACACACACACACACAACCCAAGTGTTTCAGCTTCATGTGGGTTACCAGCACTAAACTTCAAGGTTAATAATTCACATTGAAGTAGCCGCCGTTGTAAAGTTGATGAACTACTGAGTTCATTGATTCAAAAGTCTGTTTAATAGTAACAGCATTTCTTATTCGTGTGTCTGAAATTTTTTCAAAGACTGAAAACATTCTTTCTGTTTTTATTTTCAGAATCACAATATGAGCACTTCAGTACAAAAGTCACTGATTCCACTGGACGTATGATTGTTATACTGATCCTGAAAACGAAGGCTTTGTTTGACAGGAGAGGAGCGGCTCGACGGTGCCGTCCATCCTGAACAGGATGCAGACCAAGCAGACCCCACCAACCTTCAACAAGACCAACAAGTTCACATCTGGCTTCCAGAACATCGTTGACGCCTACGGGATCGGGAACTACCGGGAAATAAATCCAGGTTTTACACAGAATGACTGTCTGCATTCTGAAGCTTGAGTCTGTGCCTGTTTGAATGAAACAAGAGACAATAAGTGAGCCTGTTTAGATGTAGTTAACATAGATGATTAACATAGTGGCATCAGGGCAGAGAAAATGCTGTGAACATTGACCGTTTCCACCTTTTCCTCTCCTCCGCTGCAGCTCCGTACACCATTATCACCTTTCCCTTCCTGTTTGCTGTGATGTTTGGTGATATGGGTCACGGGGTGTTGATGACCGCTGCTGCCCTGTACTTGGTGCTCAGAGAGAGTCGAATCCTCGCACAGAAAAGTGACAACGAGGTACCGGTGCTCAGAAAAACACCAGAAACCCACAACCCAGGCAGAGCGGCTGTCTAAAGCTGTGCTTTGGAATTGCAGATGTTCAACATGGTTTTCGCTGGTCGCTACATCATCCTTCTGATGGGGATCTTCTCAGTCTACACAGGCATCATCTACAACGACTGCTTCTCCAAGTCTCTGAACATGTTTGGTTCTGGTTGGAGCGTCAGGCCCATGTTCAACCCTAAAGGAGCCAACTGGTCGTAAGTCAGCTGCTCTCTTCAGCTTCCCTCAAGTCAAATGTCATAATTCTATCTGAGCTTTTAATCCGAGTCATTTACACCTTTGTCAGAACCTGGAAACAGGAGATAATGTATGACAGGTGTGCTGAACTCATTTTCTTTTTGAGCCAAATCAAGGTCATGAATATCCTCTACAGGTTGTGGCTCTGACCAAACGACCCGAAAATAAATAGCTGCATTCATTGAGTGCTTCTTATGAAATGATATTGAACATCTTTTTATATTTGGCACTAAATAAAAACTGCCATAATTTGAATGGTAAAATAGCATCTCACCCTCAATTGTTATCTTGAAATAATTTTTATGTGGCCCTCTGAACTCCAGTGAGCCACATAAACAGGTATGCTGGATTTGGCCCCCTGGCCTAGAGTTTGACAGTTTGCTGTTAATTTGTCCCAGGTCTGAGACCCTTGATGGGAATGCAGTGCTCCAGTTAGATCCAGCTGTTCCTGGGGTCTTCAACGGACCCTATCCTCTAGGGATCGACCCGGTAATCCACTGACACAATTATTAAACCACAAAGTCATACATATTTCATATCTCTCAATAGAAAAGGTTGAATCTGCATTGATCTATTCCATATTAATGTCTTAACTCATGAGACATAAATTCAGTTTAGGGCTGATGATTATTTTACTAATCAACTATTCTATTGAATATCCTGACGATTAATTGGATAAAAACAACTGGTACATTCTTCAGACTTTTCATTTGACCACATAACCCTTTTTCATACAGTATCACAAATACATTGAAAGATCTAAATAAATAAATTATTTGTGTATCAATATTTGTGTGTGTGTGTGTGTGTGTGCATGGGCGTGCATGTGTGTGTTGTTCTTTTTGTAAATGTCTGTTTTTGAGTTTGTATGCAGTTCATGATTAATCAAATACTGAATTTGTTGGTGATTATTTCAATAGTTCAAATCATTGTTTGAGCCCTACATCAATTTATCACATGTGCAAACAGCTTAACAATGACAAACAAGTATTTTGGATTAAAAAAACCACAAGTCACACTGTGTTGTCTTTGCAGATCTGGAATGTTGCTACCAACAAGTTGACTTTCCTGAACTCGTTCAAGATGAAGATGTCAGTGATCCTCGGCGTCATCCACATGCTGTTCGGAGTCTCTCTGAGTCTCTTCAACCACCTGTACGGTTTACTGAGCTTCACTCGCATGTGTTTTTCTTTATGATTAACGTGGACAACATTAGCTTTGTTCGAGTAACTATCTGGTGTAATGTTGGTATTTTTGTATTATATATGAACAAACAGGGTGCATACTGTTACTCATACAGGTAAAAGCAGAAAGTTTTAACATGTCCTGAACCTGCATGGGCTGAAACACCACTCAGAGTGGAAGGACACACAAAAAGCTACATTAAAATTATAGTTTGCAAATTGTGGGTTGTTTTGCTGCAGGATGGACTGAATAATAAAAATTATGCTTTTTTTTTATTCAGGAACAAACATGCTGAAATTTTTTTGTCAAATTTTAAGACTTTAAATGTTGTACAATTCCATCAAATTGGCTACAAAGTGGCTGAAGGGTAAACAGAATCAGTGTTTTGGATTGTCCTTCACAAAGTTCTGATCTCAATCGCAGAACAAATGCTAGTGTGCAGAGCTGAGAAGGGGTGTGTGTGTGTGTGTGTGTGTGGGTGTGTGTGTGTGTGTGTGCGTGTGTGTGTGTGCGTGTGCGCGTGCGTGTGTGTGTGTGTGCGTGTGTGTGAGTGTGTGTGTGTGTGTGTGCGTGTGCGTGTGTAACAAACCAGACTGATTTCTTCGGAAATACTTGGAAAAAAATCAATCAAACAGAAAAATAGTTCTAAATATTTTGACATTTAGCAAATAGAAATAATTTAGTTAATCCTTGATGACCTAAAACAAGAAAATATATCTTGTTGTACAGTGGATATACATATTTAGTACCTTTTGCAGATCTCTGATGTTGACGATGTTCTTCACCGACTTGCTGCTCTGCAGGTACTTTAAGAAGCCTCTCAACATCTTCCTGGGCTTCATCCCAGAAATAGTCTTCATGTCCAGCCTGTTTGGTTACCTCATCCTGCTCATCTTCTACAAGTGGACCGCATACGATGCCTTCACCTCTAAAGATGCCCCAAGCCTGCTCATCCACTTCATCAACATGTGTCTGTTTAACTACAACGACCCAACCAACAAACCTCTCTACGCGGGCCAGGTCCTCCTCCCAGTCCCAGTCCTGATCCTAACCCTCCTCACTTTTACTTTACCTTTCTGACATGTGATGTAAACTGAAGAATTTTATCCTTCAGGTTTAGTGAAAGATTCACGTGCATCTCAAGAAATTAGAATATTAAGTTTGTGACTTTTATGAAAATGATTTTTTACATTTGAGACAGACAATCCGTAAAAAAAAAATTTAAAAAAAAGGAGCTCCTTTTTCTTCTCCCACAGCTAACTAGAAACAACCAATCATCCAGGAAGAGCGTCTTAGTGCTGTCAATAATCCTCATCCTGCCTTCTCTATTTGCTCTCTGCTACACTGCAGCTAGCATAGCCGGTCATTAATGCTAAGGCTATTAGCAGAGGGTATGATTGACAGCACTAAGACCCGCCTCTGGGGTCTGATTGGTAGCTTTTGGATCCGGTTAGAGCAGCCATGTTTGACGCGTTGAGGGGTCTGCTGCTGACTCTGCTCTGCCTCCGCTGCAGATGGGGATTCAGGTCCTGCTGGTGCTCATTGCCCTGGCCTGTGTTCCCTGTATGCTGATAGTAAAGACCATGGTGCTGCGGCGTCAGCACCTATGGAAACGGCATCTGGTAAGTGACCCCTGCCCCACCCATGTCTTCCAACTAAATTAATGCTTTACTGTCAATTTCACCTTTCTCACCCTTATGTTGTCATTCATTACAATACACGTTGTGCTGCATAAAGTGAATTGTTGTGTTGCTGTAAAAATGCTAAAAAGCCTGCCTTCTGAATAAGCCCATTGTTTGATGGAAGAGAAGTCTTTGTCAGAGGCGACTAGGCTGTCCTCAGTCTGACCATCTGCTCATTTCAGAACATATCCGTTCAAGTCTGGAGGACTTGAACGGATATGAAAAGTTTATAAATGAAATAAAAGTTTCTACTCCATATTGGAAAGCAACAGAATATTCACCATTTTCCCCCATGTTCACTAGAACACATGATCCAAACTGTTCACTTTGAGTTAGTCAAAAATTGCTGTTTCTCACACATTCAATACATTTTAGATAGTTTGTATTACAGTCATATTCAATAAATAAGAATATTATTTCCCAGTATCTCCACCACAAATGATGGAAATTTATTTCTCTGCATTGTGATGATTTTTTTTGCTTACAGCCAATGAAAACTAAGTACTTGAATGAAAATGCAAAAATATGATCTTAATGAAAAATGAACTCCTTGTAATTTCTTGAATATGCCTGTATGATCTTTGTTTCTGATGTGGAATGTTCAAACATTCTTTTATAACTTCTCAAATGGAAACTTTATCCTTTCAGTAAACAAAAATAATAATTCTCATCAGTCATTTTTTCATGTATTTGTCATATCTCTGAAGGTTTCCCCTTATTTCTGTGACCATTCCTGCTCTCCAGCATTCTCAGCAGCAGGTAGAGCAGAAGCTGTTCTATTATTTATGATAATGGAACATCGTGTTGGTGAGAAGATCCTCACCAACACGTTGGTGTGTCTGTCAGACGTCACCAGGAGACATCTGTCTCTTTTGCGTGGGAACAACATGTTTTGTTCTCTTGACCAGGATTCTGTCCCCAGAGCAGAGACACTGACTGCTGATGCTGCTTCTGTTCTGTCCTTGTCTTCCGTACGTTCTCCCATGAACTACACTATTTAGCTGTTTACATGTACGAATTTTCATTACTATTGTCCCGTTTATGCAAATTATTACATTTGCATAAATAAAATGGATGCATCATCCATTAGAGTTTGGAATGAAATTACATGTTGCCTTTTAAAAATGATGATGCGACTTAACATTCTCTTGTTTTTTTTTAAAGGGCGGTCTGCTTGCAGATCCTTTCTGTATTTGTCTTGTCTCACTGTTTGGCCATCCTGTTTCATGTTAACCGAGGACAAAGAGTTCCTTCTAAGGCTTGCTTTATGCTAGACACAGCTCTTGTGGCTTTTGTATCTAGTCACAGAAGAGGGAAGAAACCCCTGCAGAGAATCTAGAGCAGTCTTTAGAGCAAACAGGGGTGTCCTCATCATGCACCGGACTCACCCAACAGGGCACGCAGAAGTTCGGAGGGGTGCGGGTGGGCAACGGACCCACGGAGGACGAGGCTGGCATCATGGATCACGACCAGCTCTCCCAGCACTCTGATGAAGGAGACGAGGTGAGCTCCTGTCACCACATGCAAAATGACATGTGGTGACACGATTATTAAAGGCAGGATAAATTAAAGGATTTATTGGCATTGCAGCCTGTCACATTACACCATGTGGCGTTACAAATGTGCAACAGTGCTTATTTTGTCTGAGATAGATTTGCGTAGTAAATCATATTTTTGTTGTTGTGCAACCGGGGGTTAGCTGGAAACATGTTAAAGGAAGATATACGAGGCAGAGGCAGATGACAGAGAGATTTTCCATTGCAGAAACATAAACAGGGCTCTGGTTTTTCTGGGAGCCAGCTGGAGGGATTTCTGAATATGACACACTCATTCTGAAGGATTCTGCTTTGGATGCACTCAAACGTAGACGCCAAACTAACCGCATCTTTAAAGAGGCATTTAACACAACTGGCATGATATATGGATATTAATGTATTTATCGTCAACCCAAACCTTCCTGCCATAAATACTTTGCAAGGAAGCATCAATTTTAGGTCTGGATTTTGAGGAGAAATTCTTTTAAAGTTGTCTAAATCACATCATTTTCATTATTTATTATTACATTTGTTATTCTGTATGTTTCTCCTGTTGAAATTAGTTTTTAATATTTGACACATAATCAGTCATGACTGATAAAAGATCAGTGATATCCAGTCTGAACTACAGCAGTTAGAAATGCCCAGTCAGGTTGTGTGGGTCACATGGTTTTGTCCTAGAATTTCTGCCCTAATTTTTCCCTTTTCCTCATTTTCAAGCACTCAGAAGAAGAACCGGTGAGAGCTCCAGTTTTGCATCTTCTTAGCATGTCTGAAAGCTGCCTCGCCCAGTTTGATTTACTACTTCCAAATTCCAGTCTGTTTTCTGAACGTGCATTATTAGCTCATATGTAGCCTTTTCCTGACGACGGCGATTCCCTGTGCCAGGCGCATGTGTTGATAATTATGACTGTCTATGTTTGAGCATGCCACTCTACGTTTACTGATCTATAAAAACTGGGCAAACACAAACAAGTCTGGATCCAGAGTTCACTCTGGATTTTTTAAAACAAGAAAGAGAAAGAGCTGAAACTTTTAATAAATCTATTCTGACGTCATCCCACTACTCTGTAAATAAACCACACCACTTTGTTTTGGTCACTATTATTACTGTTTTGTTCTCATTTGCTATTCCTCCTCCAGAACTGGCTCTGTGAACTCTGTTTTTAAAAGTCAAAGGACAAAAGAAAACTTGTAAAGAGGAAACCAAGCAGGTTCCAACCCCGAGTCAACAATGTTAAGTAGACCAATGGCCTCCAGTGTTTCCCCCTTCCTGCTGCTTTGAAACAGGAAAGGATAGTCCTGGTCGGGATGGAAAGAACACAGGGAATGTGTTGACCCGTCAGGATACAATAGCTGTGGTCCTGCTGAGGAAAATTATAGGAAGAAATAGGAAGAAACCAAACAAACTGGCCGTGCATCAGGCTATCCACACCAAACAAACTGCTTCACTCTGCTTTCAGCTCCATTACATCTAAATCTCCACTCTAATGAAATTATAGCTACTTTTTAGGATACTAATAACTTAAAAGTAATCCATTGTAATACAGTGATACAGTCCTACTTTTCTTATATAAATGCTGAATTACTTCTTAAGGCCTCCACATTCTCCATCTGAACAGACGAATGTTCTCTCTCCCAGCGATGCAACAACTCAAGAACTGCAGTCCTGATTTTGGAGTTCTTGCAGGTTTTTCCTTTTCTTGCATACTGTCAGAGAAATATGAAGTTAGGATGCTGCAGTGGTAGAAACCTCCTGGCGGCTCTGAATTCAACCTCTTGTGAAGTATGAAATGTACTTTCCAGAAAGCCATTGTTCTTGTTTCACTATGTCAGCCTGTGGAGTGGAGGACGAATTGGACCGTTTGTGAAACCAGTGATGCACCCATCTCTGGCTACAAATATCACTGGAAAAGCTCCAAATAACTGTTACATAGAAAATCCTGTGTTTATTTTTCAGATAGTATTTTAACTGTTGCAAAAACACAATCTTTTACTCAACATAGAAATAGTTTGAGGTAAAGCTTCAACCTTTTCTGAGATGCTATGTGCTCGGTGACGTTCTGCTTCCTCCTGTGCAGTTTAACTTTGGTGATGTGGCCGTGCATCAGGCTATCCACACCATAGAGTACTGTCTGGGTTGCATCTCCAACACGGCCTCCTATCTGCGCCTCTGGGCCCTCAGCCTCGCCCACGCACGTGAGTGACTCCCTGTGATCGAACAGCTGGGCTGTAACAGAACAAAACTCACTCACTTTAAGCAGTCAGAGGTTCCAAGTCCTGGTGCTAACATGACTGTGTTGTGTCTGCAGAGCTGTCTGAGGTGCTGTGGTCTATGGTGATGCACCTGGGTCTGTCATCTCGCAGTGGAGGCGGCTTCTTTAGCCTGTCAATCATCTTCTCTGCTTTCGCCACTCTCACTGTTTGCATCCTGCTCATCATGGAGGGCCTGTCAGCTTTCCTGCATGCCCTGCGCCTGCACTGGTCAGTACACACATGCACAGAGGAAAACACTAAGGCATGAATGTTTTACACATACTGAAGAGACATGCTGCTTACGGAGCAGCAACAGCTGTGTGTTCGGAGTGTTCATATCATACACAACATTCAAACACACATCAGTTCTGATCAAGCATTCGTTCATCTCTAAAGCACTTTGTGTTCCACCTGACTGCATAAAAAGTGTTTTATGAATAAAGTTTGATCGAAGTATCTTTTCTAAGTTGACCTCTGCCAGTTTCACCGCCTTACATTCACATGAGGAATGTTAATGATGACATACTGCAGAGTTAGTTTATAACAGGAATCCAGGACAGGCCAGGAGCTCCATCCTCTCCTGGTACCACCGGCACACCACTGATCCACCTGGTACCAGAGAGGGTGGATGAATGATAGGGAGGATGATTACAGCATACCAACCCTGTGAGTCCAGCTGGGCCATAACAACAGTGGAAACTTGTGGAGTAAATGCTTCAGTATCTTTGGAATAGTAAAAGATTCATACAGATACATATTCGTATTCAGCACTGGAGGAGAAAGGACTACAGTGAATGTGTTTGGGTCAGCATGGCTCTCGTGTAGCACTTTGACTGTTCAGCATGACACCAAAAGGACCATAAACTGGCAAAAACAACTGGAGTCAATGCTGGAAGTCACTCTGTTTTATTATAATTTTGGTTGAATTATTTGCTTTTTTAAATCAAAATGATAATAGTTTGATTTAATATTGAATCGTTTATTTCATTGTAGCTGTAACTGAAGGCCCACAGTCTGTTGCAGCAGGGTTCTTTCATCCTTAAAGCTGTTTTCACAAAGATGACTGAATGGAAATGTGTTGAAGTGAAGCCGCAGTCAGTGACCAGTCTGCCTTTCACACTCACTGCTGAGGAACTCTCTCCTACACAGAGACACACACAAATACACGCCCAGCAGAGTCAGTTTTCCACCTCCCCAGCTGTGGAGAGCAGCAGATAGAGGGATCTCTTATTTCTGTGCTCTCTTTAAGTGTTGCCCTCTGAGCACTCTGGCTGGCCAAATATTTGCCACAACTGGGAGACATTCCTGGGCACTCCCTTTGCCGACCGAGGCCAAGATGCAGCTCCTGCTGGAACACAGTTTGACTTTTCCCTCTTGTAATTAAGTCATCCAGACCTGTCCTCGTCTGGGAGCAGGATGCAGATTTATGTGTTGAGGATTATGTGACAACTCAGACAGATTGACCATTGGGAAAACACACCATGTTCTATTTAAATAAAACAATTATATTTTTTTTATTAACAAAAAGAGCTTGAAATGGAAATGGAGGGGCCCCTGAAATGCAAACCACTTAGCAAACAAGACTCTAGATGCACTTAAACTAGACAATCAGGTCTAAACATTCTAAACGCTTTACCACTAATGTATGCTCTTTTTCGCATTTGACCACAACTTTATATTAATTATACTTGATTTAACTTGAATATGTTGAACAAATCTGTTTCCTGCCTGGTGTTTTCCCCTCAGGGTGGAGTTCCAGAACAAGTTCTACACAGGTCAGGGCTTCAAGTTCGTCCCCTTCTCATTTGAGAGCATCCTGGAGGGGCGCTTCGATGACTGACCCGGTCCAGGCCCGTCCACAGTGCAGTCCCAGTCCCCAGCCAGTCCACTCTGCTTTGACAACGTGTTTGTGTGCACAAGACCTACTGTGGCTCTCTGTCTCCCTCTAGTGGCATCTAGTGAATCAGTGTTATGCATGAGATGGGACAGTCCTTCTGAAGACATTTCCAGCCTTCACGTGGAAATAATGAGTTGTTGTTTCTGTCATCCTTTGTTGTAAAATGTCAGCCTTCCTTCATTTTGCTTTTATGTTTTATGGTGAGTCATGTCTGTGTTGAGAGAAGGTCTGAATGACTCAGCCTTATTTTGTTTTCCCAGTTCAGAGGTCACAGAAAGGGCTCTAGAAAGGAGCCTGAGTAATGCTTGAGTTTTAAAACCACCTCAGCATCTCAGCTCATGTCCAGCATGATGGCTGGATGAGTTTTCACTGACTGTTTATTACCATCAGTGATTAACACTCAGTCAAATGCTCTCACTTATAGTTCTGAGTTCGTAACTATAAGTTAAGTTAAATGTTAAAGACAAGTTAAAAGTTGAAACCCAAAAAATCTGAAAATGCATCAATTAAAATAAAGGTGAAATGAAATGTGTCATTAGCCGATGACATCAGAGTTCCCACACAGTCTGGAGGAGTAGGGAATTTCTTTTCTGCATGTTCCAGGCCTGGATATGTGTGGAAAAACAAAATAAGTGTATGGAAAAGTACTTATTTATTTGCTGTCCCATTGCGTAGATATTCTGCTTTATTCTTCATTTTTTTGTTCCTCTCTTCTATCCTTTTTCATTCACACTTGTGTCTTTTCTTCCTCTCTCCTTCCCTCTATCTCTTCCTTATGTTCTTACTTCCCCATGTTTTGTCCTTTTTCTTTCCTTCCTTGTGCTCTATGTCCCTTCATCTTTCCTTTGTTTCTTCTTTCATTTGTCTCCTTTCTTCCTCTCTTGTGGCCCTCATTCTCTCCTTTCCTATGTCTTCTCTTCTTTTTGCCTTTCTTCCTTCATGGTTGGTTCCTTCCTTCAGTCATAAAAAAATCATCTCCAATTATTTGACAAAAAACGCCAAAACATCTTATATCTTTTGCATCACACAATCATCCTGTTACTGTAATTCATATCAAGATTGTGGATTGTTTCCTATTTTGGTGTAAAAATCAGAGTTTATCTTGAAATGTGGGACTGATTTGCTCCATCTAGAAAACTGAGCCAAGCTGTTCCTGGTGATGTGCTGTGGTTTCTGATGTTCATGTCTGACCTGTGTGAACTCTGTGGTTAATTAAAGATGGAGTGTCCAAACAACATGCTGCATGAAATCTTTTTTTAAAATGTTTCCTAAGCCACACAGACTGAACCTGCTGTACTTTCAGAAAATAGCCCTTTTTGTGGCCAATCAACAGAACTTGGTGGTGACTCCAGGTAGAAACATTGAATCCATGAGGTCAAAGTTTTAATGAGTAATCATCTGCTCTGCTTCAGAGCTCTACAAAGGTCTATGCTGAGCACAGACCTTTTCAGGTCTATAGGCAGCTCAGTGATTTCTATCAATCATCAATAATAAGGTAACATGTCTAATAAAACAGAACCTGCACAATAATAGCCAGATGTTTTTTTGTTTTGTTCAAAAATTAGCAGAAGAAATACAACATAGAGTTGTAGGCCCTAATAAATAACAAGAATATTGTAGTTACAACTGATATCAGGTGACTCATACTCTCATATGGAGCTGCAATCCCCGTCTAGAAAAGTCTGCTTTTATTTGTTGACAAACAGAATCGCTGTTTTATTTTGAAAGTTTGAACCGGATTTGCTTTACCTCATCGGTTGCAGCTCGAGTTTTAGGAATGTGTGTCTGAGAGTTCGGAAGAATAACTCGTCTTGTCTTGCTGTTGCTGTCCTGTCCTCAGACAGACGGCTGTGTCTGGGTCCAGAGGCTCGGTTTGCAGAACCTGGAGGAACACACTGGCTCCGGTTCCGTTCTTTGTTTGGCGCCGTTTAGAACTCAGGGGCTGTTCGGGTTGCTGTTCTCGGTTCGTTTCTGCTGCTTCTCTCTGTTTCTGTAAAACAGAAAGACCTGATGGGGGTGAGTTGCTGCTGGATTTGTTCTTTGTTCCACTTTGTGAGAGTCTGGTCAGAGTTCTACTCTTCCTGGTATTGAACCTGAAAAATCACCCAGGATAACTTGGGATTCATTACTTCGTTGGGATCAGGGATTATTTGGAATCACGCTACCGCGGCTCCAAAGCGCCATTTAAAGAGCCGGAAATGACTTCCTTTAATTTCATAAAGCCAAGAAGAAGAAACATGCAAACGAGAAGGTCTCTGTTGACTTAACAATAACTTCTTCAGGGGTTTCCAGTGTGGTGGCAAACTTCTGAAATAGTTTTCTGTCAGCTTTATCTGTTGAAACCATCAAACAGATAAAGTTAACAGAAATCTGCCCCATGATGCCTAAGACAACCTTTAAAGGAGCCTCATCAGTGGGGTCATGCCTCCCTGTGGCCCCTGCTGCCTCCTTCACACAGAACGGGACTAGATTTTGTATCTGAACTACACATCTACAGCAGGGTTAATAGTTATCCTACTAATCAAAGCCAGACAACACACATACTTTATGCTCTGTTTTTCATGATTTCATCCTATATAGTTTTTAAATTCTGGGGATTGATCTATTACGATATAGAAAGAAAGTATACCAATGTCATTGCTTATTGAACAAAGGTTAAATGACATGCTGCTCATGAAAAGCTAACTACAAAACCACAATATCATATGTTGAGCAGCAATGAATGCTAATTTGGTATATTTTTTAAATGAATAGAATAAGATAGAAACAGGTTTTCATGTCGCTCACTGGAAAAATTCAAGTTTAATAGCAGTATTGATTGATAAGGTAAGATCGATAAGATCGACTTCATATGTGTGGACAAATCACCGATATCCCAAAATGAAAGAAATCGGCTCAGATAATTCAACTGGCCGATAACTCGGTGCACCCCAAGTAACTAACTGTGATGACAATTACAGTGGAGTTGCTATGACAACAATAAACAAGCAACAAGCTCAGGATTAGTTCTCCCCTTGCTCCCATTTAAGTTGTACATAATATAAGTACATTGCACTGTTACTCAGTAACAATTTGTGAGTAAACTGCCCACGTCTGAGTAATGTTAAGATAAATATCAGAGATATTTACAGTAGTACTTACTTCTGTAAATATCACAGTAAAATTAGCTCAGCTAATGCAGCTTTTATCTGCAAGCTAAGATGGCCATGTAGCATGTGCATACGTGACTGCATGTACTAACTTTGCCACTCACCAGAATCTTATATTCATGAAAAGAGTTCAAACCTGCTTTACAAATCAGTTCAAACATTGATTGTGTGTGTCCATGGGTTTCAGGTGAAGCTCCTTCATGTGCTTTGAGATGCACTTCCCTACCAAGATGGAGGTTGAGTGGTTTGATTCACACTTGTGGGAACTGTGAAGAGCCATATTGTTATAACTTCTGGAAAGAGCAGGAGTTTCATAGAGACTGAGGCCCAATTTAAAGGCATGAAATTGCAAAGTCAAGTTTCTTTAGAGTCACATTTGATACAGCATTTCTATAACAACTGAAGGTAACATAGTTACTTGACTGTGCTAAAAAAGGCTCTTTGTTTCTGGAACACATAACACTTTAAAACAATACAGTTATATCTAAAATTATTTATGAAAGTGAGCTCAATTAATAATGCAACTAATATTCCTGCTGTCAGAACAAGCTCTGCTAAATGCAAAGTGTTTTCAATTGCAAATACCAATCATGATAAATGACAGTGGTGGTTATTATTATTTTTTTGCATGTTCGATTCGACTCATTTTGTATTATTATTACAGTATCATTGCTGCTTTGAGTGAAAGTTCTGACTGCCCCCCGCAGGTTTCTATGTGATGGAATGATGCCCGCCCAGGACGGTGTTGGGAGCGACTGCAGCCCTGGAGGCTGATGACCCCGCCCTACTGGCCAGCCAGGATGCACATAGCCTCGGTGGGCGTCAGTAAGTCCTGCTTCCTGTTCTCTCTTGCTCTCTGCTCCCTCCTGCTGCTGCTCATCCCGGCCCTCCAGTCGCCCCCCCGCCAGCTGGAGCCGCCTCAGCCCCGACCGCACGCTAAGTCTGCCACAGCAGAGCAGACTCACCATGCCAACCTACCAACAGGTACCGCCAGCGCCGGCGGCACCCACACGGCCACAGGGCTCAGTAGGAGTTCAGAGGTCATAGGAGCAGCTGCTAGAACTGATGTTTCGTCTCCCAAGAGAACTGTGGAATCAGGGCCTAGGAATATTGACCAGCTGGAGCTGAAAGACATTTTCATCGCAGTGAAGACCACCAGGAAGTACCACAGGTCCAGACTGGAGCTGCTGATCCAGACCTGGGTGTCCCAAGCCAAGGAACAGGTGAGTGATGCAGCTGGGCATGCTAAATCATTTGGAGAGAAATGAGGAGTCAGTATATCCTGATGTTATGTCATCTCCTGATGTTTTGTGTGGGACCTTTTGCTTTTTTTTATAACTTGTAAAATAATTTGAATTGTTCAGCCACAGTGGTGTGAAGAAGTTGTTGCTTCATATTTATGGATACACAACCGATACCGATACTAACATCAGTATCGTCCAATGAATAAAACCTAAATTTATTTCCATCTTGTTGCCATTTGTTTCTGGGGGGAGAGGAGAGAAAGTTGGTCATGTTGTGTTTTTTTGGTCATGTGACATAGATAATGATGCAGCAAAGGACTGAAGAGATGAAGTCAGTGTGTGACTGCTTTTGTCCAAGGTGTGAAAAGAGAAGTGAATATATATATATATATATATATATATATATATATATATATATATATATATATATATATATATATATATATATATATATGTATAAAATATTAAAACAATATTAATATCAGATAAATATGTTGGTGCATCCCTACTCATTATTTATTTAGATTTGTTTTATTTTTGCTTTGATTAAAATGTTTTAGATGTCAGACAAGTATAACCTGAGTAAATGCAAAAAGCTTTTTTAATTGACTGATAAAAGTTATTTAGCCCTGAATCTATCTGGCAGCTTGGAGCAGGTTGAAAGATTTCCAAAGCAACACATTAATCAAACTATTTGAGTTTGGTTTCATTACCATCAGCCGGACTTGATTACTCCCTGATGTGTAGAATCAAGAAATGGTTGGTGTCAGACCTGATGAAGCAGGCGGGAAGAGCTTGAAAAGTAACGCCTCATGCGTCTATTGAAAGAAATTGTAGTAGCAGAGAGCAAAGGAGGTGGAGCTACGAAGAGTGATTGCCAGCACTAAGACCAGCCCCTTGGCTCTGATTGGTTGTTAGTAGTTAATGCTGGGAGCACTGGGAGAAGACAGGGGAGTTTCCTGGATGCCGGATGTTCCTGCTAAAGGCAAAACTGATTATTAGGTTGAGGAGACATTTACAGGTTGGTCTAATTAGCCTTTTCCCTTAATAGACCAAATCAATCTTTGTCTTATATTTAGATGTTTGAAACAGTTGAGCTTTCAGAGGAAATGTCCATGCAGTCTGCATCTACAGCAGTTTGCTGTGTTTGTTCTCTGACTCCTTGGCCCACCAAGTTCTGAACACACCCAAACACACACACTGCTCACACCAGCAGAGAGCAGCCGGGTCTTCATGCCAGAAGTAAAAATAAGATTTGTTGCTGACAGTTCATTTAAAGTCTTTCCACTGCTGTTTATGGCAGGCTCCATGTGCAGAGGGTCGCATATTGGAGCAATTACAGAAATGATTAACATCTGATTCCACCACAGCTGGTTGAACTTAACTTCTCTCATAAATGCTGGTCCACAGTTTGAGTCTTTCCCCTTTTATCTCCAGCGTTGCGTTGAGTTCTTTTTTTAATTTTAGACAACAATTATTTGTCTCTAAATATAGAAGCATCAATGTTTTTTCCGTTGGTGCACCACAGATGCTTGTTTACCATGGTGAAAGGTCATGTCAAGGGTCGTCTGTAACTCATCGTGTCAAGATGCACAACTCATCTCGTTCTTATTAGAATATGGAAAACAGAATCAGATTCTCTGCATACAAGAGACCGGGATCAAAATGACGGATGCACAAAATGTTTGCATCAACATCTCATGGCCTCTTGGTCGCATGCAAGCAGCTCCATGTCTCAGCTAGTGAAGCTTGCACACTAAGGGAAAGGGCTGCAGATGCCAAGAAGCCTATGGTGGTCATAATGTTTTGCTCATTTCATAATAGCCAGCAGATGATCTGATTGGCCCTTTAACAGGTGGTGTGAACTGCTGTTTGTTCCCACTAACACACTAAGCGGCCTCTCTGTTGCAGACCTACATATTCACTGATGGTGACGACAGGGAGCTGCAGCTGAAGACAGGTAGGGAGCTGAAGTGAAGAGTGTTGCTGTTCTGACCACATCATGCTGTCTGTACGCCGCCTTATTCTGGATGTCTTTGCCTCAGGAACTAACATCATCAACACCAACTGCTCTGCTGCTCACAACCGCCAGGCTCTGTGCTGCAAGATGTCTGTGGAGTACGATAAATTCATCGAGTCCCAGAAGAAGTGAGTCGGACGTTCTGAAACACAGAGACGATGTCAGGGTTCCTACCAGGAGGCAAAATGTCTGGAGTTTGGTTTTTCAACGTGTCAAAATGTACAGAAAAATGTGTGTGTTTCTGGGCTTTCGTTGTCTCTTTTGTTCTTTATCGCTTTTTTGTGTTTTCTTTTTTGCTTTCTGTCTTTTTCTTTCGTCCTTTCTTGCTTTTTTACGTACTTGCTTCTATACGTGCATCTGAAAATCAGCTCTGAAGAGTCGGGGACTTTCATAAGAAAATACAGACCATTCATTAACTCATAATGTTATAGAATAGATCATTTCCTTCAGTAATTCCTTCACCAACTGAAACACAGATTATTCATTGTTTTCATACAGATCAATGTTCTCCAGCAGCTATCTATGATTTTCTGTTCTCAGTCAATAAAAACATGAAATCCAAGTTCAGAATATACATCAGGCCAATACATTTTTTTAACACAGAAATTACAATTTAATAAAAAGTATGTTTAATACTTGCTTAAAAGTTATTTTTGAACTTTTAATCTCAGACATGAGTCTCATCAGGACTAGAATCTGACTGTCTGAAGGGTTTGGAGTGACGCAAACATCCAGCTATTGCTGATGATGATGATGAGGATTTTTTTGACCAATGTGTGCTGCTGATGTTCTGTGTGTTGTAGGTGGTTCTGCCATGTGGATGATGATAACTACGTGATCCTGCCCAGTCTGCTGCGACTGTTGTCCACATACCATCACAGCCAGGACATCTACCTGGGCCGGCCCAGTCTGGACCACCCCATAGAGGCTGCAGAGCGGGTGAAGAGCGATGGAACGGTCAGTCTGCTTAGACCTTACCCAGTTTCCTGCTCCTGTCACTGCATCACGTATAAACCTGTTTAAAGTTAGCAGATTTGAACCGGCTGCCGTTTTAAGCCGTGACTTTTTGTGTTTTTCACTTTGACCTGGTAGCATTCAGCTGATTTGCCATTTTCTTCATTTCAGGTGTCTGTGAAGTTCTGGTTCGCCACCGGGGGAGCGGGCTTCTGCATCAGTCGAGGTCTGGCTCTGAAAATGAGCCCCTGGGCCAGGTGGGCTAACAGTCAGAGAAACAGAACATCATCAGAAGCAGAACGACAGGAGAAACTCTGCATTCATTTCCTCTGAATATAACAATCTGCACAAGCAGATATGATGATGATTATCAACGTTTGTAATGAAGTGACATTTTAGACAAAAAGAGATAAAATGACTAGTGGTGGAACTCGATTAGAAGGTTTTAAAAGATTTTAATGCAATTTTGCTCCTAGATTATTGAATAAATAGACATATGAACTCAACAACAAATATATCCACTGCTTTTAATCAGTTATTTAAGTTACTCAGCCATCAGATTGGTGGAAAGTTTTATATTATATAGTCATTCAGCTCTCCAGTGTTTCAGCTTGTGGCCCACTTCCTCTCTATAGATGCAGTTCTTGTGGTGGATGAACAGAACTGGGTCACACCCCAGTTACTACCAGCTGGGATAACAAAGGGGCCAAGTTCCCATCCCTGAGGGTCCATGTTCTGCATGTGGATATTTGTCTGCAGGGGCCCCAGGAGCCCATTCCAGACCCAGATGTTGAAACCAAGCTGCCTCGGTTTCTGAATTTGTTGCTGCAGGAATGGGTTAAATGTTTAATCGAAATCTTTAAGGAACATTCTGACATTCGGTCCCAGATGACTGAGGACAGAGGATGCTGCATCACTGATGTGGTGGGTTGAATGATAGCAGTTTGGAGGGAGGATTTAAGATGATTTGTGACGAGATGTTCAGAAGGATGGAGGTTCGCACCACAGAGTTGTCACAATGTTCAGAAATACAGAGTGTTGGCGCAGTTCTGGACAGAGCTGCACAAAGTCCAGTTAAAACACAGAATCCAGTTTGGTCCTTTAACAAACAGACTGAAATACCAGATTATGAAATCCCATTGTGACCACATCAGCTAATCCTGCTGAGTATTTCAAAAGCTTTACAACAGTTGTGCCTTTATGCACTTTTTCTGGGCTTGTATGTTTTGTTTTGTTTTTTTTTAGTGTCTAAATTGCTGCAGATACATTAGCAGTCATTAGCCGGGTCACTCATTCATCTGGAACATGTGTGGAGGTTAAACAGCTGTTGTCGTGGAAACGTGGAGTTGTTCTAAATGCTGAAACATTTTGTGGTTTCAGTTTGGGGAACTTCATCACCACGGCAGAAAAGATCCGCCTCCCAGATGACTGCACCATCGGCTACATCATCGAAGCGCTGCTGGAGGTCACACTCACTCACACACACCTGTTCCACTCTCACCTGGAGAACCTGCAGAAGCTGCCCGTTCCCACCGTGCTCCACCAGGTGAGTTAGCAAGCACCTCTTACTATTTCATTCATTTTGGAATTTTGCTTTCTGGCCTCTTTATGAGGCACACTTTTCAGCTGGACAATACATAAAGCAATTTAGTTGATCACATTGCAGCAATTTAGTTGATCACATTGCAGCAACTCGTGGCATTTTTGGGAATTATCCAGCTGGCATCAGGAGTATGGGCCCAGTGGTTCACATGAGCAGCTGAAGCAAGGCAAAAAAAACAACAACCTGCAACTAAAACTCACTGAAGAAAACTGCCTGAACTGGGGAAGCAGTAGTAAATAACTGAACATGAGGGAGAATAAGAGAAGTGGACGGTTTAAAGGAAAGTGAAAAGAAGAAAGATGTGTGGTGATTAAACAGGTGATATTATTTTATTGTATAATCAAGTAACTATGTAACCTTCAGTTGTTATAAAAATGCTGCATATATTAAAAGAAACTTGAATTTTTATCATAGCAGTATGTGACACCTTGAACTGAGCCGCTGTCTCTTTAAGAGGCTCCTAGTCTTTCCAACACTCCGCCTTCAGCTCTTCGTCACAACAATATTTACAACCGTTCTTACGAGTGTTGTGGTTGGTCTAATAAATCCAATAGACGCACAGTTCCTCCAGGTGTTGTCTAATTGCTGCTGCTAGTCTACAGGAGCTGAATGGGGAAGGTGTGAGGCATAAGCTCACTGGAAACTGCAGGTCCAAGGAGGAGCTTGGAGCTAAAAAAAATTCTAATTATCTATATTAATATCTATCATTTTGTATATTTTTTTTTATTTAATAAAAATGCATAAAGTGTGTCTAAACAGAGGTACCAACAGGGTGTTCTTGATGTAGCGTTTTTTTCTTCTATTTTCTCATTTCTCCACATGTCTTTCACAAGGTCACTCTGAGTTATGGAGGCTTTGAGAACAGAAGGAACGTGGTCAGCATCGTTGGGGGCTTTTCTCTCACTGAAGACCCCACCAGGTGAGCAGAACCCAAACGACCTGAGCTCCTGTGGAGAGCTCTGAACTAACTGAGTGTTTCATGAGCCCTCCTGACTGTGTGGACGGTAGATCATGTCTGATGTTCTTCAATGGCTAAAGTTGGGACATTCAGCCGTTTTCTGCTGGGCCTTAACACCTAGATTAAGCGAAAGCTAGTAGTATAGTAGCAAACCTTATCTTGGACCCCTTCAACAATGGTAAGATTCTCAGTTACAACTTTTAAAGATACGGAAGTCAGCAAGACTGATTGTAGTGATTGTATTGCAGTATAAGTGCAGGACAAAGATAAACTTTGTCCTATGGATGGATAATGCTGTGATGTTTCTTTAAACTGATGTGACATTTTGGATCTGGAGTTGAATGAAGGAATTTACACAATACAAAACCTGACATCAAATAAGGTTAAACTTTGTTTTTTTTTAAAGTAATTTAGAATGATCTAAATTATTTCTGTTTGCTTGAATATTGAGAGTGAGTATTTATTGTTTAGATATTACCATTCACTAAGATTAATGCGCCTTTAAACAAGTTTAATGTTCTGTAAGCACCTCAAATGCTTATGTGTGTGATATCATAAAAAAATTCAAAAAGCCAACATCCGTCAGCCTGTATCGGGAACAGGCTGACGGATGAACCTCCATCAGTCGGGGTGTCTCAGAGCAGAACGGGTTCTGGAGGGAATCAACACCAGAACAAAACACAGCTGAGGCCTGGAAAGCCTCTCAGTCTAAAAGAAGCCATTAAAAACAGAAAATAAAGACAGATTAGAGTCCAAGGTAAAGACCATCATTACACTGGGGTCAAACCTTAGAACTCAGACCTGAGTAGTAATCCATACTGACTTAAAACGGAAAACGTTTAGTCTTATTTATCAAGAAAAAAAAGATAATGTATTTTTATAGTTTGGACTGTATTGAGGTCTTAGTTTGAACTTGTCAGATTCAACCACAGAGCTAGCATGCTAACTCCTCACAACCTTTTTTTTTTTAAAAAAAACTGACTGACTCACTTGCCTTCAGTCATAGAAAGTAGCTTTTATAACACCTGATAAAACATGACTTACAAACCTTGACTCCTGGTAATACTGGACACGCCTTCGTGCTGAGTACATTTAAAGCTCAACCTCTTGATGAGGAAAAAACTCAACACTTGTGTCTCTGTCCATCCTGCAGGTTTAAGACAGTCCACTGCCTCCTGTACCCAGACACTGAGTGGTGTCCAAAGTTAAAACCTGGACACTCAAACTGAACATCCTGGAAACCGCTCAGCCCAAGTGTTTCAGCAATAATTCAGTATGTCCAAAATAACTTTCCTGTTCCTGGACTGATGTCATGTCAGTGAGGACACGGTCCAAATGCTGTATTCCTCCTGGTCCGGGTGGGGCTGGGGGCAGCAGCTTCAGTAGCCTTCCCGGCCTGCAGCCCCCTGGTCCGGCTCCGCCTGGGGAATCCCACGGCGTTCCCAGGCCAGCAGAGAAATGTATTCCCATACCCGGACCTGAGTCTGGTCCAGAGAGACATGAACACGTCCAGGAAGAATAGTGACCAGCTAGCTCACCTGGCTCCTCTCTGCTGCTTGTGGACAGTTAGTTATCTGCTGTTCTTTTGGGTCCACCCTGATGCTATGGTAGGTACATATTTTTATGCCATTTTTTTCGTAATTAAGTGAGATTTTCTGACTAAATGTTATAATCACCTAATGTATGTTGCCAAGGCAACCCTTCAACCAGCTGCAGTGTTAACTCGGGGAACCTAAAAATCTGGGGATACTTGTTGATTATCCTCATGCCTTTCACATGTGTTTACCTTGCTCACAGAGGTTATGAAAAAATTCAGGTTATGGAAAATGTGCAAATTGTGAGTCATTAGGCACACGTGGAAAAAAACAACAATCACCCTTCAATTTTCTATCTTCTGGTTTATTGACCCAAACTGTCATTCCCACTCTGAGAACCAGACCTGCTCTTTCAGCCAGCGCTGTATGGAAGAATGAGCCATTATCACCAAGCCCCGCCCCCTCCTGCACCAGCAGCTCACTGATTGCACAGGCATAAAAGCAATAAAGAAAACTATTCAGGGTGAAACTAACAGAGGAGTTTCGTTTTTTACTCTTATGCACATGGCCGAAAGAGATGAAAGCCTCACATGTCACCTGATCACATTTGGATTAATCCCACATCCAGCTGTCACAGCAGCCTGTTGGTTACGCCTGGAAAACCTGCAGGAAATGCAGGAACTCTCTCTGGCCAAACATATCAGCAGAACGAGAAACAACATGGCACCGAGCAAAACAGACGCAGAAGAAGCTCAAGAAGATAACACGCATAGATGAGGGCGATAAAAGATCTGGGCCTGAGAAGTTCACCTTCCTGTTGCATCATTTATATTAACACAAGTTACATCAAAATGAGTTGAACTTGGTTAAAGTCATTTGATGAGTTTAACCAGCCAAATTATTTGGCCATATTATTATTATTATTGCTAATAATAATAATGTGCTGAGCAGTATTTTGCCTTCAGAATTACTTTGTGGACATGAAGATGCAAACCCAAAAGAAACACAGAACCAGCTTCTGTTTTAATGGACCTGATGGAAGACATGACAGACCTTGACCTTGTTGAAACCTTCAGTAACACTGAGGCAGGAGAAGTTATCATAATTGTTGTTTTGCTGTTGCTCTGACTTTCACTTGTAGCATTTTCTGTTTTGAACTTTAGATGGCTCTCTAGACAAGGAGAGATATCTGCAGGGAAAACACACAGAGAGCAGTTTAAAGACGGAACCTTTCCTGTTATGTGAAACACCTTTCAGTATTTTCAGTTCCTTATAAAGAGGAGATGTTTCAGTTTAGGGCTGCACAGTGCGCAGTGGGTAGCGCTGTTGCCTTGCAGCAAGAAGGTCGTGGGTTCGATTCCCGGCCCGGGGTCTTTCTGCACGGAGTTTGCATGTTCTCCCTGTGCATGCGTGGGTTCTCTCCGGGTTCTCCGGCTTCCTCCCACAGTCCAAAAACATGACTGTCAGGTTGATTGGTCTTCCCAAATTCTCCCTAGGTGTGAGTGTGTGCATGGTTGTTTGTCCTGTTTGTGTCTCTGTGTTGCCCTGCGACAGACTGGCGACCTGTCCAGGGTGAACCCCGCCTCTCGCCCGGAACGCAGCTGGAGATAGGAACCAGCAACTCCCGACCCCGTTAGGGAGAAGGGTGACGGAAAATGGATGGATGGATGTTTCAGTTTAATGAAGGGCTGATGTTTTTTAACCATTTGTTTGAATGTTTTATTAAGTTGAAGGAAATGTTTAAGATTCTTGTAATAAATGAATTCTAGCTTCTCAGATGTTTAAGGAGCAGAAAGGAAATGATGAAACCTTCCTGCACTCTTTCAGTCTGTACCTGAGAAATGCCTTTATAGATTCAGCCAAATATCTTTTCCTAGTTTATTTCGTCTTTTGCTCTCTTGTCACATGCTTTATGTTATCAGCTGTTGTAGAATATAGTATTTTATTATTGTATTGATGTCAAATTGAATGAACTATATTTTGTATTTTTGTGTATAAGACAGAGTTGGGACATATTTTCACAACCAAGGTGTAAAATCTGGACCTGATCCTATCAGGATGAATGTGGCTCAGATTGTTAACCTGTACTTGTCTTTTATTTTGTTTGTTTTTAGTTTTCATATTCTGAGGTTCTGTGGTAAACTCATTGGTTGTCATCTCACCTGATTGAATGCAGACGGGTGGTTAGGAGTTTTTCTGCTCTATTCCTGTTTTCACTCTGAGCCTGATCCTGCCATGTGTCTCAGAGAACAACCCACCGTGTGTGTGTGTGTGTGTGTGTGTGTGTGTGTGTGTGTGTGTGTGCGTGTGTGTGTGTGTGTGTGTGTGTGTGTGTGTGTGTGTTTCTCTTGTGTGTTTGTGTAAAGCAACAGGCTACCTCTGCACAGGAAGAATAGAAGCCAAAAGCATGTGTCCCACTGCAGGCCGGTGGGTCAGACTGTTTCTGTTAACTCGTGTTCCGATATGCTGCAGGAGAAAATTAAAGCCTTCATCTTTCTGCCTGTTTCAGACTGAGTGACTGTTTTTGAAGCTGAGCATCACATTTCTCTGGGTTCATAAAAGGTCGCTCATTTCCTGCTGCTAAACTCTAAAACTAGATAAATGGGAGCAGGAGAGTGAAGATGTGTGTGTTGACTGACTTCTGCAAAAAAACATTTTAGTATTTCATCTGTAAATATGAAGATTTCTGGCTAATGATTGTTTGGAGAGCTTGACGTATGAGTGATGCATTAAAAGCTCTGAAATCAACTATCATTCTCAAGGAGGCTCCATCAGAACACACTGGACCAGATGTTGGGCCATTCCAACAAAATCCTGGAAGTTCATGATGAGGGTCGATCCAGACACACCTTCAAAAACATCAGGCCAGAAAACTCAAGGCAACAAATAGGAGTCGATCTTTGAGAGAGCTGAAAGTGTTCAGCTGGATCAAGTGACTTTTCAATGCAAACAAGCCAAACACTATCAACAAAGAAGATAAACCAAGGTTCCATGTGGGCTAGAGAGAACATGGACTGATTAATAACTGACTGCAGATGTTTAGGATTCCCTATAAAACCTACAGACTCGTCTAATTAAATTCATTTCCTCAGCTATTGATATGAGACCAAGGCTGAAGCCGTCCGATTAATTGTGATCAATCAATGATTGAAGTAATCTCAACTAATTTAGGAATTGATTAGTCATTAACTGGAGTATGCTGCCTAAAGAAAACGACCATTTACTGAAAGAACAGGCCATTCAAAAACTTGATTTTGCATTCAAAATGATAAAAAAAAACTTTGTGAATCTGTTGTATCCTGCAGTCATGAGTGGCAGTTTTACCTTCAGCTGGTTCCAATCCTGTAAAAAAAAACAACAAAAAAGACATGCTGAGGCAATAAAATGTTTTTTTTTTTCTTTTCAAAATGAATTATTTTCATTTTCTTATCGATATCAAATTTTGTATATGATAAGCTTAAGTGCTGAAATGAAAAATCCACAGAATGAGTGTTTATGCGATTACTGTCAGAATAATCGATCGAATAATCGTTAGTTCTCGTCCTCTGTGAGGCAGAGCGGCAGGACGGAGGCGTTTAAACATCCCGGACTCCCAGAGTGAGTAGTGGACTGTGGTCAGGTTATGACGCTCTGTAACAAAGTTGTGTGTGTGTGTGTGTGTGTGTGTGCGTGCGTGTGTGTGTGTGTGTGTGTGTGTGTGTGTGTGTGTGTGTGTGATTCCTAGACGCATTAGTACATGGAGTTGATTTGAAAGCTGCGGTTGCAAACATAACTTCCTCCTCATTATTCTGAGGTTGCTACGTGATAATGGCAGATTATTTTAAAATAATGACATACAAAGTTTCTTGTTGTTTGTTCATTTATCAGCTGATCTTCCAGTCCAATCAGAAGCTGTGGGATAAAAATGTTGAGCGTTTGGTTGGTCGGTCATGTCATCAGCAGCTCTGACCTGGAAGTGAAACTGGACTTTCCTCCTGGACTTTCAGGTTCGGGTTTCTGAACCCGGATCTGCCTACAAAAGCTGGGTTCTCCTCCCGGTACCAGTCACATAAAGGACCGAACTGGAACTGAGGCAGATCCACCGGAAACGTGACGCAAGCTGCTGTGTGTTGTCTATTTGCAGCTGATCGCAGGCGAACCGAACCGACCCGAACCTCTCAACATGGAGATCTCATTTGCAGGCAAACAGGCGCTGGTGACAGGAGCAGGGAAAGGTGGGATCGGTTGTGTTTATGCGGAAGTTTTGATTTTAATAACTTGATCTCACCATCAGTGAGAGAAAAACATGTTTAACAGTTTCAGTTTTACTTTACAGTTTCATTCACAAAACTAGACAGTCAATACTAGACTGGAATATTCTATAAAGAACAATGATGAAATGAATTTAGTGAAACAGATGATGATCCTCATCTGACCAGATGAGATTCCTGCACAGCGTCACATCAGAGGTCAGTTCTGGACTGGATGACCTGAACCTCCACAATATGATCTGTTTCCTCTTTTTGAAAGTCAAATTTGAACATGTCCAGATTTCCTGCTGACTTTATTACTTGGCTTCTCTCCTCTGAACTTATAGAAACAAGTGGGAGGCTTTTCCAGCCAGGGTTCAGTTTACTGAATTCACCATTTGACCTTTAGAAACATCAGAAGGAAGATCAGGGTCATGTCATCACCAGTGTTGTATAAAGTACTGAAATCTCGGAGTCAAGTAAAAGTATAGGTACCGCTCCAAAATATGACTTTGGTAAAAGTCACTGACTGAAATGTTACTTGAGTTAAAGTATTAAAGTATCTGAAACATCTTGTACTTAAGTATGGAAAGTACTGTAAAAATGAATGTACTCAAGTAATGTAATGAAAAGTACAAGTAAAAAGTAAAACAAGGCAAATGCAGTTTGAATGACATTTTTTATATTTTGGTAAACTTGTAAAATACACTTAAAATAATGTAAATAACCAAGTGCAGGCAAAATGAAACCTGCTAATAGATAAACCTGCAGCACCATTTAGTTAAGAAAATTAGGAGCTTTAACTAAACCACAAGATTTAAATAATTAATAAGAGAAAAAAAAAAAAAACTTGTAATCCAAAAAATACAATAATCCATGAAACAGCCAACACTCAGTACGTTCTGATGACGTCACCACATCGCGCAACTCTCTCTCGGTGCGTCACGATCCGGAAACAATAAAGCTAATTGAAAATAAAGCCGGAAAATGTTTGAAAATGACAGATAAGGATTAATGTGAACTGAAGCGGGAACACCGCGTGTGACCCACGATGAACCGCGCCAGTTTAAACTGCAACAAAACGGAAGTTAGCGATTGTGTGTGTTTGCGTGTGTTTGCGTATGTTTGTGTATATTTGTGTGTGTTTGTGTATATTTGTGTGTGTTTGTGTGTGTTTGTGTATATTTGTGTATGTTTGCGTGTGTTTGTGTGTGTTTGTGTATGTTTGTGTGTGTTTGTGTGTGTTTGCGTGTGTTTGTGTGTGTTTGTGTTTGTGTGTGTTTGTGTGTGTGTGTTTGTGTGTGTGTGTGTGTTAACGCGGCTCTTTAATTAGGTCGTAACTCGTGACTCTCCTCCGTCACAGTAACGAGTAACTAAACCACACATTGAAAATGTATTGGAGTAAAAGTACGCAATTCAGTTCGGAAATGTAGTGAAGTAAAAGTGAAAGTTATCAAAAATTTTCTTACTCGAGGAAAGTATGAAGTACTCCAAAATATACTTAAGTAGTGAAGTATTTTTACTTCGTTACTATACAACACTGGTAATCACAAAGGCTGTATAGTTACAGACCTGTCACATTTAGTTTTTTTTCACACACACAAAAAAAATCCTGTTTTGCTTTGTAACTATTTGGTGTAGAAATGAAATGAATCCATTCAGTAATGAGGCAAACGGCGCCTCACTGGGAATCTAGACAGACGATGCTTCAGTTCTCCATGTTCTTCAGTCAGTCCAGTCATCACACTCTGGGTGTTTGAGGCTTGGTGGGCGTTAAGTTACTACCACTGATCTAGTTTCCTCACTGTTTTTATAATAAGTTGGTGTAGATTGTCATTAAAAAGGAAGTGATAAGATTTTTGTCATTTCAAAAAAAGACTTTTTTCCAAAAACATTTCGAAAAATATTTGTGTGTATGGAACCTCTGGAGATGATGATGCAAAGATGGACCTGACATCAAATCAAGAGCATGATGGACATCCATTACCTCCTCTTTATGAAGCTGTTGTGGACAGAGCGCCTTCAGTCAGAGGCTTCTTCAGATTCGCTGCATACAGGCAGCTACAGGAGATTCTTTCTGCCCACATCTATCAGGATGTACAGTAACTCTTTGAGATTAAATTAATATGCGTTACAGCAATGATTAATTTCTCTTTGGGATAAAGAAAGTATTTATAAATTGAATGTGTGTGTGTTTGTTTGTAATACCTTGTGGGGGCACAAACACTTGCATGACTATCTTTGTGGGGACTTTCCATTGACTTCCATTCATTTCTACAGCCTAAACTTTCCCCTTATCCTAACCCTAACCTACATTCAATTCACACTATAGTCCTAAATCAAACCCCTAACCCAGTAACAGTTTTAGCAGTGGGTCCCCACAATGTAGTATGTGTCAGGAAAATGGTGTGTGTGTGTGTGTGTGTGTGTGTGTGTGGGGTGTGTGCGTGTGTGTGTGTGTGTTTGTGTATATTTGTGTGTGTTTGTGTGTGTGTGTGTGTGTGTGTGTGTGTGTGTGTGTGTGTGTGTGTACGTGTTCATGGATTTGTGTGTACCGGCAGCTTCAGTCTGGATGATGATGTATATTTTGTGTTTCAGGTATTGGCAGGGCCACGGCTCTGGCTTTGGCACGCTGCGGGGCGCGGGTCACTGCAGTCACACGGACACAGGCTGACCTCGACAGTTTAGTGCAAGAGGTGACCCCCTTTTGTTGACCCCCCCCACACGCATCACCCCATCCCTGTTTTCATTTGATACAAACTCCCTCACAGTTTGGCTCTCTGTCGCTTTTGCAGACTTCTTGTTCATTCTGTCTCTGTCTTCACCTTGACAGTAAATACTCTGACCTCCTCTTTCTCCCTCCTCCAGTGTCCAGCCATCGTCCCAGTGTGTGTGGACCTGGCGGACTGGGCCGCCACCGAGGCGGCCCTGAAGGACGTCGGACCCATCGATCTGCTGGTGAACAATGCCGGCTGCGCTGTACTGCAGCCATTCCTGGAGGTCACGCCTGACCAGTTTGACCTGTGAGGCCAGAAAGACCCCAGTTTATTCTCCTAGATACAGATCAGGTCAAGAAAGAGGACAAGAACTGAGTTACTGGTTCCAACCAACTGTTGTTGTTTTTCAGATTGTTTAACGTGAATGTGAAAGCTGTGCTGCAAGTGTCTCAGGTAAAACAACCCTAAAGTGAGATCTGCTTATTCAGCTGCAGTGAGCATCTACATGAAATTAATTTATTGAATTTATCAAAACACTTTATTCATATTCTTCCTCACTCGTGATTTCCTCAGAATCACCCTAATCTGCCACTAGCACTCTGAGGTGGACTTTATGCATGCAGCAAAACACAAAACTGCTGATGGTTGTGAATGCTTAACTCTGTGATACACACACACACTTACCCCCCCCCCCCCCCACACACACCCACACCCACACACACACACACACACATATAGTTAGATGGATCATGCAATCGTCTCACTGTAAACAACTGGAGCTTTCTGTTTCTGTTTCTGTTTGAGTTTGAGTTTGAGTTTGTGTTTGTGTTTGAGTTTGAGTTTGAGTTTGTGTTTGAGTTTGTGTTTGTGTTTGTGTTTGAGTTTGAGTTTGTGTTTATGTGGTAGATGGTGGCTATTGGGATGAAGGCCAGAGGGTCGGGCGGCTCCATCGTCAACGTGTCCAGCCAGGCGTCTCAGCGCGGCCTCAGGGATCATGCTGTTTACTGTGAGGGACAGACAGCTTGACATTCACTGTCTTCTCCTTCACCACACTTTGAGAAACAAACAAAAGAAATGAAATATTGCTTAAAATAAAAGTGCAATATTTCGGTAATTTTCGAGAAATTCATTGCCCACAGATTGAAATATTTCTAGCTTTTGTCCTTTGCAGTTTTAATAATTGTGGCTCATAGGTGAAGAAAAGGAAAAAAATATCAGTGTCTCAGAAGGCTAAAATATCGGATTAGACCAATCAGAAGCAGATGCTTTAAGCACAAATATCAGAACTTTGAAAGGTATGCATGTTGCCGTCCACGCAGTTCTTGGTCAGGGCTCCATTTCCATGAATTACTGCATCAATGCACCGTGGCATGGAGGTGACCAGGTGATGATTCTATGTAGGTGTGATGGTTGGTTTGATAGGTGCCTCCCACTCAACTGCCTTGTTGGGTCTGTTGTCTCTTATCTTCCTCTTCAAAACAGCCCAGAGATGTTCGAAGAGGTTAAAGGTCAGGGGAGGGTGGAGTTCATCTTCATCCAGCTGGTCAGCAGTGGAAGCATGAAGAGCTCTAGATTCTCCTGGTCGACACTGCATTGACTGGAAACCCAGTGGACCAGAACCAGTAAAACATGAAACCTCAAACCTTACCATGATTGTGTCCCGCTGACCCAGAGTGACCTTGGAGGCTCTGCAGGTGTTTTAGTTAATCAGCTGACTGGGGCTAACAGCAGGAGTTTCCAATAATAACCTTTTTCACCAATTCTGATGGTCTAAGAGACACTGAACATGCTTAATCATGACAAGGTACAGTCTTGGGAAATATCACTGTACATTATATGTGATTATAATACATAATGAGTTTCCCTTTCTGAGATGACTGGCCAGAAATATTGCACTTTTTCACAGTATTCTAACTTTGATGTTCTAGTAATCACTTCCAGTGAGAATTGCTGTGTGTCGTTCTGCTTTGCTCAGGTGCAACTAAAGGGGCCCTGGACATGCTGACCAAAGTGATGGCCCTAGAGCTCGGACCCCATCAGGTAGTCCTGTCAGTGTGTGTGTGTGTTCTCCACGCACACTGTGATGCTGCTCTCTGTGCTGAATGAGAAACATGTTTTTATTTTTGTGTGGTCCGATCAGATCCGTGTGAACAGCGTCAACCCTACAGTTGTTCTGACAAAGATGGGTCGCTTGGGCTGGAGTGACCCGGAAAAAGCCCGGAACATGAAGTCCCGCATCCCCCTGGGCCGCTTCGCAGGTCAGATACAAAGGTCACGACCTTGTATGCTCACATACAAGGTTTGGTAATCTGTGCTCTTAAACAAGCAGCGTTCAGAGATTTTACCAATACTTTTATCTGAAACTTGACCAGAGTGAGACTCGCTTTCATCCTGACAGTTCATCACTTCATTGAGTCATTTTCATCTTTTCACAGCCTTTTGTGATTTCTTTAACATTTTTACAATTTTCACAAAAAAAGTAACTTTAGAAAATCCAATGATTATCATGACTCTGTAAATGAATCAGTGAACCTCTGCAGTATCCACACAGAAATCACCTGCAACAGCTGAAACCAGATATTTTTATAAAACAAACAAGAACTGGCCTAATAGTTATGCTGTCTGGTATTAAAAGTCGACTTGAAAAGATGAGTCATTTAAAAAAAAACCTTGATTTTACTAATGAGCATCAGATGATAAATCTGAATAAAGATCATCTAATGGACACACATCCAGACGATTTCTATGATCTGCTGCTGCATTCTGCCAGCAGGTTTGATTTACCAAATAAAAGAACTTTAATTGTTTTATTGCAGAAAATTCTCAGGTTTCAAGTTTTTCTCCCTTTCCTCCAAAATCAACAGTAATTATAATCAGACTTTTAAGATTTAGTTCCATCAGCTCATAGGTCTCTTAGCATTAAACATTTTGTCCCTGAGTGTATTTATGAACTGTAATATGACTTTTTATGTTTGTTTTGGAGTAAATGTTTCCTCCTCTTTAGCGGCCTCTCAGGACTCACTCTGCTCCTTCAGCAGCATGCTGGCAGGTTTTAGCTTTTATTCTGGGAATAATTCACATTTCAGACTGGAACATATTTATACTGGAACAAAGAACCAGTCAAGTTCTACAGTTCTCATCCTGATGGGTTTTTTTTTCATGTCACATGAGAAGGCAGAGTGCTTGAGGATGGCCTGCATTTAACTTAGAAGTTGTGAAGAAAAAGGTCACTTAACTTTTTATAGTTTGTAACTATCAGGTTTCAGCTGTATTGAACTCATCTTCATCCCACCAGCCACCATCAACCACAGACCCAACTCATTCAGTCATTTCTTACTTTCAACAAAGTCTCGCATTTAAACAATATGAATAGATTAAATGAATGCAGTTTGTAGAAGCTTGCTCAAAACTGAAGTGTGTGCATCCGTGTGTGTGTGTGTGTGTGTGTGTGTGCAGAGGAGGAGGATGTGGTGAACAGCATCTTGTTCCTGCTGAGTGAGAAGAGCAGCATGATTAACGGAGTCGCCCTGCCGGTGGACGGGGGTCACCTGGCCTGCTGACCATCACCATGAGTTCCAGCTGACCAGAGGCAGACGTGCTGACAGCTCAGGCTTTCAGCCAAACATTCAGATGGTCCAAAATAAACGGGTTTGTTGTTGTTGAATCATGCTTTTTACTTTGTCTGTGTGGTTTTGAACATCAGAAAATTACATCAAAGGTGTTCATGTAGATCTCATGGAATAAAAAATCATATCATCCGGATCTTTTCTATTAGCCCTCAGTTAAAATATGATTATTCTAATAAAAATAATTAGAGTAAAGATGGAAATATTTGATTCGGAATAAAGAAATTGGATAAAAAATGACACATTCTGCAGATTTTTCCATCATCTAAGTCTATGTATTACAATGGTAAATGTTAATATAAGAAATACTCAAAATTGGAAATAAACTATTTAATTCATTTTACCACATTAAAAATTTTACTGCCTAAAATTGCTTGTTTACTGTTTTCAGTGAGCGCTGGATCATTTGTAGCAAATGATGAATCTGCAGCTGAATCTTACCAAGATTTAATAATGAAAAGCTCAACATTCCTGCTGGACTGAACATTAATACAGTGGAGGACTGATCTGTTGACATGGAGTGATTTTTTTAAATTTTGTTCTTTCAGCAGCTTATTTTAGAGTCTGTGTACTCCAGTTATTACTGATTACTAGATTAGTTAATTAATTCAGACATCTCATTATTCTGGCAATTAGCAAACAGAAATATTTCAGCTAACTCAGCTAAAACAGGAAATGTTCTGAGTTTATGTCAGACTGAAGAAAAAAATGATTTCATACATTTTAAAAAGTAAATTTCTCTGCATATCATGTCAAATCACGACAGCAAGCTATGTTCTTTACGTATACATTTGTATTTAGTATACAAAAATGAGTTGTTTTTTTTAACCACACCAACATGTGAATTAATAAAAAAGAAGACAAACAGCTGAAACAAGTATACAAGTCATCTTACATTACATACGTACATGGCCAATGCATTTCATCGTACAAGCTCTCAGAAGATTTACAGTGGGCCAAACAACCAGAAAACTTCCATGCAATAATAGTATTACAGTTTTTTTTTTCTTTTGCTGTGTTTCTCAGCTACATATCGACACCTCAGCTAGGCAGGACCACATGACATGATTCAACCACACAGCATGACAGGCAGCTCTGCAGGGCGAGGGAGGCTGCCCCCCCCCACCCAGCAGCCCTGCAACCAGAGAGAAAAATCTGCTCATAAAGGTGCAATCCGCACTGTTTGCTGCAATGACAAACTGCACAAAGATTGGCCCCTTTATACTATACACTGTTAGCAACACTTGTAAATTCAACATGAGCAACTAGAATTCCTTTAAAGTTAACTGTTTAAATTTTAGGAAGGTACATATTTAGGTACATACAGATATTCCTAATGCGTTGTGCATTCTGTACATCACTAGATGTCATTAAAACCCCTTTTTTTTCTGCCTTAATGTGCACACACTTTTCGAAAACTCCTGTGTATTACTACAATATGAAATTGTACCAAAAACTGGACACTAAAAAACTTGGCTTAAAACAATGTTATCTTTAGTCGCCATCCCGATCAACACCGTGTCACTGCTACCGACACGAGCCTGTTCACACACAAATACCAGCGTCTATTTACATGCCTGTGACAAACTCACTCACACGCACACACGCGCGCACACACACACGAACAGAGAGTAGATCTAATCAGTGGGATCATGAAGACAGAGCATATTAAGACCATGCAAGCTCCTCCCTTTCTGAAGGCAGATCTCAGGCAGCAAGGTTGGACAGCTCCATGTTTGGCATGCTAGTCTGACACACGTCCACGGCTCCAGAGCAGGAAATAAAAGAAAGCTCTGCTGTTTCTGTAGGTTTACCTTCTTACTGAGGATCACACACTGCGGTAGATTCATTTAACAGTCAGACACAGAATAGACCCAGAAACACTGAAGTATTTGATCCCATGCAAAGCGGATGGAGTTTGGGAAACCACAAGGCACACAGATTACAATCAATCATCAATAGCAGATACTACCCAGGTGCTTTTTTGTCTTCAGAATCAGCTTCTGACAGCAGCCCACTCAGAGGGGACATCAGGGGCCAAGAACTTCAGTCTGAAGTTTGGTTGCTAGGTAACGCCAGTTAATGACCATGCAGTGTGTTCAGGAGCAGCTCCATGAAGGGTCTCACCTCTGGGTGGATGACGAACGAGAAGCCAGGAGCATCTGAACCACTGCAGAATGGAATCACTTTGACCTTTACACCAACTAAGTAAAGGTCAAAGTTCAGCTCCCCATGGAGAAGGCACATGACCAGCTTCTTCATTCTGCAGGTGTTATGTGGTGAGGAGATATTGAGACTAAAGCTAAGCTGTACGGCATCAACTCGACTTGCTGGGAGCCGGGAGGGCCGAACGATACGGCAAAAGAACCTGTCACAATGTAAGAGTTTCATATCAGTGGATATCAATAATTATTGATGCGCTTATTGTTTTAAATATCTGAAGTACTACCAAACCGGTGACATGAATTCCCTGTTTTATCCAGTTTTCACTCCATGTTATTGTTTTTAGCTTTTAGCAGTTATGAGGAACGGTGGCAAAACCTGAAACAGCTGCTACACAAGTTACTCAACAGGTTGTTGCTTGGTAACCAAAGACTAAGTGAGTTGCTTGATGTCACTAATGTGAGAGGTTGAGCAGCTAAAGCCTTCCCCCCTGCCTACATCTCCCAGAGTGCTGTGCGGTTCTGGATATCGACTATTCTATAAGACGGTAGTCAGCTCTCGGTATAGGATGAATGTAAGGGGCTGAAAACTGAACCACGACCAGTAAGCATGGAATAGAACACATCACCATGGCGATGGCTTCCAGAGCTCAGATCTGCAGAAGCACCGTGCTGAAAGGTTTGTCGTGCTCCTTACTCAGATCTGTCTGACCTGCTGATGGTCCGTCAGGCCGCTGTGCTTCCAAACAGCCTCTCCCACCAACATCACAACAGGTTTTGATCAAATACTTCTGAAGAAAGTTTGAATCAAAATTGCATTTTGTTTTCTGGATCTTTTGCTGACATTTTGTCTCTGTGTTAAATTTAAACTACAACAAAAATAAGAGACTTTTCATCTTTCGAAAGCAAACCTACAAAGCAGCTCTGATTTCCTGACTGTAGTTGAAGTTTCCCACTGATTCTTGTCTAAGATCAGCTGCTTGCCAGAACTGAGTGTTGACCAGCACAATCACTGGTTTGATGAGCCTCACTGGCACCAGATGGGCTCTCAGCCCAAATCCCAGCTTCCAGGAAACCAGGAAGTCGACTTGTGTTTCAAAGCTTAAAGAATTTCCTTTGAAAAAGAAAAAGCTGCTATGAAATTATGATTTCACATTGTTTCTGTACAGATGTAAATAAAGGAAGGCAGGTGAGAAGTTACAGCTGAGCTGAATTCTCATGAATAAATAATTATAGCTTAATCCATCAGCTGGTATAACCACAGTGTTACTCTGACAGCTAGCACCTTTTCTGTAAAAAATGACAAACGCATCTTTTTTTTTAAAAAAAAGCCTCAGATCACATGATACAGCTGTGTTCAAATATTTTGCCTACTTCCTTTAGGCCTAAAACATAAGCTGTGCTTTCTGTTTTGACCATAAGCAACCACATTGGTCTGAGCTGCAGACCTGAACTCAGTGTTCAATAATCAACTACTTATCAGGCGGTCTGACCAGGATGTTTCACACAGCTAGACATGTTTATTGTCTCAAAGTGCAGCTCAGAAAATGATAGCTGTGACATGCTGTGTTCCAGTTGGACTTGGAACTGGGAAATTCCGATTTCCTGAAACTTCAACTGGAACGCCGTCCAAAGTCAGGTTTCCCAAAGGGAAAGTGGAGCAACTCCCACATTCACGCTTCAGTAAGGTCGCTCCTCACATCAACAGTAGTAAGCTGTGTTGGAAAAAAGTTTAGTTTGCAAGACACACATGTAAGAAAAAAATCAATATTCCATGTAGTGCCTTAAAACGATGTTTGTATGAGATACTGTGAACAATGTTTATGAGCGTGCCATGTTCAAATCCCGACTTTCTAACTGGAACGCCGAGTCTGACGTCAAACCCAGCTCTGAGTTCTGACTTCCCAGGTAACAGGAATGCAGCTTTAGCAGCCAGAAGGTTTCCAGGGCTGAATGAGCTGATCTTAGAGAGGGAGCAGAGGATAACTTCAACCCTGAACCTATCAACACCTGACGTTCTGTGTAATGACCACTGCGTTAATTTAAGCAAGCATGGCTGAGAGAGAAGAGAGCAGTAGAAAGACGGTTGTGGAAAGCTGCAGTCCTCCTGGCAACAGTACAACGGAGACGGACAGTCAGTGCCATTCACAGGGAACCTACCATCTTATTCAGGAATGGTAAAAAAAAAAAAAGAATGTTGGTCGTCTAACCAATATGGTTCTGAAAAAGAAAAAAAAAGACTACAGAAAGCAATCACTGAACTGCACACTCACTCTCACCAGTTTTAGCTCTCATTCTCTCAAAGAAAGTGTGTGTGTTGTTCATGATGATGTGGTGTTTGTAGCAGTGCCTCTTCCTCAGAACATGGTGCATCTCTTCCCTCTCTTCTTCACTGGTGGAGGGCAGAGCACGGCTCGGATGGCCTCGTCAAATACTGTCTTCAGGCCTCGCTGGGTCAGTGCGGAGCACTCCAGGTACTTCACAGCCCCTGAGGACCAGGAAGGTGGGAGAGAAGGGTGAACATCCCAGTTCTAACAGGAGGACTTCTCAAATACTTTACAGAGTATTTGAGAAGAACATACAGCTTTTCACACCTGATAGTCTGATAGACTCCATTCGACTGAGGACTAAACTTGCAGCGTTTGTTACATTTTCAGCTGCTCCAGTTCACTTCATGACACTGAGTCTAACAAATGAAACCCTCTGAGCAGCCTGCACCCCCCACCCTCTCCTGTGGGGGCGCCGCACCAAGAAGCACAACACAAAAACCTCTGAAGTCAAACACTGAGCACAATTTCCTTCACCAAAATGTAAACAAAAAACAAGCCATTTGTCCTTGCATGTTTGTGTTGGTTGTATTTACCCAGAATGCCCTGCGCGGCAGTCCGCTTCCTGCTTTTGGAGTGTATCCACATATGGATTTGAACCCAACTGTTTGACTGCACATTGACCAAAATCTGTCCTGCAGAAAAGCTGAAGCACCTTTTAGCTTTGACTCAAGCAGCAGATTGACTAATTATTAAAATCACATATGACTGCACCACTGCAGCAGCCTTTCCCATGTCCACCCACTTACATATGGAGAGCCATTTCAGCCCAAATTAAATAAATAAATATATAGAGAAAATAAATGAATGAATAATTGGCATGCTGCAAATACAGGGAGGGCGTGTAAAAATAGACATTCTAGCTCACCATCATATTTATTTGTTTTTGCTGTAGATAGCTCACATAGATGACATGTATATAATCAGCCTAAGATTAAATGCATGTGGACTGGTTAACTGATAGTCATTAAACGATAATAAATTGATCAGATTTTTTTTATGCTTGTTTTGGTACGTTTTGCTGAAGTCAAAAAGGAAAAAAAATTAAATAAAGACATGAGAAACAAGAAAAAAGAAAAAGAAATCTGTGCAGTAAGAGATGAAAACACTTTTCATCTCAAACTGCACATGAATCATGACAATGAAGAGAGCAAAAATAATCCAATCCAGTCATTTAAAGGGGCAGTAAGATGTGTTTTCAAGGCTCATTGTGCCATTTTATAGCATAATCAAGTGATTGTGCAACCTTCCATTATTATGAGAATGCAGTATGCATATCAAATATGATTTAAAAGACATTCTACTTCCTGAACAAATGCCTTGAAGTTTAAAAACATCTGCTCTTTAAAAAATGACAACATGGCTCCTCTATTAACACTATTACTCATCGTTTTCCATCCACATGGATGTAGCAGAATCATTTACTTACCTTCAGTTGTTATAAAAATGCTAAATATATTGAACATAACTTAAAATAAAGTTGACCATGTAGCTTCTGCTCTTTTTGACACTCCACCTTCAGGAAGTCATCACAACATGGCTCCTCTATTAACCCTTAACAATGTTTTCACCAGCACTGCACTGAGAAGTAGCTCCTATAATGAGCTCATCAGATGTGCAGTGGCACAAGGTGTTTGCTAAGTGCTGCTGGCTAGTTTGAAGGAGCTGAGTGGGGAGTGATGCGGAGGGCTGCTCTGTGAGGCAGAAGCCTGGAAACTGCGTCTTCAAGAAGGCTCTGCACATCAGAGGCGGAGCTTGGTCCATCCACGCGTTTTGTACAGCTGAATGGTTGCCATGGGGATTGAAGGATTTTTCTCAAAAATGTATGAAAGAATCAAAGCAATACTCCAGGTATTTGTTTGATGAGGAAATAGCATTGCAGCTAAAAAGAGTCGATTCTCCATGATACTGTCCCTTTAAGTCCAAACCACCACAGTGGCCACTGCATCATATGTTAAGAAACATAAACCCTACATAGTAAACTAAATTACCTATCCTTCACTTGGATTGGTAATATTCTCCATTCTAGCTCCATCACTCATAAAGGAGTGCTAACAAATGTGTTTTGTCTGAGCTGTGCGCTCACCAATCTCCCTCGCCATAGCCAGACCCTGAGGATAGGTAATGGGAGACAGCTTCTTGTCCCGCAGCCTTTCGATGGTGTCCTTGTCATCTCGAAGGTCCAACTTCGTCCCCACCAAGATGATGGGTGTGTTGGGGCAGTGGTGTCTCACCTCTGGGTACCACTACAGCACCGGGGGCGCACACAAGGATTTACAGAGAGACAACGTCAGTGGAGACAAGAAACGGGAGAGTTTGAGGACGCTTCTCCACAAAGACAAGCAACATGAAGAGTCAATATGAAAAGTTAAAAGCTGCATTGTGGAACTTCAAAAATATGTTTTTTTACATATTGGTTGAACCTGTCACCATGTGATGACAATTTCTTTCACAGATTATCTGTCTCATGTTGCATCGTTATAGTGACAGCTTCAGCAAATATATAAAAAATGTTTTTCATAAATTATCTACAAATAATTTGAAGGTTGAACAAGTTTAAATGACATGATGAGGAAGTTCTGCAGAGGGAGATGGGACCTGGTTCAAGGTGTGATTTCACATGAGAGCGTTTCTTTACGCTCAGCACGCCAAACCTCAGCGGCCGCCTCTCCCTCCGCAGAGTGGCAGCCCTGCTTCAGGCCTCGCTTTGCAACGGCTCTCTGCTCCGGCTTCAGACGGAGTCAGCTGAACTGCTGACCATTCCAAGCCGAGGACTGAGCGGCTGCTGTGGTCGTCTCTAATGCCAGGGGGCGCTATAGATGTGCCTCCTAGTGGTCAGACTGGGCTCGGCCGGGGTAATGGAAGGGGGCGGTCAGCGTACTGACCTTAGCTCGGACGTTCTCAAAGGAGGCCGGACTGACCAGGGAGAAGCATATCAAGAACACATCCTGGGAGAGAATCAGAGAGATCGCTGGTTGACAGGGAATCTGTATGTCTGTGTGAGTGAGTTCGTGGCCACGAAAAGGTTTGAGTTTATTTATAGAATAACTGGATCAATTAATTTCTGGATCACTATCTATAGACCAATAATCAAATAATATGAATAATATAACAGGTCTTTCCCACAGAGCTGAGGCTTTAGATTCTGTGAGCTACAGGAAGTTATTTAATTCCTGTTTTACTTTCATTTACATTTCCTATACCAGATGGTCAGACGTGTTTTTTTCTAACATATTTGGATATGTGAAAATTTTATATAATTTTTTAAAAGAACAAACAGTCAGAATAAATGAATAAAAGACTTATTAAAGTGTTCTGCTACATAAAAACAAACACTTCCTGGAGTGGCTTTCTGTCTGTCTTTGAAACAGACTTTGTCTTTTCTCAAAATTGATCTTATTGATAAACCAACTGAAAGCTTTTTTCCACACAAACATCCCATTAAAGCTAAAAACATTATTGCTTTTTATATTTTTCCTGCATGTTAGTTTCTTAAATGTGCTGATTTTAATCCTTTGCAGTGAATTCTATATTTATTTGAATCATTTTGCGACGCTGGGTTTTTCACGCTGGCAGTCTGGTCGGTGGCGGGAAAAGAGTTCAAAATGGATGTGGAAACATTTGTTTTTCAAGTTTAAAAATAGATGACAAAGAATATCAACATTATGAGGAAATGGGGAAACCAGATGTTGGCAGCTTTGTTGGAAAATTTAGTTGAAGGCAAAAATTAAGCTAAGTAAATGTTTTTAAGTTGCTTAAAATATTTACATAATGAATATTTGCCGTTCATTATGTAACAGTAAATGTATTATGAATTCATTTTGATATGGTCAGTAATTTATTGAGTTTCTATGGAGGGACTCCCCACCTACTGGCTTAAATGACTCACTGCATCTGTCTAAACTCCACAGATATACTGATCCGTTTTGTGTCGGCAAACATCAGAACAAGTTTCCTTTAAAATGCAACAGAAATGAACTTTTCTTATGCAGCCTGTAATGCGGTGTCCTAATTTTTCACTTGGTTATATGATCCTATATGTACATTTGTCCGTACTGTTGTTCCAACATGACAGTGAGTGAGAGAGGAAGTGATTTTGGGAGGAAGGAGTCGGAGTACCGTCTGTGGGTAAGACAATGGTCTTAATCTATCATAGTCCTCCTGTCCTGCTGTGTCCCAGAGGCCCAGATTCACTGGCTTCCCATCCACCATTACATTGGCAGAGTAGTTGTCAAAGCTAGAACAGACAGTGTGACAGGAGATCACACAGTTAGGAAAAACAAGCATGAATTGCACAAACTCCCAGCTGATCTGATAAAAGATTGGATGGCAGCAAAAACAGATGTAAACCTCAGGATGAGATCAGAGGATGTCCAGACGTAGCTCTGGAGAAAAGCTGAAACACCGTTTAGAAACACCCTCCACTACAGTTCTAGCAAGATCAAACTGTTTCCATAAACTGGATAGATGTGATGTGACTTAAACATGTTTTTTTTTTTTGCTCTTCACGATTCATTTTTTGATCGTGAAAATGAATCACAATCAAAACATTTCCTATGTGTTGCATGTTAAATAAGACCAATGCAAAAATCAATGTAATTAATTAATTAAATTGATTTTAAGGCAATACAAATTTGAATGAAATTAAACACGTTTATATTATGTACAAAGGTTCCAGTCAATAAATACATTATTACATTATGGATGTGACCTTCATTAAAGATCTATGGTTGTTCTTCACAGTGTGACTTTATGGCAGAGGGTTTCCACTCACTGCTTCGGTTTCCCTGCATGTCTCTATGTTTCTGGTAAAGAAATAAAGACTTTGTGCTTATCATGCTAGAGGGTGCACTTTCTTTTGTATATTCTACATGCCATGCTTAACAGAGAAGGTTTACTAATTAGTATTCTACTCGTTATTTCGCAGCACCATCATCCCTAACAGTCAGGGTAAACTGTGTCATCAGCACAAGTTGTTTTTTTTCTTCCTCTAATGGAAGTGTTTGCCGCTCACTCACACAGTGGGGATGTATTCACCAGGAAAGGCATTGGTGGTGTAGCTGATCAGCAGACAGGTCTTTCCCACAGCCCTGAGGAAGAAGAGAAACAAGGGCACATTTATCAAACAGGCCCATACATGCACAAATGAAGCAGCCATGTCTGTACGGAGTGTGTGGACGAGTCAATAATGTCTGACATGCCTGGAGGTGGAGTGTGTGGACGGGCTACTACTCCCCTCCACTGGGCCGCACACACACTGGCCCAGATTTATGTTGCCCGGGGACACAGTGGCCCTCTGTAACACAGCCTTCACCCACTACTGTGAGCACAAGCTCATTCTCTCTCACACACACACACACACACACACACACACACACACACACACACACACACACAGGCATGACCTGCTCCCCTCCTATACTGGACTCACAGGCTGCAGGACTGTCCTCAGACTGACAATAGCATGGACATTAGCGATAGCACTGTTAATGCAAGGGCCTTGTAAATCTGGGAGACTGGCCCCAAACAATCACACACTGTTTACTGGCTGTTCAGACTGGGAGTGGGGGGTGTAGAGGGGGTGAACCAAAGGCAGATAACTCTTGGATAAGGAAATACTTGGTTCCAGGATTGGAAAGATGTCCACTTCCAGCCAGAACTAAGCGTGTGTCTTGGCAATGCCTCCAACTCATTTTTTATTAATGTCCCTTTTGAAAAGTACCATGTTTGATTATTCATTAACTTCACAGCCAGCCCTCCATGAAGGTTTGTGTTAAGTTTAAACTCAAGCTAAAACATGATGGACATGAAGAGAAATCACTAGAATATTTGTACAACAGCTGTGTAACTGCAACATGCCTATGCTTTAAACGTTTATTTAAACAACACGGTTTCAATTACTAAGCCTTTGTAGAAGAAAACAACATGTCGCAGTTAACTGAAGAGCCAGTCCACTGACCTAAAGAAAAATGGAGCAACATTTCGGGATGGATGAAAGCAGCTTTGTTGTTTTCAGGGTCAGGGGTCTGAAAACAAAACTGAATTTGTGTCACACTACAATTCAGTTCACACAACACGTCATCTCTTCTTTATGAACAAAGGGGAAAAAACTTCAGCCGATCCAATGTATAAGCTGAATCCAATGTAATAAGGTTCAGCTTATTATTCAAATTGACTGAAACGTTTCTAAGGAAACCCAAAAGATCGAGTCACTGACTTGCACCATTCCTCCAGGAGAAACATGTAGCAACAGTAGTGGTACTGTGTCACTGACTTTTCAAACAACCCTCATACTGACCATGCATGTCGTGACAGTGGAGAGGAAAAAGTTCCCTTTAATACAAAAAAGAACCTCCAGCAGAACCAGAACCTGGGTCAGAGTGAATGGACTGAAGACTAAAGCATGGTGGCTCAGGCATCATGATATATGGATGTTTCTCAAACTGTTGGGTCCATTTACCATGAAATTAGAGTTTCAACATGCCAGCAACCTCAAACACACCAGCAGGCAGCATCTTGGTTCCACACTAGTGGCTCCCAGTCCAACAACTGGTCTTTAATGAAGTCCATTGGTCCTGACCTGGATCATACTGTCAGAAGTTGGTCGACTTCATGCAACCCAGAAACTCCCACTGTGTCAGGCAACAGCTTTTGAAACCAATAAGTTTATTATTCACTGTTTTAAAATTGAGCTGAATGTCGAACTGCAGACTGTAATGTAGAATCCAGGCAGATGGATCTTCAGGGCTGTGATGATGGAAACATCATCACAGAACCCAGTGATTATCCCATAGTCTTCTGGTTAGCTCACAGCTAACTTCCTGAGCCCAGCTAATTAATAGTAGTAAATGTGATCAGCCTATAGTAATGCTTGATTGAATATTTACCTGGTTTTAAAAACTTAAAATCTATTTGTTTAAGTTCTTAGCAAATTACCAAAAAGTACAGTAATAGGAAGATTATTCTAAGAGTAACGGAGTAGAAAAGAGGTTTTGGTCAGGATTAGAAAGAATCGAAAAGAATAGTATGAAACAGTATGAAAGTAATGAAACCAATATAAGAGGTTTCAATATCCTGTTATATTGTTTGTGTTTTATGTCCAAACAATATAAAACCCAAACAATACAACAGGATAATGAAACTTATTAAATACCTAAAACCCAGGAGAAACACAACACTGAATCTCTAGGAAGACAGCAGAGACAGTCAAGGTCTCACCATGCCACAACCCCTGGCATCTGCGCACACACACACACATGCACACGCACACACACACGTACACACAGAAAAAAAAAACAGAACATGCAATGAATGACAGAAAAACACACAAGTATTGAAAGCATATATATAGCAGATGTACTACTTAACATGAAACTAGAGAAAATCAGATTTGATGGCACTGAAAACAGGTTCCACAAAATCTAGAAATTTTTGATGATCGTTTTCAATCAACCCTCAACAAAGATTCAGGAGCTGCAGGCCTGGTTGAGCTGTCTGCCTATAAATCTTGGTATAGATGTTTGTATAAAGCTACGGAAAGGACAGAACCTGAAAACTCACCCTCTGCAGCTCGGCCCGCAATGTAGAGGACCGAGTACCATAGTACTGTGTTGGTAAAACTTCACCAACATAACTAAATAAAACCGTTTTTGGGAAATCAAAAACAATCTAAAATTTCAAAGAGAAGCTAATACATTTGCCTGAAAGAACAAAAGCAGCAGAGGCAACATGGCAACAGGCCCTTCCTCCCAGGACTGAGGAGAATCTGTAGGCATCAAAGCAACATAAGAAATTGACACGTATTGACCCTGATGGTTCCATACTGCTCTTTACTGGTAGCTCTCCTGGGGCCCCTCATAAGGACCACTTCAGTTCTCATTGTCCACTTTAGTTCTCATTGTAGAGATGCAACCAGGTTGCTATTGACCTGTGGTAATGTTACACAAACCAACCAAGTAGAAGAGATAACAACACGCCACATACTACACACTGGCCTCGGTGTGTAGTTTAAGCCTTGGTAATAAATATAAATAAACAATATATATCGCAATAGAAACATGGTCAGTATCAATAGATAATACATCTATGCAATATTCAATATATAGAATCTTCACTGAACTCTGAGCCAGAACAGCACAGCATTCTGGGAGATGTAGGCAGAGGAAAGGTTTTAGCCCAGGGCTCCCCAAAGTCGGTCCTCAAGGGCCGGCATCCTGCATGTTTTCGTTCTCTTCTTGGTGGTAGAAACAACCTTTTCAGAATGTCAAGGTTCTTCTTCGGCCTCCAACGTGACATCATGTGATCCAGGTGCGTTAAACCAGGGACAGAACTGAAACATGGCCTTGAGGACCGACTGCTTCAGCCACTCAATGGTTGAGCAGCTCGCATCAACTAACTCACTCACTCTTTGGTCACCTAGCAACAACCTGTGGATTAACTTGCGCAAGATCAGTTTTAAGTTTCACCATCGTGGCTCATAAGTACTTAACAAAAATCCTGGTATGGAGGGAAAACTGTGGAAAAAAACTGTAAGCGCCACCAGTTTGGAAATATTTCAGATATTTAAAACAACAGAGTAATCAATAATTATTGACATGGACTGATGTGAAACTCTCATATCATGATATCATTTTCAGCCCTTCTTGGTCTAACACTGAAGCCAACTCAATCTACAAAACAGGAAATGGCTTTCCATGCCTCTCGGTATGGAAAGCCAGTGAGGACAAACAACACCTTTTGTTTGGAAATGATCAAAATGGGAACCAGAACTTGTCATTCTGAGTGAAGACACACAGGATGTGAACACGTCCATTCATGGTGTGAGCAGGCCGTAATTCATGTCATGCCAACTAGAAAACCACAACATTTAAGAATAACTGGGAGCAGATCCACAACATGGATGGAGTGAAAGTGTGTGTGCAGCACAGCACAGGATCATTGTCAACACCTACAGTGTGTGAGCCATTAGCAGTTTCACATCTGTACCAGAGCTCAGAAAAACTCATCATTAAACTTGTTCCAAGGCGTCTAATCTAAGACTAATCCTGACTTTCCTTTCATAAATCAACAGGAAATGAATGTTCTGTAAACTACTGGAACATTGATCTACATATTTGATGTGTATTGTTGATTTTGATGTTGGAGTGCGACATGTAAGGCACTTTGAACGACCTTATGGCTAATGTGTGCAATGCAAATAAACTTGATTGATATTGTGCAGATCTAGATGGGCTCACTTTTTCATTTTTTAAAATAAACTTTACATGCTTTTAAAAACAAATGATACATCTATTCAGTCTTACAGACGTTGATTGTCTCGAGTGTAATTTTATTTCAATTCTGCTTCTTAACAGTTTTTGCAACTTTTCTAAGATGTCTTTATGTTGTTTTGCATTCACAGTGAGCCACGCATTTAAAACTGCACACTATGATGCTACTTTAAGACTTAAGCGTATTTTTGTTGTTGTTTTTTTATGTAACATGAATAATTCCTTTCACCAGGTTATGTGTACATTCTGAACACCATAATCTGTGCTGCAAGTTATGGTGTCACAAATCTCTAGAATTATGGGATTTATTCCAGCAGCACAGAGGAGGAATTCACAGCTGTGAATTTATTTATTTATTTTTGATATGCATTCTGACATTCAGCCTTTTTGAACTAAATATGAGTATTGACTCATTCAACATTTATGCATCTGTCTAGTAAAACCAGCAGTGCGGATCGTGACGCTGCAGCAGGCAGGAGTCTGGGCGCTGGAAGACAAGGGGCTGGGTGAGCGTTACAATAGCGGGGCCTGCTTGCTGCTGGCAGGGAGGGCCACGCATTCCTCAGCGTGCATCAGCACTTCAGCCTTTCTCCACTGGCCTACGATGGCCGTGTTCTCTGCGAGGCTTCCCGAGGCGCCCGGCTCCTCCCTGCACGCTGCAGCGGCCGGGATGCAGCCAGAGAGCCGCTAACAGGGGGGCGAGCCCACCGCGAACCCGGACAAAAACGGGCCAGGCGATGCAGCGCTCCGTGAGCCCCATCCCTTTTTCCACATAGCATCCTCCCATCATCCATCTGTCGGCGGCCGCATCACATGAGCAATGCTCCGCTGCTGGCCCGTATCATCTGAAAGAGCCCTTACCCGTCGCCGACCACCACACATTTGATCGCTTGCATTTGGACAGGAGCTGGACGCTTTTCCGGGAACCGGGGCTGGACAGTTCAGGGATCCGACAGTCCGCGCTGAGGGATCGGATGAGAGCAGCGGGTTAGTCCGCTTGGCGATGAAGCCGCAGTGAAAGAGGTCGATGACGAACTGCGCCGACTTTCTCCGGGAACAACCGAGTGCTTTTAAAGGAACAGGCCCGACAGAGAGACAAATGGTGGAAATGCCGCGTTCCAGGATGTGACAATGACGTCACAGTCAGACAGGCAGTTTTCCAGTTTTGACGTCAGAACACGGGTGGGATTGTTCAGGCTAACAGATGCTAAACTCACAGCTGGCCCCACGCAGCTCAGAGTAGTACAGTGTTTGACCTGGGGCCCCTGTTCCTGTCCCCTTACCACCTGAAAGAAGAGTTGCACCACTTCAACATTTTTACTCAAGTAAAAGTGGCTTTCTAAGAATTTATTCAAATTTGGTGAAAAGGCTCATTTAGTTCTGGCAAACAGATCAAAACATCTGTCTGATTACAAAAACATGATGTAGACAAATATAGAAAACTATGAATACATCCTACTACTTTAAAGACAAAAATAACAAATGAAGTAATTCAAATTAAATTCAGGTATATGGAGCTCCAACTCACTGAAAACATAAAATATATTTGATGATGTAACCAAAAAAACTGAAGGAAGAGGTAAATGTGATATTATCCTCAAACCTGAGATGCTCTGTAAAACTGTAACTATGGTAACAAAATGATGAAGATCATTATTTGCAAAAATAACACTTGTACTTCTAAAACTAATGATAGAAGAAAATATACATTTATTTTGTTTTTTTGACAAAATCACAAAATGGAATACATTTGAAAAAACATGATACAAAATATTTTCTTGTGATATAAAGATGCAATTAGAATACAAAGGATCCAAACAGAGGATCATCTTGTTTCACTTCCTCTAAAGATGGAGCTCATATTCAACAATATTTGTAAACTGGTGAGCATATTTGAGTGCTAACAGCAGCGTTAGATGATCAGCCACACCGAATAGCAGGAAAACAGACAAAACAAAAAACATCACTGCCTCACAAATAAAGATGCAGTTTAGTGGAAACAATAAATTTCAAGATTCCCAGCACTGTCCTGCTGCTTCCTTTCACTCACCCAAAGGGGAAAGTTTCCATCTTTGAATCCTGTTAGCAGAAAATAAGAAAATGAGATCAAACAACTAATCTGAGTGTTGAGGTTGATTTCAGCCCTCAGATGTTCAATTAAAAGCTATTTATTGGTACAGTAATTTTTTTTAAAATTTATTTATTTATTTTTTATGTATTTCCTTTATTTAACCAGGTAAATCCCGTTGAGATCTGGATCTCATTTTCAAGAGGGACCTGGGCATTTGTCTGCAATACACAATAACCTGGTTACAAAATAAAACCAATTAATACATATGTACAAGTATAAAACAACAAAACAAGTTATATTGCTTTATTCTTCAAATCCTTGTGCGTGAAAGTGCCTGAATTTACATATTAATTGACATAAATACAAAATTTGGTGAAATTGAGTGAACATCTGGGTAAAGAGCAAACAAATGCTGATGTTTGACAGACTTTCTCTGGTTTTTATGTTCATAACCTCGCTCCACTGATAAAGTGGAACAAGCACAACACAGGACTGATCCCTGAACTGGATCCATTAATCCTTGGTGTTTATATCTATATCAGGACCACCTCAGCCCAAAAACTGCTGGACATTTAACATCTACAGTCTGGAGGTCAGTGGAGCAGAAAGAACAGAGCTGCTGCAACTGCACTGTGACAAGTTACTGAAAACGTCTATGTTCAGAGGTCTCACTGCCTTCTAATGTCAGCGTTTCGTGGCGTCTAAAATCTGTTTGCTCTTTACCAGTGAGGTGTTGTGACTGGTGGTGTTCACTGGTCATGAGTGGGATTCCACTGGTTCCACTACTTGTTGGGGCTGCTGTAGTGTCCCAGCGGGGAGCCTTGAACATAGCTGAGGATGGCGCTCTGCAGGTAGCTGGCTCTCTGGGCCTCGTCCTCCTTCATCCGCTGGATCTCCACTTCCTTCAGCCGCAGCTTTTCCAACAGGGAAGACTTTTCACTCTCTTTGTCAAGAAGCACTTCACGGTGATTATTTGTTAGAACTACAAAAAAAAAAAGAAATGCACAAAAAAGGCATGACATGTAACAGATGTGTACAGTTTTATGCAATAAATTAGAATATTAATGAAACTTTCATGCATTTCAGTAACTCATAAGTTATATAATATAGAGACCTCCCACATTTCCTATACATCTTTTTGTTCAAAATATTATAATATTTTAAGTTATGAGAAGCTTTTCTTGTTTTGTAAATGAATTAAAACTGAAAACATCCAGATTTTTCACTCTGTAAATGCATTGACAATCTTCAACACATTTTTATTTGGAGTGAAGTGAAAACTGGAAGAAGTTTATGAAAATACCTTATTTTTTGTCAGAATGATTTTTCACTATAGGTTATGATAAAAAAAACACACCACACCAAACAATGAAACTAAACTTCCTGTTTTAGCTAAAGTCAAGTTATTTCTGTTTTGTGTCAGCATTTTCCACACACGAAGAATACTGTCCAATACAAATAAGTGAAGCTAACTTACAATTTTATTCTGCTAATAATTAACAGAATAAAATCACTTTCAGAAATGTATTTATTCACAGGCATATAAATGAACAGCTCAATATGTGGATTACAGATTATTTAGCTCAATCTGAAGTCAAGATGAAGACAATCTGCTGTGAAATGTTTGCCTGCTGTTAATCCCAAAATTATTCACATCACCAGTAGATTCAGATTTAAGATTATTCTCATTCCACAAAGACATTTGTCTCTGATCAAAAATGTTCCAGCAGATAATAACACAATGCAAAAGGAGTGTTTTAACTGTTTTCAATTTCAATTGTTATAATTGTTTATAATTTCCTCTTCATCTTTATTAACATTACAACAATCAAACCCTAATCTGTTCAGATTTTGCCTGGACTCTGGCTGGGCCAGCACAAAATATTAATGTTACTTCTGATGGGAAGAAACAAGATCAAGATAAAATATTACATTAAACCAAAAACCTGACAGAAATATGAATGACTTAGAGCAAACTGTTTTCTAACGGATCAGATTTTTGAGGTTTCCAAAACATTATGCAACTTGAAACAAAGCAGCAAACTAAACAGTGGATGATGTACCTTTCATCTCTCTCTCCAGAGCACTGATCTTTGCTTTGAGCCCCTCCTGTGCCGTCCTGTCTGCCTCCAGCTGTCCAATCTGCTCCAGCAGCTCCACTCTTACCCTGCTCACCTCAGCCACCTTCTCCTGCTCTTTTCCAGACAGATCCTGCAACAACATGCTGTGTAGGAAGGATCCACACCAAACAGCTGCCAGCAAACGCACCCAATCAAAGAAGGGCTGAGCGGTACGGCAGAAAAACCTATCACTCTGTAAGCATTTCGTATTAGTGTATTAGTCCATATCATTAATTAGTGATTACTTTTTTGTTTTACATATCAGAAATGCTAGTATTTCTGATACTTGGCAGAAGCATCAGCCAGCTCACGGTGGTGGCGTGAGCTTTTTTACTCAACAGGTTGTTGCTAGGTAACAACCTTTTTTTTTTCTTCACATAGAGGGATTATCAGTGGACGTCACGTTGCGTCAGCAGCCACTCTACTGTCGCCCCCCAGAAAGCAGGCAATAATACATTATTCTAACTATTTAAATTATTTACAATAAGACTGATAAAATCATCAACAACTTGCCGCCAGCGCAGATCACCTCTCTTCACCCGACACAATCTGACACACGCAGCTCTGAGGGACCTGCAGATGCCAGAGGCTTTATTTTTAGTACATCGATGTGAACCTTGAATAACCTCTGGTTCAACCTGCTGCATTTCTGATTTCAGCTGATGGCTGAAGAAATTATGGTATTTCATTCGTCCTTTGCCAAATAAGAATTTTGGCTTTTTTCAAATGTTTTTTTCCCCTCTTTTTTAAAAACGTAACTTTTACGTCTTATTTAGAGAGACTACATATGTCTCATCATCAGTTGAGAGCTGATGATGTTACCATGAATAAAACTGCTTTAATATTGCCAGTAATATTAATATTGCTACTGCAGTTTGGGCCATTTTGTCCTCATTTATTCACCTCCACCTGGTCTGTTGGTGTTAGGGTGTGACGCCTTCCACAGAGCATCCTGTGTGTCTCAGTTGTGTCTGCTTTCATTTTCAGCTGGTTTTGCAGAATGGCTGATTAACAAGCAGCAGCAGGCGGCTGGGCGCCTACCTGCTGAAGCTCCTCTATCCGGCGCCGCAGGCCGTCCGTCTCCACGCTCTGGTGGCTGCTCTTCGCCTGCAGCTCAGAGATGCTCTGTTTCTGCTGGGAGCAGTGCAGCTGCAGCTGCTGCATGGACGCACGCAGGGAACGCAGCTTCTCCTCCAGGGACGACACATGCTCCTGCTGCTCATGGGAAGAAGCGTGGACGTGAGGGTTTGAGAGCAGGAAGACTTCCTCTTCTGTTCAGACGTCTTACCTCCTCCAAGCGCATTTGAGTTCGTACTTTTCCCAGTTCCTCCTCTGCCTGGGCCCTCTCAGTCACAACGGCTGCTTTAGTTTTACCCAGCTCCTGCAGCAAAGAGACAAAACCAACTATCTGAAAAACTCTTACACACTGTTATGAAATTATTCTACTCTGACAAAAGGAAGGAAGCAGGACTGGTGACCTCTTCCAGCTGGATCCTCTGCGCCTCCAGTTTGAAGATACGTTCCTGCAGAGCTCTCTCATTCTCCTCTAGATGCCGGCTGATGTTCTCCACCTGCATGAGGATGTAGCTGTTAAAAGATGTCCATCTAAAGGTTGGCTGCAATACTGCAACTTTAAGCATGCAATCAATTATATATATCAAATATTTATATCAACTCTTTAAACAGGGAAGGCAGCAGTTCACAAAGGATCAGGGCTGATATCACCACATGTCTTTTGCCAGACAAAACGCTTTGAAGGATGTTGAATTACAAAAGTTTACAACATTTCATTTCCCTTTGGGATCAATAAAGTATTTTGCATTGGATTAAAAGTGAGAACATGTTATTCATGCAGGGGTTCCAGCTCTGATGTGATGCATGTTGTGTGAACAGTGTGATGATGGGTGGAAGACGCAGCACCTCTTTGTGTCTCAGAGTCTCCATGTCCTCCAGGGCCTGCTTGGACCGCCGCTTCTCTGTCTCCAGCCGATCTGCGGGACAGGTGGGACATGAGCCGGGCCTCGTGTGGGAACACGGCCTGCTCCAGATGCTGCTGCTACCTTCTGCCTTCGTTAGCCGCATCTTGAGCTCTGCGGTGCTGTTGGTGAGCTCCTGCTTCAGCTCAAAGATCTGCTGCTGCTGAGACTTGCACCTGCACTCCAGCTCCTCCACCTGACACACATCTATTACTAACATGATCGCCACGTTCATACGCTACAGGTAGTCAGCATTTCCTCTGCTGCTGCTGCACGCTAGCAATCCAAAGCACAACCTTTACATTTGATGCTAGTTTCAAAGACAATATCAAGAAAAAGTTCAGGAAATGCAGCACATAAAAGCATAAAAGTTTCAAGAAATGGTTTGCATGTCATTAAATCATTTTTGGCCATTCTGCTGAAGTGATGCAGGAAGACTGTATCACATCTGTTCTGACCTTGGATTTCACAGGAGTTAACCCCACTGGCCTCAAGCGACCTTCAGATCATGATCAAGGCTCTCCTGAAAAGCTGGAGGCTTTCAGACACAGATGACGTGTTGATCCAGAACATCTGTGCATGACAATGTGATTTATTTATGAACTCTGTTTCTGTTGAAGGGGAACAAATACATAAATCCCTCAATGACACACAAACCAATTCTCTACTTTGACGTAAGGACTTTTTCAGATTTTCTCATTGGTTCTCTTACTCTCTATCAAAATATAAAACCAGCATAAAATGTACAGAATGGCCTTTTTGTTTGTGTGTGAGAACTTAGAAAATCAGCCAGGGATCAAATACTTATTTCCCACACTTTGAAACAGTCCTTGTAATGCCACAGGTGTGTAAAGCTAAGACATGATACTCAACAATCAGGGCTCATACTTTATTCCTGAGTTGGCCGTTGGTTTCCGTCAGGTTCTGGATCTCTCTGTGGAGTTTTCCCTCCCTGAGGGAACTTTCCTAAAGGAAAGGAAGACAAGCACAGAGGATCATAATATAATCTTGTATTGAGTAATGTCATTTGTTTGTTTGTTCTTTGTTCATTGAGAATCTGGGACAGTTGATGCTCTTAATCTAATAGCTTGAGCTATTTCAGGAGCTCTGAGTAGAAATGTTCACCTGTAGAGACAAAAGACCTTCAAAGGTCACTGCAGCAAAACATGGTTCTACTGAGCCTGGACTCCAGGGCTGGGCACATTTTAAGACTTTTATGTGTGAAAACAATCCAATAAAATACAAGAGTTCAAGTTCAATACCTCTGCAAGGCGCCTGTCAATACACACTGTGTGTGAGCTCATCATTTATCCAGATCTGTCTGTGCAACTATTTGCTTTAAAACATAAAACTCAGACGGCAGCCCTGATGTTCTCCAGCGTTTCAGCGTACCTCTTCCTGCTTCTTCCTCAGTCGACTCTGCTGCTCTTTCTGCTCTTCTTGCTCAGCCTTCATGCGAGACAGCACCTCACCCATACTCTGGCCTTTCTGCTCTGAGAGGGCCAGAGCTGCTTCCGTCATCTGCAACCTGCAATTTCAACAGAAACACCCACAAACCTCACTGCTGCCGTCCATCACTGCACTCGTCAGATGTTGCTTCTTCAGAGTAAAAAAAAAAACTCATCATAGTTAATTAAATATCTTTGAGCATGAAAGAATCTGAAGGAATTACTTGGCAGTGAGGGAGTTGATTGTTGACTTCCTCTCATTCAGAGCTTGTTGCAGCTGACCAATCTGAGCAGAGGTTGACCTAACATGAGAGGAGGTAAACAGGTCATATTTAAAGAGACAGTAAGTAACATATTCATTCTGTTGGTAATAAGTCACAGACTTCATGAGGCAATTTGATTCCTTTAGGGTTTCTAGTGTCTGATGGCTCATTAGACCTGATGACCTCAGGAGAGAGACCAACAAGGTGTGTTATGGATGTTTAACAGGGTTATGGACAGTTTGTATATAAGCTTAAAGGCTAATTCAACAGCCAGTAGTAAATGGACTCACTTGGTGGAGCGTCCCATCTCCTCCCTCTGCCTATCTATTGTCTCCATCAGGCTGAGGAACTGGAGGACAGTGAGGACAACCAGAGTCATGGTCATCATAAGGAATACACTAAATAAGACACAGTAGATAAGATAGAGAGAAAATTCTCTATCACCTTACTGCCTTCTCCAGACAAAATGTGCCAAACTGACAGCTCACCTGGCGACCCTTTTCCTCCTTCAGTGATTGGATCTCTTTGCTGAGGACATGGGTCTTGTTGCGACTGTCTCTCAACGTGAACTCTCTTTCAGAGTTGTGTCCTGTGCTCTGCTCTAAGGGTCCAGAAAGTTCACAGAATAAGCCACACAGATGACAGTGGATTTGTTGAAGCAGGTGTATGACTCCAGCTCCCCCAACAGGTGTTTGTTTTCTCACTCAGGTGGGCCAATAGGAGTCTCTCCAGAACCTTCAACTGTGTTACATATAGAGTTGCCCAATCATAGAAAAAGACTTCTACTCACTATTATTCCTGTCAATACTAAAATGAGTTTGGTAACACTGCATATGTAGCATATTAAAAACAAAACATGCAAGTCAATCTGGTGATTTTACTAATAGTATTTTCGGATGATTTTCATTGTTTTTGCTATATTTTAGTGGAAATCACCCCAACAGGAGGAGGTGTGTGACAATCTTACCCAGAGCTTTGAGAATGTCACTGGGAATGTTGTTTCCTGCCATCTCGAGCTGAACGACGCTCTTGTTCTTCTGCAGGGCCTCCAGCAGGGACCTCCCACCCAGCAGACCGATGTTGTTCCATCTCAGGTCTGGAAAAGGAAGATCGTTAGTCACACAGCAAAGATGTTTGTTTTAAACTAAGATCTGCACTACATCAGGAGAACGACAATAAAGACAAACACAACAGATTAGGGACTCCTGAGACATTGAAAGATGAGCCAACATGTGTGCTGCTCTGCGGTTGGTCAGGACCGATGTGGGCAGATCCACTTCACCTAGCTCCTGCAGGGTGCTGTTGCGTCTGAGGGCCAGCGCCAGCTCCGAGGCGCCGTGGTGGTTGATCTGATTGTTGCGCAGGTCCAGCTGTGTCAGAGTGTTGTTGGAGGCCAACCCGTCACAGAACCGCGAAAATGACTCTTCCCACACACCCAGAGCATTCCACTCTAACACCAGCCTGAGAACAATGTTCACACTGCGTCACTATTATCACATTATAAACAGCTCCAGTGTGCTTCCCTCTTCAGCCTGCTGGGATGTCATATTATTAAATACAATGGAAACCCTACAAACCAGTGCTATCACAAACCAGTGGCTCCAACGGATGTAGCAGCAAATTTGAAAAATTTTGAACTGGCTAAAACTCTAAATTGCTGTTATAGTTTTACTGACGGCACCATTTTAGTTTCACAGATGAAAATGACAGCGTGTTTAAAGATAACAGAGAGGGTCCCAAATATTTTCACTGTTTGAAGCACTTTGTGATTTTTATCCATGACAGATGCTTTACTAATCACCTTTACTTCAGACAGTGGCTGTCACTGCACATGGTAAACATTTTAGTAAAAAATCACTAAACACTATATTTCCGCACAATGATAGAAAGAGGTTCCCTAAGTTAATATTTTTAATTTTTTTTTTTTGACAGATAAACTCACCTGTGCAGTGTCTTGTTACATCCCAGCAGCTTGCCCAGAACCTCAGATCCTGTAGATCTCAGGTTATTTCCCTGGAAACAGTTTTCAGAAACTCACCGATAAAAAGAGTCTGAACTCAGATGAATTATTTTAAAGTGTTTCTGCCTGTGTGTTTAGCGTGTGTGTCAGATTTTACAGCTACTACCTTTAGATCCAGACATTTCACTGATGTGTTGTGAAACAGTCCAGCCAAAAGCATCTTGGTGCCTGAAAGTCACATCAAAAACGTAGACTGTTACATTTATGGACATTTATTATTCAAAGATGAATATGATAGCTTGCTGTCTTTTTGTTAATGCCACACTCTCTAAACAATCCATCCCAGCGGTTCCCGCTATTGACTTGTACATGGTACCTTCTCTTTCACTCATCTTGACACAGATCAAACTCCTGCAGAGCCCTGCTAACAAACCATTCAACTGATTGTGGTGTTGGACCAGAGAAACCAGAGAAACATCCAGAATAAGCAGGGACCCATCTGGGTTTTGAGGACTGGAGTGTAGCACCTCTGTTTTATAGCATCATAAAGTCAACATGGCTGACAGTCCTACACACCTTCCTCTGTTAGCATGCAGTCACTAAGGGAGACCTCTGTGAAGACTGCGTCCTTCTGGAAGGCCTTGGCCAGGACGCAGCAGGTGTCAGTGGACAGGCTGTGTCCACTCAGGTCCAGCCTGGAGCTGTGGGCAGCCCTGCTCTCCTGGAGCTGAACCACAACACTCTCCTGGGGCTCCACACCGCCCTCCTTACAGAGCTGCAGGTATGTCCACCTGAAGTCTTCCATACTGGATGGAGCTGTTCGTTCTTCCTGCTGCCTGCCAGGACCTGAGCATCAGCTGAAAGGGAATGAGACATTTTCATCAACAAACTGCTGCTTCATTCATTTCTGACACAATAAAGTTAAATATACTGCTCAAAAGAATAAAGGGAACACTCAAACAACACAATATAACTCCAAGTACATTGAGCTTCTGTGAAATCAAACTGTCCACTTAGGAAGCAACACTGATTGACAATCAACAATGATTTTGTTGTCAGCACATTCAACTTTGTACAGGACAAAGTATTCAATGAGAATATTTCATTCATTCAGATCTAGGATGTGTTATTTGAGTGTTCCCTTTATTTTTTGGAGCAGTGTAGTTTCTAAGTGTTGCTTTCAAATTGTGATCGTTCATCACTTTCAGACTCCTCATGAAGCTCTAATGCCATCCACCTTTTCACTGCCGTAGAGGTTAGAGGTCAACTAACTGTGAGTGGTCAGTGGTAATTTAAACATGAGTGGACCTGTGGGCTGTTAGTTGATTTGCTTTTTTTCCCCATCTGTCATTTTTATATGAAGGCAGCAGCTGATGCTAAGCAGCTTTCTAACTGGAGTTGAGACATCACTGTGGAGGAACTCTGACCCACTCCGCTTTGCAGAATTACTGGAATTCTGTCACATTTCTGCTTAGCGTCCATTTTCATGGTCCTGCATCATCAAAGTGAGCTTGAGCTGCTTTTTGTGTTTATTCAGGTTAACTTTGTCTGATCTTAAACCCAGTTTGATGATCTGAAACATCCAAGACAAAAAAAAAGAAATAAAGTTTAGAAGACATTATAGACCTGTCGTCATGGTATCAACCTTCCAGACCACTCAGGTATTCTGGTTCTGGTCTGCTCTGTATCATATCCCCAGAACCAAACATGGAGAAGCAGCATTCAGTTTGTTTGCTCCTCAAATCTGGAACAAACTTACAGAAAACTGCAAAGCAGCTGAAAAACTGAGTTCCTTCAAATTTAGATTGAAACCTGTTTGTTTACAGCTGTGCTTAATTCATATAGATAAATTCCAGTCTTCATTCTATTATTTTATGACAACAATATTTTATGACTTTGACATGTAAGAAAATGGCCCATTACTGAAATACGGTATGCAAATAGAGTTGACTTGCCACAGAAATCTATGTTACTCTAATACCCCTAAATTGCCTTTATAAATTAAATTAAAGTAAATAAAGTCCACATTTGTATAATTTAATCCCAGTAAAGGTTGGAAGCATTATGATGTGGGGATGAGTGTCTTTGGCACTGACAGGGTCGATGGGGAAAAGGATGGAGGATGTACCATTACATTTACTGGCAATTATTTTGAAGTTATGATAATCATCATCCGGAGAATCACTTAGTACAAAGCAGCTGCAAAGTATATGACCATATTCTAGAAGACAGCCATTATGATGGTACACTCTGATGCAACTGGAAGTTTTGGCTGTAACTGAACCACAACTTAACCGCGTTAACACAGTGAAACCCAGAAACAGCGGGAAACATGGCGTTTACTCTACAAAGTAATAATAAGGACAAAAATCAAGACAAACCTCTGATAGCAGGAAACGACTACCTAACAGAAAGCGGTTGTTTTAGACACAGAAGCTAACAGAAAACAAGCCAGCGAGTAACCAGGAAATGAACTAGACGCAAAGCATCTTGGTCTGTGTAGTTTTGTAAAAAAAAAAAAAAAAAAGCCTTGGCAGTTGACATCGTTTACGCAGCTCTACCGCCCTCTTCTGGCCAGGACTACAACTGAACAGACCTAATGATAATCAGAACAGACGAGTATTATGAGACGAGATAGCTATGTCATAATTACTAGATATTGTCTCATTATTATGATACTAATTAAAATTCAAATTAAGTTTGAATCAGCATACTTCCGTTTAGCTGTTTAATGCAGAAATATAGGCCTTTCTTTATAATATAATAAATGTAATATAATGAATATAAAATATTTAATGTCATTTCAGAACTTGTTATAACTTATTTTGGAATTTAAAAGGCGGCAAAGAATGGAAGTCATTTTCCAGATATGATTGTTTACTTCCCAAAACAGCAGAGGGCAGTAAAACACCATTAATTCGCTCTCCATAAAAGAAGAAGATGAACATCTCACAAAAACAAGCATGGCTGGGAATGTGAGCGGCGCAGCGGGACCAATAAGTTCTCTGTCTAAGCTTCAGTCTTTAAATGGATTGTTCGCCATATATAAGAAACAAGGACCGACGTCTGCTGACGTGTTGAACAAGTTCAAAGAGACTTTGCTCAGAGGTAAGTCTGCGCAAACAACATCAACATGGAAGGCTGCTGCTCGTTAAAAGACTTTACTCGTGTTATTCCAGAGGCTGGAGTGCAGAACCCAAACAGCAGGAAGAGGAAGAAGCAGCAGCTGAAGATGGGCCACGGAGGGACCCTAGACAGCGCTGCCAGCGGGGTCCTGGGTAAGAGGCGTTCACTGTCCGCCAGGAAATCTGAGCTTTAAAGTTCCATTCCACTATTTTGCATAGCAAATAATGCGGCTGAGTCATAAGTCATTCAGTCCAATTTAATTAAATCCAAAATGCCAAGTACAATATAAGTATTTTATTGTTTTTTTTTTAATTACTATTTTCTTGTTGCATTTTGTTTTTAACTCTCTTTGAATTGCACTTTGAATTGTCTTTGGCTGAAAGGAGCTATATAAATAAAGTTGCCCAAGCTGGTTCATTTGATGAAAGAATAAAGCAATCCTTTACCATTCATTTTACCAGCTTCCTTTTTTTCCTCACTCTTTTCTTTCAGTTGTCGGTATTGGGAACGGGACAAAAATGCTCAGCACGATGTTGACTGGTTCAAAGGTGAGTTTGACAAAGCAGCATATGAAAGTGAGGCTCAAAGCAGCCACATACTAAGGATAAATTGACACTGTTTCTTAGCAACGCATCAGATCGAGGTTAGATTTTATTTCTGTGTACTCTAATTATATCTTTGAAGAAATACGTGGCTGTGGGAGAACTGGGAAAAGCAACAGATACTCTTGATGCTACTGGAACAGTGACCATGGAGAAACAGTTTGGTAAATGTTTCCTTTGCAGCAGAGTTCCTGCGTGTTTCTGTGGGGCTGTAGTAACATTTTCTGTTCTCTCCTTCCAGAACACATAACCAGGCTGGACATGGAGGAGAAGTTAAAAGCTTTTACTGGTGACATCATGCAGGTTCCTCCACTGTAAGTAACCCCATCTGAACAGAGAGGTGTTTATATCGGAGGACAAATTTACAGACACGGGCTGGAAACGTACAAACTGGGAGGAACAGGCCTGCTGGGACCTTCACAAACGTTTAAAACCCTTTAAACGTTTTAGCATTTGGTCATGTCACAATCAGACTTTGAGAGATGTAGTGCGGCAGACCAACTCCAGGTGGTGCATCATTTGGAAGCAGATGGAAATCTGTGGTCTTCGAAATGTTTCAAAAACAACTTGGAAACGTCCTCATGTATCGGCTCCTTTAGAGTCCACTCAGTCAAGTCAACTTCAGGTCAATCAGGTGTTTTGGGGGAAATGCCATAATAACAACAGGAAGGATTTAGCTAAATTTTGAGTCACTGACACAATAAATTAAAGTGACAGCAGTAGAATGTATAATCTGAACTACACAACAAGCAGAGGTTCACTGGGCAACAAGGCAAGATGAAGTTTAGGGCAATCAAAACATTTGGATATTTTGGCATGATGATGACCCAGAAAACCTCTTCATTTGACCACTTTTTTGCATTCATGAATTATTTATTTATTACGCTTATTCCAAATTTTCCATGATGATGATCAAAAAAATTGGGTTGAAGTGGCTTCTTCCTCCCACCTGCAGATGGCAGTATTTCACACTTACTTCACTTCTGCCTCAGACTAGTGATGTCAAGTTAGTCTGTAATTGACATGAGTAACAAAAAGTCACATTTACTGTCATCCATAAATCCAGACTTTTGAAAATGTCCATTTTCTTCCTCAACGATGCACTTCTTTGTTTTGATCTGTCAGATGGACTTTGTGATTATAAATTTGTGGCTCCTTTTGCAAGACGATGCATATGCCATGGAAACCGATGGGAGGGTTCCATAGAAACATCGGGTGGGCGTGTGCAGAAAACCATATTTCCCAGATGAAGCTTATGTTGTCCTAACTCTAAAATTTTCAGTACAGTGAAGTTTTGTTGTTTGCTAGCTTCTCCGCCCTGAAGAAAGACGGCCAGCGTCTGTCTGTGTTGTTGAAGAAAGGTCACCAGGTGGAGGCCAAACCTGCCCGGCCCGTCACCGTGCACAGCCTGACTCTGCAGGAGTTCAAACCTCCTCTCTTCACTCTCGGTTAGCTCCAACTGCTCCATCCACTCTGAGCTGTTCTGTGCAGCATGATGACTGTCATTCCTTCCCTTTCCACTCTGACTGTGACAGATATCGAATGCGGTGGAGGGTTTTATGTCAGAAGCCTGGTGGACGACCTGGGGAAAGGTAACACTCCAGATGATCTCGGTGAAAGCAGCTGAGCTAAAATTGGTGTTTTGTAACGAGGCTGCTGTGTTTTGGTGCTGCAGCTCTGTCGTCGTGTGCTCATGTGAAGGAGCTGGTCAGGACGAAGCAGGGCCAGTTCACTCTGCAGGATCACGTGTTGCATGAGGAGCAGTGGACGCTGAAGAGCGTCATTGGGGCGCTTCAGCCCTGCCCAGAGGAGGACCAGAAGACGGACTCTCCCAGATCCCCACAGACCGCTACCTAACAGCTGGCAGCAGGCTGAAGGAAGAGCCGTTTGGTGCCGTCCTCTACCTGCTCTGTCCTCCAGAGAGAAGATCAGATGTAAACATCTGAGATCGTTTGGTGACTGGTGGCAGAAAACTGACCGATGGTGAAACCATCATCGTCCTCCTGGAGGTCAGTGGACGAGTCTGAACTGAACTGACTCTGCTCATTGCAGTTGGTTAAATGTAATTATTGCTTTTGTTAAAGGTGCAGTTTAACTTTTATTTGAAAAAAGTTTTTTACATATTTGTTGAAACTGTCACCATGTAGTGATCACTTGAAAAGATTGATCTCCACCTCCTCCCTGAGCTAATATTGATCTGCAGAAAACAGCCAATCAGAGCCAGGAGGCGGGCCTTAGCGGTATCAATGAATATCATGCACTCACTGATCAGTGCGCTAAAGGCAGAGAAATGACTTCACCTGCCACACAGTGCCGCATGAAATTGTGATTGACAACAGTAAGGCCCTCCTGGCTCTGATTGGTTTTTGGGTTGTTTTTTGTTTTTGTCTCATATTGTCACAATATGGTGACAGTTTCTACAAATATTACAAAGTCAGAGCCTTATGGACCATTGTCCTCACTGAACCTTCTTATTTTGCAGCATCATTCAAATTACGTTTATGGACTGTCTTGCTGTAATAAATGTTTCCACAAGAGGTCCCTACTGAGCATTCTCTTTGTGTCCTGGTTGAACACCTTCAGTTCAGACCTCCAGCATCCTTCCTCAACAGAATCCTGACCCTCTTCTCATTCTTACCCTGGGATTAGTTTAGATTATTTTAGCTTCAGGCTTCATGCTTTCTGTGTTCAAGGATTTTTTTTTTTTTGATTCTTTCTTTCTATTTGTACATAGTTTCTTTCCTAATTGTGTGTGTGTTATCCAGCTTTAAACTGCAACATAATGTCCAATGTGACATACAAGTAATGAAAGACAAAATAAGAATAAGAAGAAAATGATGGGCATAGGATCAGATATTAGTGTCAAATATGTCTTGGAGAATTTACCCTGATTGCACTATTGCTAAACAAGAAATATTTGATTATTGATTTTTATTATTGAACAGCTACAGAGTTCTGTCAGTGTGAAATGTTTAGAAAAATCAGACTTGAATATTTAGGGCAGTAAAAGTGACTTTCCAGGTTCAGGGTTGAATATCCATGTGAGCACAATTCTTACATAAAACATTTAAACAATCCATTCTCAGTACTTTCATGCCAGATTTCTGATGTTAGAAATCAATGACCAATACAGACAGTCCATTTTTTTATGGGCTGACCAGGTCTGAGGTCAGTTTGATCTGTTTGTGAAGCAGCAACCAAACGTCTGGTCATTCCTCCATGTTCACCGTCTTTACAGGCTCTGCTCTCTTCATCCATGGTTGTGATGACTCTGCATTAAAATTCATCTTTTTTTGAAAGATGGGAGGATTTATTTTTATTTTTTGGGGTCGTCTTCATGCCGGCTTCTTTGCTGTTACCGGATTTTGACCCATTCACTTTAACAGAAGGGAAATGCCAGTTCAGTTCAAAAATACTTTATTAGTTTGGAGAGAAGATAAACTGTTTGAGACAGTTACCTTTAGACTTGTAGATGCTGATAGCAGGAAGGATCTCCTGTAGTGGTCTGTTTTACAGTGAATCTAAGGCAGCCTCTGACTGAAGACACTGTGGTTATATAAAGATGTGTACAGATGATAATTAGGGTTGTTGTTAATGTTCTCGATGTTATGAAGAATCCTGTTGAATGATTACTCAATAAGTGGATGTTCCCTCAGGTGGATGTCATGCATCATCCTGGCCTTGCAGACATGCTGGCAGCGGTTCTGCTGCACACCGACTGGCTTCTAGATCCAGCTGAGCAGAACGGACTTCTGATTGTTTTTAAAGCGCGTTAAATAGTAATCAGGTTAGGTTTTCTTCTTTGTATGTACGTGATAACGATATATGTGATTCCTGTTTGAATTGAGTGGGGTTTTTTAGTTAAGAGGAAAATTAGAGAAAGTAATGTTTCATATTATAAACAAGTTCCAAAGTCCATGTTTCAGATGAGCTGAGGTGAAGGTTGGTGGTAAAGTGGAGAACGTCTCTGTATCACAGTATTGGGGTCAGTAGTGTGTTTGGCATGTTACACACTACTATGTTACTGCAACCAGTTGCAGTTTGTTTCCACAATTCTCAACAGTATATATATATATTCTTATTAATATGTGAAATTTTTCTTTAAACTGAATGAAATTATTATTCTAGATCTATTACAGAGGAACTTGTACAATCATAGTGATCACCATGAGGGAACGCACCTGCAGACAGGTGTTACTCCATGGCACCAACATGGAGGAAGGCGGCGCCAGCTGCCAGGGCGGATGGGAGAAGTTATCAGTAGATTTTGGACAGGAGTCTGACGCCAGGAGAGGCTGGTTGGATCAATATGCCGCAAATATTGGCCGTGGAGAGTTTCTTTTAAGTCTTCAAGGCCGCTCATTTGTGTGTTTGCTGACTTTATCTAAATTACGGCCGTTAGAAAGTAGCATGTAGTGGAGCGCGCTTTAACCACATTATCGAGCCACTGGATTTATTGTGGAGACCCTGAGGCCCTCCCACGCCGCGGTGGAGGGGATGGAGGGGGTGGATGGGGGTGGAGGGGTTAGTAGCTCTGATGGACAATGGTGTGTGCAGGTGGGGCGCCTGACCTACCCTGTCCGTGCTGTAACTCTGAAACCCAGAAGTCCCAGGTTATTCTTTAACACTTACTGAAACCTGCTTGACGGAATAAACATGCACTTTGGGAGCCATTACAACAATTTGCATTTATTGCCATTATCATCACTTCACTGGTGATCTTCTGCTACATAAAATTCACAGGAAACCTCCAAATATTCAAATCATGAGTTAAACACCCTCCATTCAGCTGCTGTCCACAGTGGATTGTGGCTGACTTGCAGGCGTTTTAACTTCCAAAAGTAAAGATAAGACTCCAAACTGTTTGAGACCTGAGGGTAAATCCAGGGCCTCCTGTTAACTGACAATCTACGCTCTGCAGAAAGCGTTGGTGGTGGCTGCTGGTAGATAGGACAGGTGTTGGAGGACAGGTGTTACACCTGATTCTGGGATATTCAGTTTGGTTTATTTAATTGATTCCGATTCATGACAATTGTTGCGCCAGACAGTGAATTCAGCCATATTAACAGATTGTAAGCAAACTGCTTACAATGTTGTTATAAACCAATGCAGTCAAATTCAGTTTATTATTCCTCTTGCTTCAGTTTTCTATCTAAGGAAACCCAGCAGCCAGATGCACTCATTGACCCGTGACGGTAGTCATTTGCATTTTGTCATTGGATATCCCTCATACTGGACAAGCATCCTCAGTATGAGACAGACAGTAGAGAGAAAGAAATGTCAGTTAACAGAAAGGAATCTTCAGCGGAACCAGAACCAGAACCTGGCTGAATGTGACCGACTCAGGTTCTGAGAGGACAGAAACCCCAGAAGAACTCGTCTGATCCTGATAAATAAAGGCTCTGAATCCTTTCTACTCTCAGGAACTCTGGGATCCAGTGTTGGACCAGCTCTGTTAGAAAAGTTCAGAACGTCTGCTGGAACTTGACTGGCTTGGATTAGGCTGGCATGTGAGACGACAATCTTCAGTTTCTGTTCTGGATTTCACAGGAAGCAAATGAAGAAAAGCTAAAATAGGAGAAATACAATCTCTCTCTCTTTCTTTAAACTTTAATCAGAACTCTTGCTGCGGCATATATTGTGGCTCCAGGGGGCGCTGTTAAAAAAGCAGGACAGAAATACAGATTGCTACAGATTCAGTCAGCTGAATCAGAATCAGCTATATTTACCAAGTTTGTGCACACAAAGAAGGAGTTTGACTTTTACTTTGCTGTAAAAGTCATCAGGACTCACCCTGGCCTGTGTGGGGTAGAAACTATTTTTTGGCAGATATTTTTTACAAACTCTTGAAGGGAAAAGTTCCAACAGTTTGTGTCCATCATATGTGGGGTCTGCAGAGATGTTAGCTGACCTTTTCCTGATCCTACACCTTTAAAAATCTTGGATGAAGATTGGTCTGTATGATCCTATTTACAGACCTGAATATTTGCTGCAATCTGGCCTGTCCTGAATGGTGGATGAGCTGAACCACAACGTGATGGACGAGTAGAACATCACCTGCTCCTGCACTCCTGTACTTCTTAAATTGCCACAGGAAACCCAGTCTCTGCTGGGCCTTGCTGGGCCAGTGTGGATGTATGAGGAACAGCTCAGGTCTCAATAAAATAATAAAAAAAAGTTCCTAGAAACTGGAAGTGGTCCACTGTAGACACTGTGTTGTTGAGGACAGTAGGGAGGAAATTCTCAGGACCATCACCATCATCACTGTCTTGAGCACATAAAGCTCCAGGTGGTTCTGGCCTCAGCAGTGAATGACCCATCCACCTCACCTTTGGTCTGAGAAGTGAGTGCTCATTTTTATACAGAGGGATGAGGAGCTGGGAGAGAACACACCCTTGGGGGACACCAGTACTGAGAAGAAGCTATCCAGCAACTGACAGGTGAGCATAATAAGGAGATTGCATTTTTATACTCTCAAATGTCTTAAAGGTCACCTGGAATAGTTTGATTCCAGGTGAATATTAATATTTTTTTGTTACTATGGACACAGCTATGAAAATATGTAGTCATATGTGTTCTGATCATCTTGAGTCAATCATGGACAATCACTGAATCTGGTGTAAATCAGAGCAGAAAGCCAGTGTTACACATGAGTGTCTGGTGTAAAGTTTGGTCATGGATAATCTCAGTTCAGCTGAGTTTATTCATACACCAGAGCCAATTTATTAAAATGAAAAAATAAGCCAAACAAGTCCAATACAAATACAGTAGAGTAAATGTTATGATTTCATTTCATCTTGGTATTTTTACATTTCAAGCCAATAGAGTACAGATAAAAATATGATTGAATGGAAATAATCGTTTTTGCCCCTCAGTTCATAAATTCAGCAGCAAAGTGACTGAACAATGTGACTGATAAAAACATAAATGTATATAAACAGAAGAATAACCTAGACTGGATTTCAGATTCAGAATTTCGATTCAAATCCAGTTATGCAGTTCAACTCATCTGATTGAAAAAACCCACAAAAACACAAAAAACACTGGAGACACTGAATTCATTTTTTTATTGAATCAAATTGATAGTAGAACGTTTTAAACTGTGTTTTTATAGCAGACTTTTAGAATAAAGTCAATGAAACATAAAATGCTGCAAGTCAGTGACTGTCTGCTGGGTTTCCTTAGAATTCTTTTAAACTAATTTTAATAATTAATCACTGTACTGAATTAATTGCAACGTATTTATGAATGAAATTAAATTATTCTTGTATTTGTTTGTAAAGTGCCTTTAGACAACATTTGTTGTAAATTTGCATTATATAAATAAACTGAATTGGACTGAATTAACAGTCAGCTAAGTTTACCTGTGATTTAACACATTAGTGGAAAGACCAGCAGTCTATTATTGCACAGAGCAGATAAACATGGAGCCAAACCAGAGCAACACTGTAGGGGCTGAATTTGATGACTTTGTATTTTTGTGTTTCTGATGTAAAGCACTTGGAATCGCTTTGCTGCTGAAATGCGAAGTACAAATAAATCTGATTGACTGATTTGCAATCCAAGACGCTGGAAGTTAAGACTAAATCCTAAATCACTGACAACTAAAGGTGTTTGTATCAGAAAAGGTTTTTCATTAGAAAAATAGTCAATAAAGGTTTTTTCTTCAAAAATGAATCCAGGTTTCATTTCAGCACTGAAATGAAGCTTCTGGTGCATAACAGCTCTGGCTCTGGAAGAAAAAAAGTTTGTGTGATAATGGTTCTAAAACTATTTTTCATATCTTAGTAACATGAAAATGGGAACTGTACTTAAAAAGCTTTGGTTTAAAAACACGTTTGATTTATTAACTCAGTTCTTCAAAACGATTCTTTTTCATATTTCTTTCTATTTTTATTCATCTTCTATAAAAGATGCCAAATGAAGTCATTTAAATATTGACTAATTTGTTGCCTTTCAGTTTAAGGCTAAACTTTAAAAGCAGTTTGTTCTGGTCTGGTTCTGTCATTACATACTCACACACTGAACTATATTCTGTTTTCAACTCATCCAGATGATATTTGGGGTTTCAGGTCTGAGATTCTCCTGAAAAGCAGAAAAAGAAAAAAAACAAAAACAAAAAAACCAAAATCTCCCTTCACTGCGGAGCGAGTTTGGGCCTCAACAAAGCCAATCAGAAACGGCCACCAGCCACCTGCAGGAAGTTGGCCGTCCATTTATCTCCTCCCTTTTGCGCGTGCAGTCAGATAACAGACCCAGCGGTTGGATCGAGTGTCAGCTGGACAGCAGTCCGACCTGATGGGCACCAAAACACTGTAACGGCCCTGCGCAGCCCGGGGACCCTCTTGGTTAGTGGAAGTGAGGAAAAGTAAGCTCAGCGTCAAGGCTGGGAGTTGAAGACGTGAGGAAGCTGTTAGATTTATGCTGGAAGAGACGGAGAGACGCGCGTCAGCAGCGGCACACACCATGAGCGTCCCGCTTTACGCACCGACCCCCATCCAGCCGGCTCACCCGACCCCCTTCTACATCGAGGACATCCTGGGAAGGACTGGTTCGGCCGCCATCTCTTCATCTTCATCTTCCTCCTCCTCCTCCTGCTCCACTCCGGTGATCCCCACACCGACACTCCCGTCAGCGAACTCCTCCTTCACCAGCCTGATTTCTCCCTACCGGACACCGATTTACGAGCCCACGCCGATCCACCCGGTGCTGTCCCACACCGCGCTGACAGCGGCTTACGGCCCCGTCGGAGCCTTCAGCGGCTCCATCTACCCGTTCCACCAGCAGCAGCACCGCTCCATGGGGGAGTACGCGCAGGCGCTGCTCCGACAGGACCCCCTCGGTGAGCAGAGACCAGCGCCCCCTTTTCACTTTCTCCTTTCTGGCAGTTGTTTAACTGACAGCTGGTTTCTTTCGTTGTGCGTAAACTTTGTTCCTAGACTCAGGGTTGATTCTTCCACTTCATCATCAAATCCCATTGTTACTGTTACTGAGCAAAACAGTGTTTTCGGGATTCCATTGGCAGTTTAATTAGTTTGTATTCCCATTTTTTGTGTGAAAACATATCATCATTTCCCAACAATCAGGTCTAAATATGATCAATTGTAAATATGCCCGGCCGCTATGACTGTTACACCATTCTCTCTGACTCAGTGCAGGCGCTTTTCTGCGTTACCAAACTGCGTTTCAGAGCCAACGAAACCGTTTTTGCATGATATCACGCTTGGTGGTGCATATCGAACTACAGATCTTCTCCAGTTGCATGTTCGCTATGTGCAAAAACACATATACACACACACACGCGCGCGCGCACGCACACACAGACAAACATACACACACACACACACACACACACACACTGTACACAGGACAACAACCAGCTGGAGACTTTTGCACAGTTTTCCCAAAGAGTTTCTGCGCATGATGGCTGACCACGCACACATGAGTCACGCTGTTATTGTGACAGACTTTTAGGGCCACAATAGCTTCAGGCAGATCCATTCAGCACGCTGGAGGTTGCGCTGGGGGCCCTGAGTGGCCGACCTTGACTTGTTCTCCGGGGGCCCATTGTTCTGGAAGATCAGAAGAATCTCCTCTGTCAGGACGGCTGGCTGTTGGTGTGGGGGCGTGGTGATTGGTGTAATGTCAGACAGGCCTGGTTGGACTCGGCTGAGTTCAACTTAAATTAGATATGATTGATAATGAGAACAGGACGGTCCTCTGAAGTATAGTGATTCTGGGTTAGTGAGCCAGCCGGGCCTTTTTCCGTTCATAGCGGAAGCTGTGAGCCTGTCGATAGGAGTAAATCTGCTTTCAGAAGCTGTTAAATGTTTTCCTGTCTCACCCCGGCCAGCCGCTTCCTCGGGAGGCCGCTGCACGCTGCTGATTATTTTATCGACATCCTCAATACAGACATATTCAGGAAACACTCGGCCTCTGATAGCCCGGGATCCGTTTTTCACATATTGTTGCGCTTCCTCTGCCGGGGCCTGCGAGGATGTGGCTGACTTTCTTCACGGCAGGCGGCGAGGCAGAGAGAGAGAGAGAGAGAGAGAAGGGGGTGGGGGGCCCCGGGCCCCGGTGGGACCCCCACAGCAGAGATGGAACAAGAAGAGCCTCCGGGTTCCAGACTGTGTGTCATGGCTGCTGATCACTTCTAGACAGACTCCAGATCGGTTTGTTGGAATTATAAAATAATCTGGTTATTTTAATTCAGGTCTATAATTATTTCATGAAAAGAGCCGCTTTGGGTTTGAAATGGGTTCAAAGCAAAAACTGCAACAAAATGTACATAATGTATGCTTTATTTTTCTTGAAATCAAAAATAAATAAAAGTTTGCTATCACTATAAAATGCAGTTTGTTTGTGATTGTTCAGTGCAGTTGTTTCTGCTTTCTGTGATTCACATTCCTCCAGTTTTGCGATGATTAAACTGAAAACCGTCTGAGCGTCGATTCGATGCTGAAATCGGAACAGATGTGAGTCCAAAACTTCTGTTTCTGGTTTCAGGATGATTATTCAAACACTTTATCATTGAACTAAAACCTTCATGAAGAATCAACACGACCGGTTCCTCACATCCACTAACAGGATGTGACGTTTGTCTGTTTTGTCATATAAACTATTAACACAGTAATAGAGAAAACTTGCCGGATACTAGAGTTGAGCTTGTCTTCCCCATCAGGTCCCTAACACCTTTACTGATCATTCCTCAGCCTTAGACCATCATTCTGGTCAAAAGGGGGTGAAAATGCCGCAGATTGCATGAAAAGCTGCACATGGTATCATATTAGTGCGGCAGAGCAGGCGCCTGCTCAGTGGACAGCTGCCCTCCTCGTCAGTAATCACAACAGAAAGCAGGAAGCACATGAAGCGGATATTTGGCCATAGTTTTCACTCTGTCACGACCTTCCTGAAAAGACAGCATGCAGCAGGCGGCTGGCTGCTGTTGTTTGTTCCACACCATTACTGAGAGGAAACTGCGCTGATTCCGCACATCCATGCGGCCTTTTTCTCTGCTGAAGCATTGCTTTCCTTATATGGGCTTCCCGTATAATCCAGGGTGCAATTAGAAATTCTAATAATCACATGAAGCTTTGTTTTTGTTGCGTGTTTCTTTCTTTATGTTTTCATTTTTATAGTGGGTTTTAGTTTGCGCTGCTTTCTGCCTGTATTGCTGAATTGTCGTTTTCCTGGGAAACATCTAAATCCAGCAGCAGCAAAACCAAAGCTGGAACAGTCTGACTGGACCGGGTCACCGAACAGCTGATAATGCAGGTGTGTGTGTGTGTGTGTGAAGGGAAGCCCCTGCTGTGGAGCCCGTTCATCCAGCGGCCCCTACACAAGAGAAAGGGAGGCCAGGTCCGGTTCTCCAACGACCAGACCGTCGAACTGGAGAAGAAGTTCGAGACCCAGAAATACCTGTCCCCCCCGGAGAGGAAGCGACTGGCCAAGATGCTGCAGCTCAGCGAGAGACAGGTGAGGAGGCCGAACCCGACCAGAACCGACCGAACTTTGTCTCATCTCAGACTTTTTCCTCCGGGAAGACGAGAGCTCTGCCTGGCTTCAATAATAATAATAATAATAATAATAATAATAATAATAATAATAATATATATATATATATATATATATATATATATATATATATATAAAGCCGCTGAATGCGCCTCAAAGTTATGCGTAATTTTTTTTTTTCCATTTAGCCATAAAAGTTAGTTTCGTATTCGATTCGATTGGAAATAATATTCGATCAGTTCTCATCTAGACTTGGACTATTCTATTATTTCTCTCCTTTTCATCCATCAGTCAGACTCGCTGCGGCTCCGCTGCTTTTCACTGCGCTAAAAATTATAAATACAAATTTTCCATATGGATATGAATAATTTTGGGATTACTAACTATGACAGTATTAAAACATTTTTTTACACTATTTAAAACAATAATTGTTTAATTTTGAAGTAATTTCTTAAAGCGACTGAGTTGATAAATGTGTGGTTCTGTTCGGGCTGGACGGGCCTGGACTGTTATCATTCAGTCATTTTAAGAGAGTCGGAACAAACCTTTCATGCTTATGTTTAATTCATTTAACTAATTTAAAAGTTTATTATTATTATTATTATTATTATTATTATTATTATTATTATTTAACCTTTATTCATTCAGGTTGTCTCATTACAGCAGTAGAACCGGTTCGCTCCCTGAGCTGCAGGTTAACCTCACCTAGTAAAAACAAATTCAAATAACACAACTTTCGGCAAAGTCATTTATTTTAGTTGAATTTTAATTTGATATTAAAATTCAAGTCTTTATTTTAAACATTAAGTGAATCATCCCACGTGTCATTTTTGCATTTCCCGTTCACATATTTCACAGCACTATAATTAATAAATGTTCTTTTTTTATTCCTTGATGTTTTGGGTCTCAGTGTTTATCACTACATAGTAAAATGACTGACTGAAGCGACCAAACCAAGCTCTTTACACTGACAATGTGTTATTATTATTATTATTATTATTATTATTATTATTATTATTATTATCATTCTATAGGCACAAATATAACATAACAGACAGACCCAAAAGTCCCATGAATGCATCATGGTGTTTATGGAGTAAGTTAATTTGCAGCTCTTTTCTCTTCATGGTGTTTTCTAATCAGAATCTAAAAACTATTAGGAAGTGAAATAGTAATTAGACATTTAAGAGCCTTCAGGGCAGGACTGTAGGCCCACTGGCCCACAGTGACCCACAGTGACCCGCAGTGACCCTACATGAGGATCGTTCTTCTAAAATATCAACTTTTTGCCGATTTTGCATCATGAAACCAAAAACCATCATGTCCACGTTCAATGTCCACCTGTCCATAAAACAGCTTCAAAACTAAGAAAATTAAGCATTTTTATGATTGATAACACGAGGACTGAAGTTTGCTGCTGTTCATAGCAATAGACAAGCAATTATATTCTCTAATAATTCTTTGGCCGTTTTTAAAATACATGAATTTGTGTCCAGTGGAAACAGGCAGCGAAGAGACAGCTAAGAATGATCAGTGATCACACAGGCTGCTTTCTATTCTGTTGTTTTTAACTAGCCTGTGTTTAAATTGTACAGCGATGATTATTTTTTATTGACATTGTTATGCTTTATTATTTGATATCATTTTTAAACAGCACAAATTTGAATCACATCATAATTTGTCAACTTTGTTTCTTAAGTGTTAAACATTTTATTGACTTTTTTGTAATTTAATTCTGAGAATGTGACAAATAAAAGTGAGTGACATGACAGGCAAAGAACATCCGAGTGTTTTTGTGTTTCAGGTGAAGACGTGGTTTCAAAACCGACGAGCCAAATGGAGAAGATTAAAACAGGTGAAGAGCTTTTCTAACAAACAGCTGCAGGTAAAGTCAGCAGAAACATCTGTGTGGGCTTTAAATCCGTCTCCCTGTCTGTGGCAGGAAAATCCCCAGGGCGGTAAGCGGGAGGTGGAGGACGACAGCCCGCTCGGGAGGAACTGTAAGTCGGATAAATTGACAGAGCAGGTGGGGATCCAGAGCCTGGAGCACCAGCAGACAGGCCCAACCCCACTGATGACCCCGGGGGGTCACCGTGTGCACTCTGGGCAGTCCCCCACGGAGCTGGACTCTGATGTGTCCGATGATTCAGACCAGGAACTGGATATAGAAAATAACAGTGAGTTAACACTAAACCCGTAATTGTGCAGCAGGGGTCAGTCGGCCTCTCAGCTGGACGATGAACTCTGTTTCTAAACTAGCCTTTTGTGCCTTCCTGGGAAGTAGGAAAGCAGAAACATGTTCAAATAAAGACTCAACCCGGACTTGGAGATGTTTTCAGTTTTGGGACTGGAACCTTGTGTTGCTGTATCTCCAGCATGGCTGATGCTGCTTTCTGCAGCAGGAAAATCAGATCTATTCCTCGGCTCTGTGTTTACCTCTTGTATATGATGTACAATAGTTTTTGGGTTGCATTAGTAGTGACTACTAATAATCACTGTAAATATATGGTATTTCCCTCTATCTTTTATTATGTATGTTCAGATTGTGGTATACAAATGAATAATGGGTGAAGCTTACAATGTACTTTTGGAGTCATGTTTAAGTGCCTGTTTTTTGACCTGAATAAAGACGTGTTAGCTTACGTTTAACATAAATGTCATTTTTGTTAATCAGGAAAAAACTGCTTTTTGTTTTGTCTTTTTGCTCTATATTCTTGTTGCACTATTGATCATAGAAAAGATTCCATAATCCCAAACATCTCAGCGACTCGGTCCAAATGTTCTTTAGCTCCCGTGGCAGTAATTGTGATAAATACACTTCCAGATTTGAATTTAAACCTAATCACAGTTCTCCACTGAGCTGCTTCTCTTTGTCCCCAGATGTTGAAATAAAGACGGCCACAGATTAGCGAGCCATTCGGGCCATGTCGATTGTTGTCCCATCACCACATCCAACTTCAAATAGCTTATCAAGCTGCCATGCAAACAGTATGAGTGGGACTTTTTCAGAGAGTAGATTAGGTTAATGATTGAGTGAACCTTCAGAGAAGCCGGAACAGAGAGAGCTGATAGACATGCGACACAGACCCGGGTTGTTCGCATGCAGGACATTTTCACAGGAATAAAAAAAGGAGCAGATTTCAAAATAATCCTAAAAATTTTGTAAATCCAACCCAGACCTGTGACTCTGTGTGATAATGCGAGGAATATCCAGGAATCGTCTTGTTTTGGTGACATTACTGAGGTTCAATGGCCTCCACATGCAGGACTATTCTGCAGTCAACAGAACATGCATCGATCTCAGCTTCTGTATTGTGTAATGGTTCACAAATTGTGCAGAGTAAAGTCAACATTCGAAGGAAAGCACACACAGTTGGTAGGTGAAATGTTCAGCAGCCATACACACATGCACACAAACACAAAGCATATTGATAAAGAAATCAGAAGTGATCACAGAGGTTTGTTTTCTAACATGATAAAAAAGAAAGCGGCTTTTATGTGAAGCTGATGGGTTTAAGCAGAGCCAGTTTTCCTCGTTTGGTCAATTGAAGCACCAAATAAAGAACAAACACAAAGTGATTAGAGTCTAATGACTAATTCACACACATACATTTCAATGGAATGTTTGAAGAGATAATGAATGAGTGATAATGAATGAGTGAGGCTCAGTCAGCCCAGTGTGTGAGAGCGAGGTGAAATCTGACTGTCAGTGTTTCCCTATGAGAACACGAACTGTAATCAGAAAATGGACAGTTATGTCTTTACTCGTTCATATGTAACGCTCGACATGTTTCATAAGGATGACTTGGAACTGAAAGATAATCAGATAAATTAAAAATCAGATCCCAGTGAGCTGGATTGTTTTAATGAGACATTCATCAACACTTCCTCTTTGTCCTGCCTGACTATGAAAGCTGTCATCTTGTACCAAATGTCCTCCTCCAGTGTATATTTAGGAGAGCAGTTTGTTGCCATGATTCTATGAATGACAGTACATTAAAAAGTAAAATAATGTCATTTATTTATTGCTTGTTTAGATATGGAGCTCAGTGACAGAACAGAGTGAGGGAATAAAACAGAACTGACTGAAGTGAAAATGATGAGAAACAATCAGATCCTGAAATTATATGGAGATTAGAGAGAACAAGGCAATGTTCTTGGGGTCACCTACTATATTTTCCTGTGTGCGTGTGTACGTGTGTGTGTGTGTGGGTGTGTGTTTGGTGGTATTGATGGACACAAGTTAATGTGTGGATGTATTTGAACGACTGAGGAATGTGTTGACTGTTGACCTTGGCCAAATGGAAGCCATTATCTTCCCTGCCGAGCTCCCTGCACCTCCCCCTCCCAGACTCTGTTGAACTGATAAATTAATGAGGGACAACATTGCTCACATCGATACCAGTGTCGCCACCCGGGACAGAGGCACATGTGGGGAGGACACACAACAGAAAAAAATGGCAAGACTTTGATGAGAAGCTACTGCTTAACTGTCCTTAGGTCTAACCCACTTTCATTCCTTTGATTTCTCAAAGTCGAAAGAATGTGAGTAAAGATAAAAGTCAAAAGCCCGTCCCTCCACTCTGAGCCAGCCAGCCTCCAACACTTTGACAATTAGAAGCATCTGAAGGCAGCCTGGTAAAATCAACTCCTTGTTCTACGCTTTGCTTCCTCCAGAGGGTCTTGCTGTTGAGAATCGATGGCTTCCTTCTAGGTGTGGACTGTGTTGACGCTTTAAATTTGACCATATTGCTAACATTTATCCATGAGGTATGTAATGCCGCAGTTCCCTGTGCTGTAACCAACAAGCCTCCACTGTGAAGAAAGAGCTTATCTAAACAAGGCAACTCCATCCATCCATCCATCCATCCATCCATCCATCCATCCATCCATCCATCCATCCATCCATCCATCCATCCATCCATCCATCCATCCATCCATCCATCCATCCATCCACTAACATCCTTGTCCCTAGTGGGGTCAGGAGGTGCTGGTGCCTATCTCCAGCTAACGTTTCAGGCGAGAGGTGGGGTCACCTTGGACGGGTCGCCAGAGACAGACAGGACAAACAACCATGCACACACTCACACCTCGGGAGCATTTAGGCAGACTAATTAACCTAACACTGGCTCCTTTTGACATGGAGAAGCAGCAGCTCTACTCTGAATCTCTACCAGATGACTAAGCTTCTCACTATCTCTCAGTTAGAGCCCAGGCACCATGTGGAAAAAAAACTTATTTCGGTCGCTTGTATCCATGATCTCTTTCTTTTGGTTATGACCCAAAGCTCATGACTATAGATGAGGGTTGGAATGTAGATCAACTGGGTTGATGTAGATTGACTCAGTTCTCTTCACCAGGACAGAACTGTTCAGAAAAGTCATTTCAATTCATTCAACATACATTCCAAATGATTCTGGATATCAAGCAGTGAATCCAGTCCAGTTCATTATTCAGATTAGCTCAAATGGTTTATTGTCTATGGAAACCCAGCAGATTGCATTGAGTTATTGACTTGCAGCATTCATTCCTCGTGTCATTTTATTGTTGACTTTGCAGTAATCCTTCATACCGGGTGGTATTGACCAAAGAGACAAGGGAATAACCAGATTCCATCAAACTGATTAAAGAACTGCATCTCATCCCCATGTAAATATATAATATGGGTTGCAGAATATATTTTATTGCATCCATTCAGTCATTTGTCCACCATTGAGCTTAAAGTTAATTAGCCGGATGATGATTTGTGTTGAAGGAAGGCAAACATCTCCTCTGATGTGTCCCCTGTAGGAGCTAGATGCGCTCTGCACATCTTAACGGTGACAGATGCTCATTTTGAGATGTAGCGTGGGAGAAAAATGGCTCTGCACAAGATTACACTGCTATTATTTATGTTTTAATTTGAAACATAAATATGTTTCAAACATGTTACATGTTACACTTGGTTCTGATGGACAAGAAGAAATGATCCTCTGTCCTCAGACTGAATATGACTGACAGCTGGGACTGAAATAACTAAGTGAATGTAGCTGGATTTGATTAGAACCCATCTGCTTTTATAGAAAGTGCTCTAAAATGATTTTTTTGGAGTGATCTACTTCAATAAAATAAACCGTGTCAAACCTTTTAGAGTTAATGTCATTGCTCTCACACTCTCTCTGTGTGTGTATAACAGTTTTTATTTACCTGTTTGCCTGACAGATGAATGTTCCACTCTTGGAAGCCATCAGAAATGGTTTGCTTTATCTGCTGTGGGTACAGCGACACCCTCTGAATGGAAGCATTTTGGTTCCTTTGGCACCACAGTCAGTGTGGACTGATGAACACGACCCATGTACATGTCCAACCTTACCACCATCCAGTGGTGTTTGAACAGCTACAGAATGCAGACTGTGTGATGGTCTTTATCTGATATAATAGAGTCATAAATAATTCATTTACTTTATGAAACCTATTTTATGAAAACTGCTCCTTCTGTTCTTCAGAATTTCTCTGATAGTTTCCTCGTAATGCCACACTGACATCCACGGGAGATTATTCAGCATCACTAGGTCATCTGTACCCAGAATAGACTAAGTTTGAAGGCTGCATGCTGAGTGGACAACCAAGTTAATGCTGACACAAGTGCCTAAAATAAAGAAGTGAAACCGTTATTTACTCCAAAGAAAACTCTAACATGCGCAGCATCAAGCCTGCAGCACGCCCCATGTGATACAAACTAACTGTCTATTTAAAATAACCAGAGAAAAGTATAAATGTTGGAGTCATCTTTATATATCTGTTTGCTGCCATCATTGTTAGCTAGATGAGTTCTATTATAATTGTGGGATATCAGTTGAGAGACTGATATCAAATAAAATATTAATAAAATACAAATACAAAAAACCCCACAAAAAACGAAGGATTATGACAATGTGGAAAACAGACAAATATCCATGATGCTTCCAGTACATTGTTGTAGTATAGTTTGATATTAAATGCCAATTAATAGGATTATTTCTAGGTATTACCACTGTAGTATTGCAAAGCTCTGTTAAAAAAGTTATGAACACAATCTGCATTAAAGGGAAATGCTTGTAGAATCTAAAAGGTACTTGAAATGGATCAGACAATAAGACATCCATGCAAAGGGAGAGAGTTTGTTCAGCAACCCAGACAAAAACCCAGTGAAAAAAACCTGAGTTTGACCACAGGCAAAATCCTTATTTCTAATAAACTGGGATAAATCTGACCAATGAGTGGGCAGTTTTACCTGCACCTGGAGCATAACTCCCAGTTCTCTTTTTTAAAAAGATGCTTCATCACCCTGGAGCGCCAACCCAAGAGCACACCAACAAGCCTTGGCACTGGAACAATTAGATCTTCTTTAAATATTACCCAAATCACAATTCACTGTGTTGTTGACAGGAGAATGTTTTCTCTCTCCTCTGGTTGGATTCTGGTTGAAATTTGGGATTTTTCAGACATTTTCTGAACCTTAATAGCAGCTGACCTGAACTATTTGGTAACACTTTATTTGACTGATGTGACTCTGTCATAAACATGACAACAACTGTTATAAATATTCATGAATGTTTATGACTGTCATCATGAAGAGTCATTTGGTAAATAATGACACTTTTAATGGACTTTACATGCTAGTTTAAGAGGAACTTTGCTTTAAAACTGTGATCATGTACCTAATAATGCAAAGTTCACACTTTTAAAGGTCTTTTAATGCAACTTTGCATAAAAGGTGTCTTGTGTCAGGCCTAAGAGAAGACATCATTTTGGAAACAACTCCAAAATCTTATTCAAATTGAAAACTTTCTTCATGACCAGTTTCTGATTATTACTGTGTGTGGAAGTAATTTCCTATGTCTGATAAAAATGCTGTTCCTGTACACCTCTAGTTAATCGTTCCTGCAGCGAACGGTGTCGCAGATGGTGAGTCAACATTTAGGGCATGAAGCTTTTCCAAAAACCACTTAATCTGTGTGTGAAAAGGTTAGACAGTGAAACATTAATCCCCCAAACAATAACGCAATAGATAATGTGTGACGGAGGCCATTTGAAGCAATGGAAAACAGGAGAGGTCAGAGAAGGCTTTCATTCCTCCGGCAGCTAAGGAGATATCACTCACCGATTCATGGGTGCAGTCAAGTGTGCTATTTGCTTTTCAATTAGGCCATAAGCAAATGGGAGATAGGGAGGTTTTAAAAGTATTCACCTGGTACTTAGAAGAGTACAGGATCTTCTGCCTCACCATCCAATTTACAATGAGTCCACCTGAACAATTAACTCTTCAAACAATCCATCCTGGCACAGCAAGGCTGCCGATTATAAATAGTTATGGCCAAATGTAGCAAACATCCAGGTGAATTAAGGGACTGAAAGAGCGCAGGGAACAGTTTGGGAACAACATGAACTGTGGTGGTAAATATCTATATGGGGAGGGGAGAGAGGAGGACAAAGCAACAAGTCAGAGAGAGAATCTTCAGACATTACTAATCATTACTTCTGTATCAAAATGCTGTAATGTAATGTAATGTCTGATGTATTATTCTTATCTTAAATGTGTGGGAGAACTTTGTAAAATGGATTTCTCTGTGGCAGCAGTGACCACACCCACTCCAGTGTTGGATCTTCAAAGTGAATTGATTTCATAATTGTTTGATGCTCCAGAAATAACTGAGTCCAGAGGATTTGTGTGCTTCAGGTGACCAGAGAGAACATTTCTCTGGAGGTGTTTGTGCAGCAAGAACTGTTTGACTGCTCCATGAAGTGACAGTACCTAATTACTAAAACACTAATTACTTCCAGCTATCAGCAGTGGGACAATTACTGACTGTCTGAACCTTCTCTGGATCCGTCTTCACCAACCTGCTTTCAGGTATGTATTCTTAAAAATATGGAGCTGGAACGTTTCTGCCTCAATGTAACAGTGATTCCTAAGGAGACACTGAAGCACTGGGTAAACACGATGCTGGTGATTTCTAACGGACTTGCAAAAGATCGTCCAGATGAACAAAGACAGCAGCATAAAATAAGATCTCAGAAGTTAATAACCTAACTTGACATAAATGCTGATGCTAACAGTGCAGTGGTGTGATAGATATGGTTGGAAACACTAAGCAGAAGATGTCATGTTGAATGGTTTTGGTGGGACCAAAGTTCATACCAAGTCGAGCTCATCAGAGGAACATCTGAGTGTTTATTAAGCAAATCAAAATGGAAACTTTCATGTCCCAGTTTTCTTGGAACATGGGATATGAGAACAGTGAGAAATTTGAAATGTTTCACGCTGTTTTTCAGTTGTTGCCAGAGGAACAACTGAAGAACATAACAGGAAGACAACAGGGAGGAATGATGGTGTATCAAAGATAATCACAGAGGGTCCGGTAAGAAACCATGGAAGAATAATGAAACCAAAACATGAACACTGAGGAAGGAGAGGAGAACGAGGAGCGAAGCCTTATGCTTATCATTTTCCTCCATTTGTTATGTTATAAAATGCATTCTTACTTTTGTGTGGTGATTTAATAAAACTTCTGCGACAGACTGGCGACCTGTCCAGGGTGAACCCCGCCTCTCGCCCGGAACGCAGCTGGAGATAGGCACCAGCACCTCCCGACCCCGTTGGGGAGAAGGGTCAGAAAATGGATGGATGGATGGATTTAATAAAACTTTATTTTTATTGGAGAAATTAACAAAACGCCAATGAGTCTATCAAACAGTATTGTGGCAAAAACAGAACCAAACTCGCTCCTCCCTGCAGGTCGGCATTCAGACTAATCAAAATCCTCGGCCTGGATGGGTGTCAGCAGTTTCTCCTCTATAGTATTTGATTGTAGTATTTCAGGTAGCACATGAAAACAGCAAGTTCACATAAATAAATAAATAAATAAATAAAAGGGAGTGGCATTTAGGAGCTAAAAGATAATATTATTTCACCTCTCCTTTTTAAACTTAGTCACTTGATGGGTCAGTTTAATGTAACTGTGCATCATGAAGGCAGAAATTTTTGACATTCTTCAAAGTTTGTCCACTTGTGAATAAATTTTGCTGAACTGCTCCTCACTGTTCATGATATTTTTTTCTACCTTGAAAAATGTTCCTCCAGTATTAAGCCATTGCAATGGAGATGGAAAGTACCTGCTGGATGCAGGTTAAATGTAGTGAATTTACTTAATTCACTCACAATGCTACTGCTGTCAAATCATATCAAAATACAAGAAATTATGTCTGTTTATTTTGTTTGCAGCTTGCTGCTTTGTTGTTTCTGTTATTTCTGTAGGGAGAAAAATTTGTTGCTCAATTTCACAAAGTCTTTTAGCAAATCGTTTGTGACACTTCAGTTGTCCTTGAAGTGTTTCACGCCAAGGAAGATGACTTTCTCCACTTTTCCAAGAAAAAATACAATTTAACCAGACCCCTCAAAGAGGTTCTGATGTCAATAAAGCCAACAGCTGAACATTTTATCATATGAACTTCATAACATCAGCATCCTTGAACAAAATGTTTACGAGAAAAAGACACATTCACAAAATAGAAGAGCATGAACTTGTTTAGCAGTTCTGCAGCAAATATTGTGATGTAACAGTTAATAAACCATAATAAGGAAGAGAGGAAAAAAAGACCACAATGAAAATATGATCCAAACAGAGTACAATATCTCTTTTGCTCTGGCGATGCAAATTTACACTTTTCTGCACTCATAGAGACGAAATGTACAAAAGGGGATTTTGCATGATGTGCCACCTCTAAACAGACAAATGAAGGGTTTCAGGAAACTATTGTGGTGCTGATGTTTCCAGCTTTAATGTGACTGCACAGAACAATGTGGTGTTAATTTGTTTGGTTTCCGGCAAAGGACTGTGAAAACAGTGATGGTCTTGCAGACAGGAAAGGACAGTATTAGGTGAAGGAATGCTGGAGACTGGGTTAAGGGGGATTTTTCTTGGCCAAAAGAGGATGTTAGACAAGAAAAAGGATTAAAAGACAGCAGGATGCAACGCAACAAAACTGAGTCAAGGAGAGAAATATCATGAAGATAATGAAGAAAGACCACACCCAAAGCAACACCATGCCAAGGAAAAAACACTTCCATTCTGTTCCCTCTCTTGCCTAGCAGGGTGGGGCAGAGGAATGGTGCCTATGTCCAACATTCAGTGGGAAACAGGTCAAGCATACCCAGAGCAGATGTGATCAAATCAAGAGTTTGAAGTTCACTTTTCTTCATTCCAGTTCAATTTATATTCAAAAACACTTTCTTGATCCCAAAGGGAAACTAAATGTTGTTACAACTTATAATTCTAATTCTCCATAGTATACAGTAGCACATGGTGATGGTGGTTGGCAGGAAATATGTCCTGTAGCAGTCTGTATTACAGCTTATTTGAAGAAGACTAACTAAAGACACTGTTTTTCTAAGACAGTCTCATGAAGAGGTGATCTTTTTGAGATCATCCTCATAATTTTCATAATTTTCTTGATTTGATGAAGAATCCTTCTTTGCATCTTCATCTCCACAGTTGGTCTGATATCTACAGTCATCTCCTTTATGTTGTTCACATTCAACATGAGATGATTGTTCCCACACAGTGACACAAATCGCTTCACCGGCTCTGTGTGCTCAGCCTCTTGTCCGTCTCTGATTCAACAGCAGAGTCATCAGAGTTTTTCTGTAGGTGACAGAAATCAGATTTGTGGTGGAAGTCTGAAGTGTACAGAGAAGAGGAATGGTGAGAGTACACAGCCCTGTGGTGCTCCTGTGTTGCTAACCACATTGTTAGACAAACACTAAAACATATTTGTCATGGAGTATAAACTGTTCAGAGATAATGTGCTTTTCTATAATCAGTAGTTTTCATTTTCTTGTAAACTGGAACATTTTAGTCAAGTTAGTTCTGAAAGGTGTTGATTTACATTCAAGAACAAGCTCATTATCAGAAAACAAGCCGTGCACCCAGCTACATCTCCATTATCCATGGAAAGTATTATCTGAGACAATGCTAGTAACAGGATGAGCTTCTTTATCACTTCCTCCCAGTTGCTCTTTGTTTGGTCTGCATCAAAGCAAGAGGACGGGAAGGAGGTGAACTGAAACCAAAGGATTCAAAGAACGGCATGTTCACTGAAAATGAATTTAACAAGAGAAATCCTACCATTTACTGACAAAGACGGAGCCTTGTGCCTTGCTAAGCTACAGCTAAATGATGATATGCTTTAGAATGACAAATGATCAGAATGTGGGCTGCTGTAGACAATAGCATGATGTGCTAGTGATGACAAAAAGATACTATTATTGGATTTATAGTTTGTATGGGAAGTAGTGAGTATTAGGAATGTTATAATGACTGCAATGTCAAAAGTTAAGACATGTCAGATAAATTTGCATTATATTAGAACTAGAGTCATTTGATTATAAGCTGATTTGGTGGATACCGCAAAGATCTGTAGCTCCAACAATGATGGGAAAACATCTATTCCTGCTCAACAGAAAAGAAACTCAATATGTAGAATTTGAGTTTTTCAATTCTGCCTCCTCATTCTCCTGTCCTTTAGACAGACTCACTGTCTCTGAGCCACGTATGTCTCACACTGGTCTTAGAGCGTCTCAGTTTCAATTGTGAAGCTGTCCTTCAGTCACATCATTCCTGACACTGGCCTTCGTCTGCCTGCACTCTTTGTCTCACCATTATATCACACTGTCCAGGGTTTTTGATGGTCGACCTCAGGCTAACCTTAAAAAACAGGGAAGAACTATCGTATCTGTTGTCTTGTTTCTCTTGAATTGCATTATTTTCACTCTTAGGCAAACCTCCATATAAGTTCTCCTTCATCTGTTATCTGTTTTCACTTCAGATTCAATGTCATCATGTTCCTCCCAGTTTCCTGCCTGACTTCATCTGTCGTCAACCTATCCATCACCACCGCATCAAAAAAATGGCTCAGGGCCCACGTTGAACCCACCAGTGACTTGGACTCGTGTCAAAACTGTCTCTCTCTCTTCCTACACGTCATGCACCATCCTGACTTTCTGCCACCATGACTTTCGCACCCAGAACCATTGTTCTCTTGCCATCCTATGATACGCATTTTTTTGGCCTACAAAGACTCAGTGCATCTATTTTTGACCTAAAAAGAAGCCTGCTGCTGGTTTTGACTTCAGGGAACATATTAAGTTAGGTTATTGCTTTTTCTATGAAATCGTAACGCTGATGAGAGCTGAACTGTTTCTCGCTTCTTCATTGTCCTTCCCGGGGACCAGCTGTTAGCAGGGCTGCAGCCGTTGCCTCCAAATGTTGATGCATATGGTCATGGTGGTGGCGCTTTTGCAGGTTATCAACTGTAGTATATTTTTTGAGAAACTCACTTGGTATTTCAGAAATATTGAGACAGATGTAAGAAGTGAAAAAACTATAAAAAACTATAAAACACCCCTGAAAAAACTATAACTTACACATCACTGTATTTTGTGAGTTAAATGAGTACCAGATACTGAATTTGCATGTTTTTCTTTTCATTGCAAATCCTCATTGTAGTTCTAGTTTGTTCACAGCATTGTGCAAAAGCAAAGTGGAAACGTCCTAACAACAAACCATCAGTGAAAGCTGAGGTCATACAGAGAGAGAGATTAAAAAAAGAATGAAATGCAAACAATTTGCTTGGCAGATTTTGACAAGTTCAACAGTTTTGCTTGCAACAACTCAAGCAATGAAATGAGTACTACAGGGAAAGACTTCAGCATTCATATGTATAGTTCATTTTGACGTAACATGAGAAAATGATAATGCTACAAAAGCTAGTGAACTTTTATTTCCAGCATCAAGTGAAGAGAAATGCTTTGAGGGTTGGGCTCCACACAGCACTGGTGCTTAGGGAACCCAAACAGCTAGGGCCGGCCCTTCCTCTAAATGTATTAAGTTATCTTTATCTCAGGAGCTAATCAAGCATCTTTAGATTCATTTCATTTAAAAAGAGAGAGACCAAAAGCACACTGTAAAAACTGTCGGCTCTCAACATTTGCCTATCAGTGGCAGCACATGTTCAACAACAGGAGGCAATCTAAGACCCCTTCACGGTATGCAACTGCACTGCTTTGATAAACACTGTGTGTATCTTTGCATCTTTTTCACTTCTTCATTCTAAAAGCATGCTGAGTCAATTGCACAACAATGGTGGACATACCAGACTGGAACACGCACACAGTGACACTCACTCATTTTTGGTATTGTGGTGTCTAACAATTATTTGACAATGGGCTAAAAAAAAAAAAAAAAAGAAGAAAAAAAAGCATACTCTTAAAAATGCTTTGTCATAGAAAATATTTATTGTTCTTTATTCTTTGCTTGTGCAGCAAGTAATGTAACAAACAGCTTCCTGTGGGTGTAGAGGTCAGCTAGCAATCATCACTGCTCAGAGGGAGATGTAGAGATTATGCACGCAAAAAACAAACAATTATCAAGATATCTGTATTTGCACGGGGAGCACTGAATAAATCGTGAAGCCATACTGTCAAAGCCGTCTGAGAGTAACAATAATTTGACAATGCTCTAATAAAACCATCTTAATTTTGAATGCTGTTTTAAAAAGCCAGCAGTTCTGATAATCATATAATAATCCTAATCAATAGGTTTCTTATCAGCACCAATATCTGGAAAACAGGAAAGTCAGGGAGGACAAACACAAGGTAGGAGCAGATCACCATTCTTCCTTCCATCCCTCCTTCCCACTGCCTGCTTGAATCTGTTCACAAAATTTACATTGTCTGAGCTAATCTTGACATTTAAATCTGTATTATAGTTTTAACAGCAAATGTGCATAACATAGATTCAGGACACAGCACTTGCATGTTAGCTTTATTCCAGTCTCTGCTCTGTCCCATTCTGTCATTTCTGTCGAACGGAAGCTATGATATTCATGTGTGTGGGACGGGGGGCCAGCTTTGATGATGCTGTGCTCCCTCAGAGGAATGGCTGGGAGGGTCAATTCAGGGCATCTATAGTTCAGGGATTCATTCTGCAGAATTCAGAATAAAACCAGGATTAAGGCTTATTCCTTCAGGTGAATTACATGAATGCAGAACTCCTTTGGAAGGAGCCGGCCGTCCTCCACCAACATCCACTTTTCTCAAGAACCGTTCCCATGTTTGGCTTCACTACACGACAGTTTGATTCTAAAACAGCTCTGACTCACTTAGTGCCAGCGTTACAAACACTGAATAGCTTTCTGGACTCTTTCCTGTCTTTCTTCCTTCAAGCTTTATCTTCTTCACTCTTCACTAGCTCCCTCTGAGATGAGCCACATTTGTCTGATTAGATGACTAAAGTATATCAAGCTCTTCACACTCAAATGGGGATTCTGTCTCTCCTCATTACACTGTTTATGTCACAAAGATAAATGCTATCCTATTTAATAGAAACCAAATCTGGTATTACATTTTCATTTCAATGGTTTAAAGGAGATCTAAGTGTCTAAAATGACACACACACATGTATATATATATATATATATATATATATATATATATATATATATATATATAAAATCTCTTCACGTAACCGAAACAAACATTTCACTATTTTAATTATGTCTTGTCACAGATTCAAAACTTTTCTGACTGACTCAACAGAAGGTAGATGAAAGCCATTAGCTTTGTTTGACTTCCCCTTAGTCTTTGATAAATCTGTGTAGCCGGATGAGCTTGACCTGTTGTTCCAGGAGGATGAAGGTGAAGAGGAGCTGACCGCCATGGAGGAAGACAGACTGCACTGCAAACAACCTGGTCTGCAGCGACTGCGGCTCAACCTGCACACTGTGACTCCACCAGGTCTTTGTCAAGCAAAGCCTCTACTTCACGCATTATAACTTCAGCCGGAAAACCTAGAATATGTTATGTAGCATAAGATAAGCATAAGATGAAGCATACAATATTAGATGGCAGTTTACTTTTTCATCAATAAAAACAACCAACAAGGTCCAGATTTGCTTTAATATCATCAAAAATGATTTTATGTAGTGAAAACGCCAATACTTGAATCACTGTTGATTTTGTAGAGTAACAATGAGGGACATAGAACAGCAGACACAGATATCCACTGAGGAGGATGTTTGCATTTCCTCTGGTTCTCAGTCAGAACCTGTCCACTTTAAGGAGGCTGGAGACAAAGCTAACAACCTCTGAGGGGTTTGTGTCTGCTAAGCAATAATTACAAATGCCATTTTTCTCTCTTCTGTGTGCGTGTGTGTGTATCTCCCTGTGTAAGCGATGAACATGACTGAGTACACTGAGCAAACTAGGCCCTGAGAGAGACACTTATTGAGCTAGTCAAGCTTTTTGTTGGGCTCACAAGAGCTCTACATGCAGACTTACTGCTACATAATGGTGAGGAGAAGGACCTAAATGCAGGAGGCAGGAACAGGAGACAATAAGCTATTTTATTCAAAAAAATTCAAAGGTTTAAGCCTGGGCCAATCTAAAATAATACATCACCAGAGGAACATTAGGAAGCCAGCTGGTGGGAATAACAGCATGACTGCAGCTGGCTGATAGATGGTTCAGCTAGTAAGTTGGTTACTAAACCAGGATCAGGTGTTTGATTAGAAACTTTTTCCAGAAGATAAATAACTGAAGATGAACCGAGGAAGTGTGAGAAATGACTGATTGAACACACAGGGAACAATGGAGCAGAATACCATTACCAAAATAAAACCAAAGTCTCAAAGATCATGACAGAAAGTCCACCTTATGGGTGGGTTCTAGATGGAGGAACCCTGGTGTGCTCCAAGGATACAAGAGGAACCCTCAGAAGAAAGCAGGAGGCCAGTCAGGAAGCGACGGGGCCAGAGAAACAGATCAACTCTGCGCCGGTTCAGATCAACTCTCCGTAGGATGAAAGAGAGACCATACAGTCAGTTGCAACAAAAGCTCAACCAATAACTTCAAGAGAGATGCAGTTTATCCTCCTATCCACAAAATTTTCTCCACATGTAGAGAAAACGTAGAGAAAAAAGACAGAAAGTATAAAATTAGAAGTTGAAACAAGTAATGCAAATTGGAGAAGAATATAACAGAACAAGGAGAAATGGTCAGTTTGTCCTCCAAACTAGCCTAAACCTATGGCAGCACAACTACCAAGATAGCTGAGGCTAACCTAAGCAGCTCCAATTATAAACTTCATTACAAAGAAAAGTTACAAATACGCAGAGTCTTAGAAATAGACAGAGTGTTTTCCTAATAGACAGTTAAAACTGGGAGCTGGTTCTTCAGGAAATATGGTCCATGTTTTTAATTTTCATCAGAACTCTGAGCTGCATTTTAGATCAACTTTACCAAATCTTGGTGATTTCCTGATAGTAAAAAACTGACAACAGTCCAACCATGAAGTAACAAATGACTGGAATCATTTTCAGAATCACTCCTGCACAGAATATTTTTGATTTAGGCATTATTCCAGAGGAGAAATAAGCAAATTCTAGAATTATGTGATTTAAATAGCATTTTCAAGTCAAAGATAAGATCAATCTTATGTATTTTATTACCCAAGACAGAATTAATGACATCTAGAATAAGTGACCAACTAAACAGGTTATTCAAATGGATAGATTCAGACTCATTTACTTACATTTCAGTGTATCTTAACGAACGAACTAAGAATATTGTTGAAATGATACATCTACTTATTAACATTTACTATTTTTTTATTTATTTATTTTTTATTGTAAAAATCCATTTAAGGGCTGCACAGTGGCGCAGTGGGTAGCGCTGTTGCCTTGCAGCAAGAAGGTCCTGGGTTCGATTCCCGGCCCGGGGTCTTTCTGCACGGAGTTTGCATGTTCTCCCTGTGCATGCGTGGGTTCTCTCCGGGTTCTCCGGCTTCCTCCCACAGTCCAAAAACATGACTGTCAGGTTAATTGGCCTTCCCAAATTCTCCCTAGGTGTGAGTGTGTGTGTACATGGTTGTTTGTCCTGTTTGTGTCTCTGTGTTGCCCTGCGACAGACTGGCGACCTGTCCAGGGTGAACCCCGCCTCTCGCCCGGAACGCAGCTGGAGAGGAACCAGCAACTCCCGACCCCGTTAGGGAGAAGGGTGACGGAAAATGGATGGATGGATGGATGGAAAATCCATTTACGAGCTGAATGTACACGTTGCATAAAGTACTACCCCTTGCTCATGGCAAATTGTCAGAGTGAATAGACCTAAACAGGATACCATCACACAAATTGGTGAGAACTGGATGCCTTTTTCATTTGATCTCTAATGGTTTCTGTGAGTTGAAAAAATTATTCTAAGGAGGAAACATTACATACTGACACCACAGAATACATGGAGCATTACTGCCATCTGTTGGAGAGGTTACAGTCTGCTCTGGCTTTGAAAGCTCAGTGTGTGACAAAGAACAAAGACCAACTGGTTAAGTTCAACTGTAACACACCAATATAAAATCCCATTAGGTTTAATCTGGCATTTCTTACACTGTAGAGACAGTTTGGTCTCTACTTGGAGGCCTAACTCTTTTATCTACTTGGAGACTTCTCTATTCCTATATCTAAACTTCATAGTTGATAAAATAATAAAAAAAGAAAGATATATTCTAACCAAATTAATAAAAAAAAATAAAAATAAAATAAAATAAAAATCCAAACAACAGGGCTTTAAAAGTTTTAATCTCAAACCTTTCTTGCTGTTTACGCTGCAATTTCAAGGATTTGATTTGATGCTTTTCATTAACAGATAAGAATACATAACCAAGTCCACAAATTAATAAAATTGGAAAAACTGGTGTTTTTTTCAGTGTCAAAACTTTGAGAGACTTTGTCAGAAATGACAAGCTCTTGGCTCTGAAATTTAGTGTGTTCAGACATCCTCCAGTTGTATTTGTGCAGAGAATAACCTACAATACAGGTCAAAAGTTGCATCGCAGCTTCTGCCCCGGATGCACACAAAAAGCAGGCAGGAAGTGGGCAGGAAGCTGGCACAGCATGGAGAGGAAGAGCACATGGAGAACAGAGGAGACAATGGGAACCTCACCACCTCACTCTTCACTTTTTTAATAAAACACATGCACATGAAGAGCACAGTCACACCAACACTCAGTTTAATATTCAATATATTAACCACAACATTCTGGTGGGTTTTGGTTAATACTGCCAGAAGTAATAGGGCTAAAACAAATTAATATAAAAATTATTTTATGGTTTTTGGACCAAAACCAATTTTGGCTCAGTTTTCAGTCTGGGTTATAAAATTCTTTATTTTTGCTCCAACTTGGCATTATTTTTAACTTGCCTGTATTTGGGTCCCAGATTCCACATAATGCCGATGCGGCATAATGTAGAGGAGAATGTCAAACCATCGCTCAAAGTCATACTCTCTCTTCACTTCCCATTTTTGCTCTCTGTCAAAGTACTTTTTTCGGACAGATATAATTTTGCAACGTTTGGCCGTTACGGAACAGGCCAACTGTTTTGTTATGTAATTGGCCTCTTACTGTGTTTGCACAGGGAAGTCAGAACTATGTTTGCATTTATTGATTTACAATAACTTGCATCACTACTAAACAACAATAAGACAGAACATTTTTTGTCTACCTTTTGTCCGGGCTGTCTGCAGGAACAGTTGTTAGTACTAAGGCCCTTAAGTAGGAAGACCTCAGGTTTGAATCCTGGGATCTTTCTGTTACTGCCACTTGCCACAATTCTCTTGCAAGAGAGATTTTTCATGCAGGAGGGTTTTTTTTTTTAAATCCAGGAGTTTTTCTAAAACTCCTGGTTTTAAAACTCTATGCAAGCTCCACCATCTCCTGGATGATGGAGCTTGCATGATCTCCTCTCATGTCCAAAATATTTATGTTTGATAATTTGGCCTCTTTTAATTGTTATCAGGTATGAGCAGCTGTGTGTGTGAATTGTTGTTTGTTCCGTGTGTATTTCCCTGTGATGGAATGGCTTCCCGATGTAACCCTCTAAAAGGGCCAGTATTACTTAAAATCAACCTTTTGAGCTTTAAATCATATAATAATATTATTGTCTTGTCAAAAACATACTTGGAATGTTGCCTTGATTTTTTCCTGCTTGTTTGAGGAATCCTTTAAATTCTCAAATTCCATTTTGGGAAGAATAGAAGGAAATAACAAAGTGGATTGTTAAAGCTGCCCTTTTCTTAAGCTGCTCTTCCACAATATATCTGTATATAGTAATTAGTAATTACTAAATCTGCTTCTGTGCCAAGCTTTATAAGTCTAACAGTCAAGATTTCACTTTTGTTGGTTTCAAAGTTCAGGGAATCACAAGGTCTCTTTTTCCTGTTGCACCCTCATTTTCTGCTGACCATAGCAGGTGCCCTGGAATTCACCCCCCGCCTTCTTGTCTGCATACACACACGCACTGATTTTTTGCTGTCTTTTTTTTATTTAATCCTGTTAAAGATGGACACTGACAGGGTCCATGCAGCTCTACCCGACCCACCAAGTCAAATTGAAGAAGAAAAAGTGGAGGACAAGGCCTTTGGGAATTTTTTTGCTGAGTTAGAATCTGTGGAGTTGCCTCTAGGAACTACTTTAAGGTAAATTTATGGACAACTCATTATCTGATCGTTATATCTTAACAAAGACAATGAGTGAAAATGAGATTCAAGCAAAGAGCTTGAGGAAGTTTTACCAGCCTGTGAGTGGCATCACAGCAACTTTTTAATGTGGAAAAGTACAGAAGTAGTCTACTGCAATGCAGCAATCATGTACTGCAATATTATACTGTGCTATCTAGAACTCTTTTAGAGAGAATTCAAATTTTAATCAAATCACCTGATTTACTCGGAATATTACATAAGAAGGAAAGATGCTAATAGAAAAATATTTTTATTATGTGTTTACAACTTCTCATAAATATAATTTACTAGACTCATATAAGGGATTCTGTCTTTGGAAATGGTAGTTTTCTAGCCAGCCTGTAGATTGTGCTTAGTCACATTCCTACTGGATTCGTGATATTGGACTGTTTTTGCACATACTGCTTTCTAGTGCACCTATCCTATTTATTTAGATGAAACAATCAGAAGTTTTGTGCAGCCATGGGTAAATATTTAGAATGGTTATTGTTGCAAGTTCTTTATTCTTAAACAAGAACCTGAAGATAGAAACTTCAGCGATGAGAAACAGGAGCTTCACCAAGCAGCTGACAGGTCAGATTTGCAGGATAGAGCATTGCCATTTACCTTTTGTTTTAATTGGGACCATGCATTCAGATTCAAACTGAATCATGCATTCTTATGCTTTTAACACATTTGGCATAGTGGAAGGATGTGCCATCATCATAAAAGACTGTCATCACCAAACCTGCGCTTAGTGGATGAAATTTGGATTTTCACTTTGAGGAATATAATAACTCCTTCCAATCTTTCAGTTGGTAGCTCTTTTGTTGGGGCCATGGTTCCTTAATGAGGCTGTTTTCTCTCTAATGGATCTAAAATGAAAGATGTTCCTTTTGTCACAGTATTGTTTAAGTGTTTCTTTTTGTTTCAAATACTAAATCAATAAGTAAACTTAAGTACTCTTGTCACATATTGCTGTTCTTATGGCTGATGTGATTCTGACTTTGAGCATGTTACAGATGCAAACTATCATTAGTTGAACTGTTAGAATTGACCTGAATGATAGATAATATCTGTTAGAGCTCCCCCTAGAGGCCGGAGCTCAGTCGGACTGCTCGGTGCTGGAGATGCAGTCAAAACTGTAATACACTGTACATAACAATCATGGCGGACAATGAAACCCTGGAGTGTGTAACGGAGCATGAGCGGATACTGCAGGAAATTGAGAGCACCGACACGGCTTGTGTCGGTCCGACTCTCCGGTAAGAGCCGGTGATTCTGTCCGCGTGCGGTTGTTTATTCTCCATGTTAGAACCTTTATTTAGAAACATCCACAGCCTGTCAGGCCAGGGCTAGCACTGCTAGCTAACATTCATAGTGATGAAACGAAGCAAGAGGCTACACACAAACTAGCTCACAAAGCGCTTTGAATAAATGTAATAAATCTTTAGTAACACCAGACTCATTTGTGATTTCCTTAATGCTAAATAAAGATACAAAGCCATTGAATTAACGGAGATGTCAATATTGTCTGCTCGTATGGACGTTGTATGTCTTATTGTTATTCTGCTGATGTTAGCTGACAGCTAACTTGTAACAATCTTGTTGTTTTGTACAAATCAGAAAGTTAAGATTCACGACAGTCTATCGCAGGACGCGGCTCGGTCTGTGTGGAGGGTTTGAACTGATCCAGTTCCAGCTCTGTTGTATTCTGGATCAGTTCTGTTTGCAGAACTAGCTTCCGTTGTAGCTGTCAAGGCCACCATGAATGACATCAGTTTGACAGACTGCAAAGTGAACTCAGCCGCAACCTTTCTGTATTCATGCCTTGAGGCGATGACTTTAGGTGTCAGTGAGTAAAACAACGAAGATATGCCGAAGGTAACGATGCAGAACACTTTCAGTTTTGTTTGACGTTTGTTGATGCATTTCTGATCACACCACTAAGTTTCACTCTGTAAACAGTACATCTGGTGAGGATGGATATATTCCTGCGCAGTGGGGTGTGTGGCAGTTGCAGAGACCTTTAAATGGGACCATAAATTTAAAAAGGTCATGGTAGCCTTAAAAAAAAAAGAAGAAAAAAAAACTGAGAGGAAAACATCAATGTACATTACAGCATAATCTTTAAGCTTCATAGTAACAACTTGAACTACTATCTCTGTCTTTGTTCCTTATCTGGGTTTTATTTGCATACGCTCAGATGGATTCTTTTTTCTTCTCTTTTCTTTTTTTTGTCTCCATCTCCCTATGTGATGTTTCTCCTCCTTTTCATTCATTCATTTTTACATTGGTTGTGTCAGAGCTGCCTGTTGAAGATGTAATTGCACTGACATTGCCAAAAATTCCAATAATATTCAAAATGATTAATCTACATCTTTTGACCCTATTCTTTTTTATACCACATAACATGTCATCACCACTTTCTTTGTGGTCAAAGGTTATTTTCTTCAGATCTCCACTGTGTGTAAGGATCTTTACTCCCAAGTATAAAACTTTGCAGCAATCCCTTAGTGAGCATGCACAAAGCAACAGCGGAGAGTAAAAGTCCCCTTTAGAAGGACGAAACATCCAGCTGCATCAACACTTTGCTCGGTGTGAATGATCATATTGCTGGAGGTTTGACAAGGCAAAGCAGACACACAAAAGAAACTCAGATATCCTGACCAAGAAGTACTGACTATGTTTAAGAAAAAGTAAAGAGTTAAATGGCAACAGTAGCTCTTTCTGCTGCGTCATCTAAAAGAGAAACACAGCTAAGCAGATGAGCTCTGAGCCAGTTTTCTGTCTAGAGCGTATGTAGTGAGTTGCAGTGATAGATCAGCCAAAGGCTTTGTTGAGGAGAGAGACGAGGTTAAACTCTAAAGACAGGACCAAGTGCATCATGAAGATATTAGCAGCAACTCAGCTGATGCTGATGCAAAGAAGGTGTACAGCTAAACAGAAAGACAGACTGGATGTGGTTTCTATGAAAAGAAAAACAGAGAAACAACATGAAGTTAAAAGCTGAACTTAGAAAATAACTTAGATTATTTAATTCTGATCACTAAAGGATCTTCCTCCCATTCTACTGCTAGAACCTCTGAACCAGCAATAAGCCTGCAGTCCATTAGCGACATATGGACCAATCAGATCTCTAATATGTGATGTAGATGATTATTAAGGGTTTTATATGTAAGAAGGAAAATCTTAAATTTTATTCTGTTTTTAATTGTCATCAGAACTCTTGCTGCAGATTTTGTCTCCACTGAAGGATTTTAACTATAATTCCTGTTGGTAAAGAATTACTCTAGTCCAACCTTGAATAAATACATGCATGAGATAAGATAAAACTTTATTGTCCACGAAGGTGGAAATTTTCATCTGGATCTTCAACCATAAAGTAAAACTCATTCATAAAATCACTCTCATAGACTCTGGATACTTCCAATTAAGCCTGTTCAATGTTATGATGATCTTTGAAACCTGATTGAAAACAGGTCGTTCATTGCTGTGGGACTGCTCACCCATCTTATTAGCAACTATATAGGAATGATGTCTTTACAAACACAAACAATGGGCTGATACATGTAAATACAGGTAAAGCTTGTATTTACATGTACAGTCACTCAGTCTGTAAGTTTGTTAACACAGAGTGATGGCCAGGCTGCATGTAGTTTCATGTTACAGAGACTGTAGTTAGGCTTAGGTTTGCAAATGTCATTTGAAAAAACGTCCCACCATATTGCTTTGCTGGTTTGATGCTGGTTGCTATGTTGCTAGGTACCCTGTGAAATCTACAGAGACTGAACAGTTAGCACTGAAGCATGTAAAGCAACCATTCTTTGAGACAATCTTTAACAAAAACATCCTCAGTGCTCATGCCTTATTTGCCACAGTGCACAGATTAGCAAAGGTTTTGCCTACCATTGAAATGCGACTGAAATAGTAAACTCTTCTCTCCTACACAGTTAAATAATTACTTAACAATGGCCAACCACTTTGATGCCTTTCTCACTACAGTACTGAGTCCACTCTTGTTAAAGTGTTCAATAACATCCAAGTCAACATGGACTGTGGAAGAACCATGGCGTCGGTTCTGCTGGAGCATTTGACACGGTTGGCCAGCAATAAGTCTGGGTCTGACTTAATGCTATTGTAAATGACTGGTTCAAGTCTGATTTAAAGCCTTGTATTACCTAAAAGGTGATTCTAGGTTCAAATGACTGATGTCCCAAAAGATCTATTGAAACTCATCCATGTGTTTCTCTTTAGTCATATTGATTATTGCAACAGCATCTTCATAGGTCTGCTTATAAAACCAGTCCTCCAGCTGCAGCTGATCAAGAATGCTGACTAAAACCAGGAAGATGGAGCACATCACCCAGTTCTCAAGTCCTTCCACTGAGAGAATAGACTTTAAAATATTGTCTGTAGTTTATAAATCTGAATGACTAAGCACCAAAACATATTACAGACCTGTTGTTGTATCACTGAGTTTCTTTAAATAAAGGCTAAAACCCTTCAATTAATAATAACTGAAACATTAACTAATTCTAGTCTAGAGTACAATTTTTTATTACTTCTTTTTATTTTGCAACTGTAGTGCTTTTTTTAATTTGTTTATCGTGTTATGTTTTTATCACTCTGAGCTGCCTTGACTGTTGAAGATTGCTACAAAATAGCAATATTCCTCCTTGCAAGTGACTTCAGTAAGTCCACACGAATGAGGAAGTTATAAACACTGAGTCAAGTCATATGGTGTAGGTGACTTATCTTTCCATTATGACAGTAACTAATCAGTAACTTGGGCATTGACTTTCAGCTGTAATCATTAATGCTGCACTTTGAAGCAGCTACTGTGAAGGCCCATAATATACCACATCCTTGGGAGCTAGTAAGCTCATTCTATTCTCTTTGAAGTGTGTAGGACAGTTTATATGAATGTCCTCAGACTGACAGTTGCAGTATTAAGATGAATTTTCTAATCAAATTAGTTCAGTATTAGTGACCAAGGTGCTGACACTCAGAGAGCATTTGGGGACATTATGGTGATAGAAAACAATAAGAGAATGGATGCATTCTCTTATTGTCCATAAATTAGCTTCACCTTAATTTAATAAAGCATCTGAGCTAGATGTATTAGTATTGTATAACAAAGAGTAAACATGCATTGTGTTCATGACTCAGCTGTTCCACTGTTTGTATGGAGAGATAGAGAAGTGGAAGTGTTCATCTGGTCTTTGCTGATGAGGACTGATTGCTTTATATGGATGGTAGATGCAGAAGTAGAGTTTCCACACCAACGGCGTGAATGTCTGAGTTCATAAGGTGTCGTGGAGAACCAGCGAAAGAAAAGAAATGGTAAAACTGTCCTGCCGTACAACATTAGGATTTTCTGAGGTCTACTGCAGATGAAGTGTTTGAACATACTGACGAAACAGGATCTGTTAAAAAGGTTTTACCATAACAGAAACCCTAATGTCTAATTAGTTATGCTATTTACTTGTTCATTTTTATGCATATCCATTACCATTCATTCCTCCCATTTTCATTTCAGATACATATGTACTTGTACCAGTGTGTATCAGTTTATTTGTCTTTGTAGTTGAGTATTTTCACAAATTAGAAAGAAGAATAGTGATAAGATCTAATATATAAAGTAATGTAATGTGCAATATTTTCTAAAAACTAAAAAATTACCATAGTTTGTTGTTAAAACGTGGCGATGATGAAACATCCATCTGGTGCAGGAGTGTCAAACTGCAACATGTCACTATTTTCTGTTTATCTTACTTAATTTCACTCGTCACAGAAACAGTTTGACAAGGTGTCCTCACATTTTTAAAAAGCCTTAGATTCATGGACCTAAAACATTAAAATACCTTAAATTTGTGGAAAAAAAATGTGAGTTTGCCACCAGTCTTAAATTGTGTCATGGCAGGACTATTACATCATATCTGTGCTGTTTTTTCTCATGGAGCTTTTCTGTCAGTCTTAAAATCTCACTAAAACCTACAGAGATCTTGTATTTAGAGAACATAAAACTGACCTAATAATGTTAAAACTTCATAACAATATCAGTTGAATTTTTCCCACCTTGCTCCTTGGGTGAGCTGCAGCATCTAGATCATTAAATTCTATACCAGGTGTGGGGATTGAAAAAGGTTAAATCATTGACATTCAGGTAGTTTGTGATGCTTTTAAAAATAATCCCTAAAGAAAAATTGCATTCAAGGTATCTTTTTCCAGCTGCAGCATTGGATATACTTATTCTGTGACAACTTCAGGTTGTAGCAGGACAGATCCCGTTAGTTTCAGAATAAAAGAAAGACATTTGACAGATGTGGGTAATACATACTTAGCAAAAAAAATCCTTTCTATGTGGATGTTGATCATAAACATAAATACATACAGCATACTCTACTTGGAGTCTCAGCTTTTATTGTGATTAAAGTATGTTGGATGTGTCGTTTTCCACTCAGTCAGTGAAATAAGTTAATTAGTGATGAAGTTTGTGGTTCATATGCAAATAAACCACACAGCCAAATTTACTGCCTGATGTAAGGTGGGAAAAATAACATCACCTGTAAACAGCTTAATGTTTTTTCTTCGCAGGCTTTTTTGATTATTCTGAATGTTATTTCATTGGCTGTAAAGGTGATTAAATGTAGTTTAAATGTAATAAATTTTAACTGAAGCTGGTGATTTCTGTCTACTGTTTTCTGTTTATTGATAAAAAAGAAATTGTACTTCACTCAGTGTCACTAGATGGAGACATTGTTCCTGAAATAAACCTTGGATCGTTGTTGGGAACTGACAGTGTTCTTGCTGTGCTCATCAAAAAACTTTATTCATATAATATCCTCATGTGAAATGCTATACAGGCCTGACTGCCTCTAAGTCCTCTCTCTGTGTGAGGCATTTATTTATTATTTGTGATTCTGTAATAACTATAAATCTTTCAGTTTTGAATTGACATGATTTTATATTTAAGCAAGTTGCTGCTGTTACAAAATGCACAGCTTTGTCAAGATAACATACAACTTTTACGACTGAATGCAAAAGAAAATAATTATAATAATAATAACAATATTATAATAATTATAATAGTTATTATTATAATATTGTAATATAAATAATATTATAATAATAACAATAATAATAATAATTTTAAAAAACCTAACACGGTTGAGCTAAGAAGTACCGCTACAGCGCCAGGAATCACTGCAGTATAACAGAGCCAAGGTGATCAACAAACAACTTAAAGCAAAAGTCAAACTCTTTAACTATGGATATAGACACACGTAAAGAGACAGGTGAAAATCAATTGCTTTGTTTATCTATATTTTCCAGAGTTCTCACTCTCTTTCTTTTTTACTCCCCGACCCTCTTCATGTTCCCCTTTTGTCTTCTTTAGGTCCATTTATGATGACCAGCCCAATGCTCACAAACGGTTTATGGAGAAACTGGATGCCAGGATAAGGAACCATGACCGTGAAATTGAAAAGATGTGTAATTTCCACCATCAAGGCTTTGTGGATGCCATAACTGAACTTCTTAAAGTGCGTGCTGATGCAGAGAAACTGATGGTAAGACACACAAGACTTCAAAACAAATCACTAAATCTCTAAATTCTGCATTCCTACCATGTAAATACATGTTGTAATAATATATATATATATATATATATATATATATATATATATATATCCCTACATGGGATGTACCACCAGCAAATAACCCGAAGTGGCTGATATCAGTAAATCCTACCAATGGCTGGAAAAGCTGGGCTCAAGGACAGCACAGAGGCCCTCATCATGGCCGCCCAGGAACAGGCCCTAAACACCCAGAGCAATAGAGGCCCAGATCTACCACACCAGACAAGACCCAAGGTGTAGGTTGTGTAAGGAGGCCCCTGAGACAGTCCAGCACATAACAGCAGGGTGCAAGATACTGGCAGGGAAAGCATACATGGAACGACATAACCAAGTGGCTGGCATAGTGTACAGAAACATCTGTGCAGAATATGGACTGGAAACCCCGAGATCAGTGGGAAACACCCCCAAAGGTGGTGGAGAATGCCAGAGCTAAGATCCTGTGGGACTTCCAGATCCAGACAGACAGAATGGTAATGGCGAACCAACCAGACATTGTCATAGTGGATAAACAACAGAGGAAAGCCGTTGGGGTAGATGTAGCAATACCAAGCGATTGCAACATCAGGAAAAAAGGAGCACGAGAAACTGGAGAAATACCAGGGCCTCAGGGGAGGGAACTGGAGAGGGCCTGAAGGTGAAGACCACAGTGGTGCCTGTGGTCATCAGGGCCCTCGGGGCAGTCACCCCCAAACTGGAGCAGTGGCTACAACAGATCCCAGGAACAACATCAGACATCTCAGTCCAGAAATGTGCAGTCCTTGGCACAGCCAAGATACTGCAGGACCCTCAAGCTCCCAAGCCTCTGGTAGAGGACCCGAGCTCAGAGGATAAGAACCACCCGCGGTGGGTGAGAAGGGAATTATTTCTAAATATATATATATATATATATATATATAGTTCAGGACCTGGGACTGTGTGTGAGGGGTAAATGGCCACAACATCTCCCGAGAGGAGACGCTCCTGCCTGTGAGACTACCTGAATGCCAAGTGCGTCCTGGAAAATAGGACGTTCACCCAGGAGTAAATTAGACGCATCGGAAGTTTCTCTGTAACCATTTTTCGGGAGATTTTAATTTTTAATTTTTTTGTAAATGTATTTGTAGTAAATTTCACTACAAATAAATTTGTAGTGAAATTTATTTCACTACAAAAATAAATTTACTCCTGTTCAAAAAAGAGGAAGTATATAAACTTCCACCAATTAATCAACCCTAACTTTCTTATAGGGGCAGTATTATGTAAAGTCAGCTTTTTTGAGTTTTAGATCATGTTATAATGTTATTCCTTCATCAGAAATATACCTGGAATGGTGCTTTGATTATTTCATGCATGTTTAAGAAATCTTTCAATTGCCTGTGGGGCAACCATTGGAGTTGTAAAATACTTAGAACCAAGTGCCTCTTCCAGGTGAAGCTCCTCTGAGGAGCTGAAGTCTCCGTCTGAGCTTCTGAATTACAGAGCCTGGACTCTCCCAATCAGCTCCTCCAGACTAGTGACAGCAGCAATTAGCAAACACCCAGTGGAACTGTGTGTCTGCTGAAATGATGTTTCAGAAAGTTTCAGAAAGAACACTCCACCTGGAGTATCCACTCCATCTTAAAGAGGCAGTGCCCAAGACATCAAATTGCAAAATCAACTTTCTTTTAAGTCATGTTTGACATATATATATATTGTTTTTACAGCAACTGAAGGTAACATAGTGATTATGCTATAAAATGGTGCAATGTGTCTGGAAAACACAAAATGCCACCCCTTTAAAAAACTGGAGACATTGACCAAAAGTTACTTTTTCAACAAAACCTTGCTGCTGAGATGGAAATAATAATTTCCATTTTTTTCCCTTAGTGTTTGTTGTGAACTCAGTATATAAAGTGTTGCTTCCTTTCTCAGTATTTGTTTGTTTACCGGCTTCCTCCCACAGTCCAAAATCATGACTGTCAGGTTAATTGGTCTCTCTACATTCTCCCTAGGTGTGAGTGTGTGTGTGTGTGTGTGTGTGTGTGTGTGTGTGTGTGTGTGTGTATGGTTGTTTGTCCTGTTTGTCTCTGTGTTGCCCTGCAACAGACTGGTGACCTGTCCAGGGTGACCCTGGCTGTCACCCGGAACGTAGCTGGAGATAGAGATCAGCACCTCCCGACCCCACTAGGGACAAGGGTGTACAGAAAATGGATGGATGGACGGATGGATGTTTGTTATCGCAGTGTTCACCAGAATTAGTATTTTTTTTTTCTTTTCCAAAAATTTACAATCTACGTTTTGTATCTACAGGAAAGATAATTGTGCTGTTAGTATATTTTCATGAGTGGATTCTTCATTGCTTAAAAAAAGAAGTCCTCAAAAAGCTCACTGGTCAATTAGGTCATGGCTCTCAGTTGTGTGACAAGAGCCGAGAGTTCAAAAATCCAGATCCAGAATTGAGAAGTTTGTCACTGAATCTGTGAGAAAGAGCCTGTCACAAGCCATTAAAGCCCATGAAAGGCCCAGTGCACCGACCATGGGTTCAGGTCCCCGCTGACTGGTTAATCTGAATTTACCCGGCTTTGTCCTTGCTCCTTCATGGACAATGAGCTGATAACAAGCCTAAGCAGCTGCTGGGAGTGAGCTGCAGAGGGCATGAAGCAGAGCAGCAAATGCACTCTAAATTATTCAAACTCCTGTAACACAAAATTTGCTCTTCAGTCAGTTCAGAAATGGATTTATTAGGGGTTTTTTTTTAGAATTTGTAACTTAATCCTTCATAGAGATGAATAAGAGGAGATATTTCAGAGCTTTGATGTTGATGTCTGTTTGTTTTCAAAGGGTCAAGTGACGGACACTAACAGGAGACTACAGGACGCAGGGAGAGATGTAAGTTCATGTATGAGTGTAGTCCTGCATGTGTGGAGGACAAACTGTGCCTTTTGTTTTCCAGCCATGACAGATACATGCTCATTATCTGCAAGAATAGTTCTGCGGTGGACATGACCGTTCTTTAACCTGGTAGTCAACAGGGTGACCTCTTTTTCATTGTCTTCCTCAATTGTGTGGTCCCTCCCCCAGGTAACAGCTGAGACAGAGGACGTGATTCGCTGTCGGATCCAGCAGAGGAACATGGCCACCACAGTGGAGAAGCTTCAGCTCTGCATACCAGGTGACACAGGTTACTGTTACCGGAGAGAACTCATCACAGGAGTAGAGCACTGGTTGCTAGTTCTGTTCTGTTCTGTTTTGTTCGTCTGGAGTTCAGTCCCTTCCTCAGAACAGCCAGCTGTTGTTTGTGTGACTGTTTGTGTTACAGTCACATGTAGTGTTTCCAAAATGTAGTGTTGCTACAATATAGACAGAATGGAAGTTTGAGTTTTTAAAGATTTTTGGACTCAAATGAAAATGATTTGTTTTTATGTATGTTATAAAAGTGGACATCAATAACAACTACGTAAAAAAACACTGATATAAAACTTTGGACTGATGTCAATATACAATATTAATGTTGCTGTTGTGGATGATTATTGATATTTACCAACGTTATGTTTATATTTTATATTTCACTACCCTCTTGACACCTTGGAAAAAGCAACCACTCCGCTGACTTAACCACTGTTTCTCTGCTTCAGTCAAACGTCCCACAATCCTTTCTGCATCACAGTCATTGTCACCTGAGCAAACAAACATAACATGACCAAAGTCCTGCCCTCCACCTCCAGAAACAAATGGCAACAGGATGAAAATTAATGTCCATTGCTAATTTTGTGTGACAAAACTACTGTTCTTTCATGTTGAGATATTGAGCATCCGCACTAACAACCATAATCTCGAAATAAAAAGTTTGAATTACAAATTTACTGTGGAACGAGCATGGATCACCTTTATATGAAAGTCCTTTTTGACTACTTTAGTTGTCTCCATGTCTGTGTAGTAAAATATTTCTCAAATATGAAACAGTTGAGTGGCACTAGCTGAACACTGTGTCTTTAAACTAAGAGAATCTCCAGACAAAATCGCTGTTCTTCGGTTCTAAAAAATTACAAAATTCATCCTCACATTTGCTGTCGATGCAGAAACTACATCTTTTGAATGTTCTCTTTACACTTTAAAAGAAAATAATTTCTCAATAGACTAACTCAAACATGTAACCAAAGCTGGAAAAGGCAGGCTGCGTTACAAAGGTGACAAATTATCAGGTCCAATGCCTGCATGACTTTGTTATTGTAGTGGTTCGTGTTTAAGGGTGTCACATACATGATAGATGCATTTGTATCATTAGAAGAAGTTTGACCAATTTAGATTCAATAACAAGTCCCTAAAAATGTTTGTATTTCTTTTTCCTCTGAAAAATCTCTTTGACTCTGAATCAACTGAAGAATGAGGACTCATGAAGACAACAAACTCATTCTGTTTTTTTATGTTCTGTTCCATTCTAGTGCTTGAAATGTACAGCAAACTGAAGGAGCAACTGGATTCAAGAAGGTAATGGTCTCCCAAAGCTTTTCCTTACAATACAGATATGCTAAAAACAAACCAAGCTTGGACCAAAGTTTGGTCAAGCTACGTCTCAGCTAATGGGAAACAACAAATTAATTGTACAATTTGTATTTGCAACAAACATTTTTAATCTTTTGCAGCTTTCAAACACAAAACACAAAGGTGTTGCCCAGCCTGTTTTTTTTGTAGATTCAAAGGTGATGGTTATCACCTTTATGCATGCTGCATGATGGTTATATGCATGCTGCCCAGGTGAGAGGGGCTTCTATAGTGGTGTGATGGGTTTCTGGGTGGGGGCCGATGGCTGTTGGGGGTAGTTCACTCCCTTGATCTCTGTGTGGTAGTCTGGCCAGGTGGAATAGCTCGTCTCTCTCCCCTGCTGGTCCTGTCTGACCATTTGTTTCTGGAGGTGTCTGACCAATCCATGGTCTACCTGGTGTGAGCCGGTCAGGAGGATGTGGATTTTCTGTCCTACAATGTGGATGTGTCTTTCTGCCTGTAATTGTTGTTTGAAGTTTAAAAAGCCATGGAAACATCTTCTAAGTAATCTTAGTGTGTCTCGAGTCACTACATTAACAAAAGTAAATGAATATTTTTTTCAGACATTTTAGTTTAACTCTCCAGGTCATGCTTTTTTTTAACTCAAGAACTTCCGCTGTGGCTGTTGCTGAGTAAGATAAGGACAGGGTGTTTGTTTGGGACAGGAAAATAATGACCCGTTTACTGTGAACCAAAAGAAGAAGCTATTCACTGGAAAGACAATTGACCCTCACCGTGCCCTTGTTCACAACAAAGCCCCCCCTGCCTGCCTGCTAGTGGATGCTAGTGGGTCTGCACTACAGACCCACTAGCATCCAGAGCCAGGCTCAGCCAATCACACTGCAATAGGAATCTTTCTGGATTTGCCAGTGAATGTATCACATGTACTTTTAACATGTCTGGTATGTCTGTTATATGTGCTATATGCTTTAATGCACATTACGGTGTTATGTAAGTGTTGGCACTCTGGTCGAATTCCTTTCGGTGTCCAATGGTTCGTCTCTCTACGTTCTGACGAACCTTTTCATCATGAGCTTTATAAGAATGTCTTTCTATTCATTTGTCCACAACACATTTTACACTCACTGGCCAACCAATTAGATCCCTTCACAGCCCACCTATCAGCCTAATGATGAGAGCTAGCACACTGACCCAACTCTGAACTCATATAATTAATACACATACCAGACTCAGGTCCATAATGATAATAAAAATAATAATAATAATAACTAGAAAATTTCCCATAGAACGTCAGATGGGCCCCACTACTGGGACCAGAGCCAAAGGTTCTGTGGCCGTGTTTAGTTGGTCCCAGTGTGCATCACGGTGAAGAAGTTTTCATGAAAGTCCTTCTGTCTGTTACACCATATTGTTTGGGTCAAAGGTCATCTGTATATGTGTTAATATGATCAACTGTTCTAGACTTTTCTGTCCTGTCTAGATTTTTGAAATTTTCCGTTTCAAATAACTCTGCATCAGTCACTGCTGTTCAAATCACTCCTCCCATTTCACCTTTACAAGTAGTGTTGTGTTCATTGTAGTGGATTGCATTGCAATTAAATCCATGCTCTTCTTTGTCATGTTACGGATTATTTGTCTGAATTTCTTTAATGTTTTTGATATTAAGTAAAACAACTGAAATATTGTTTCAATTGTTTTACTGTTTCTGACTATTTCTGAGAATCACTCAGAACACATGTTTCAATAGTGCAATTTATTAATCTGTCTTTAATATTGCAGGGCTGTCCATTGCAGATCATAAGAAATGCAAACTCTCACACTTAAACCATCTTAACTGAAACTGTACTCCCCCAGATATTATGCTGCATTGAAAACCATGGAGCAGCTGGAGAAGGTGTATATTCCAAGGTAGGATCACACAGTCAAAGTTTGTGACTGGACATTCTACAAGAAATGTTTGAATAGCTCCTAATTTACTATGCAAGAAGGTATTCTGGTTGTGATTTATTAAATCTAAATCATAATGGATAAGATATTAAAAAGCTCCAAGGACAAAACATCTAATTGACAGAGCCCAGTCATATCAAAGGAAAGTTGGCAATTAATGACTAGTGGCAGGCGGCTGGTGTAACCAAAAATCAACATGTTTGATTAAAGTGTAACTTCACAATATCTGTGTCCTCCCGCAATTCTCCCCACAGGGTCAGTCAGTACAGGTTCTGCCAGATCATGGCAGAAAATCTTCCCAGATTGAGGGAGGAAATCAAAGAGATCTCAATGTCAGACCTCAAGGACTTCCTGGAAAGCATCCGGAAGCATTCCGACAAGGTTGGAGAGACGGCGATGAGACAGGTGGGACTGTTTCTTCCAAAACTTTAACTGGCAGACGGTCAGAGCTGCATGTTTGATTTGTGCATGGTGCTTCTGCCCAGGCGCAGCAGCACAGGACCTTCAACAGTGCTGTGGCAAAACAGGTCCACACAGGACACTACAGCAAGCCTGTTTATTCTCTGAGCGGACGCACACACACACACATCTCCAACGGCCTGCTGACCAATGACGACGCTGGAGACGAGGAGGAAGCAGATGAAGAGGTAAGATTAGGATAAAAAAAAGTGTTTTACTTTAAATTATTGCAGCTCTCTGTGCCCACATGTCCCAATGTCTGTCAGAAATACACATCTGTTTTTATTGAAGCGATTATTAAACTGACCGGCAACAAACTGTTGGGAGTTTCACTTCCTGTCTTGCCTGAAGGTTGTGTAATTACTGATGTTTTCTCTTGTGTCTTCCAGGTTCTTACAGCTCAGGACCTGGTGGATTTCTCCCCTGTCTACAGATGTCTACATATATACACTGTGCTGGTAGGTGACTCTGCTGCTAATTCACTAGACAAGGAGGTGTGACACATGATGTGATACATAGAGTCACATTGGGAAAGACTGAATGAAAAAAACAACAAAACCTTATTCATTCTTCCATATTGTCACTAGAACATTAGGGCATCCAGCTGTATGGACCTGCTTTGTTCTCTGATTTATTCAATAAGTTTAAAAGTCAACAACAACTCAGTATATCTCCACATCTACCTGTCATCTCAAAAGTTTTAGGGTTTGATCCAAAAAAGCAGATTTCTTTTTCATGCAAATCTTTTCCTGTAGAAAGCTCATTAAATTACTCTAAATGATGCCTCCCAAAATCCATCTGTTTTAGTCTGTTTCTATAAATGTTGTGTCTTCAGGGTGACAGAGAAACATTTGAGAACTACTACAGGAAGCAGAGGAAGAAACAGGCCCGCCTAGTGTTGCAGCCACAGGCTAACATGGTGAGCACCTCGTGTCTTTCACTGCATGTGCAAGTCTAAATTATTGGTGCACAAATAAAGATGTTATTCTCCAGTTATTTGTCAATAAGCAGTGTTCTGCCTTTATTAGTTGCGAGACACAAAATACAAGAATCAAAAGTAAACATTCTGAGACCTGCCTTCTTATTAAACCATTCACCCTGTGTTAAAGCAACATGGTATATCACAAAAAATGTCTGAGAACTGAAATGATGTGTTTTCTCTGTGTTTGCAGCATGAAACTGTAGAAGGCTACAGACGATACTTTAATCAGATTGTGGGGTAAGATGTGCCTTTCAGTCTGGTTGGCTTCTGGTCGCATTAGAAGTTTCTGGACTGAAGACTTGTGTGTGTGTGTGTGTGTGTGTGTGTGTGTGTGTGTGTGTGTGTGTGTGTGTGTGTGTGTGTGTGTGTGTGTGTGTGTGCGTGCGTGCGTGTGTGTGTTTGTTTGCCGTCAGGTTTTTTGTAGTGGAGGACCACATCCTTCACGCCACCAGGGGGCTGGTCACCAGAGCGTTCACCGATGAACTGTGGAACATGGCCTTGTCCAAGATCATTGCTGTGCTCCGTACACACTCTGTAGGTCCACACTCACACTAGCATGTACACGCATATCATCAGCAGCACTGGCTGCATTTTCATTGACCTTAAAATGGCGCAAGTTGGAATTACGAAAATAAATTTGCTTAATGGAAGGAAAAAAAACGAACGTTTTTGTGCTCTGATGAGGTGGATTTTCAACTGTATCAAAATGAGTGTGTTTCCCAAAAACTGCAGTGGAAACTGTTTTTTTTTCGCATCACATGACTCATGATCAACAGCAGGAGGCTACCACTGGCAGAAAGATGAAGAAGATGACAGGAGGATGATGGCGCAGCGAGGTTTTCAATGACTTATCAGACAAACAAACTTACTCGTGTTATTTTTTAAGTTATTGTGTTTCACGGAAACACCGCAAATGCATCATTGTGTTTTTTTCAAAGTTAGCGGAATATTGATAAACGTAAACACAGATACATTCTGTGAAAGAAAATGAGACTTGAGTTCAAAAAAATAATGGAGATCTATGTTTCTGGGGAGAACTTTCCTTTACTGATACTCATACATATTAGCACAGTGGAGGTGAATGCACCACAGGCACACTGGTGATGTCATTCTTAACACAAGAGGTCAAAACCCACACAGGCATGTGGCCTAAGAAGAGGTCACTGGGGCTTAATGAGAGACAGATTGCAACAATAACAGCAGTTTTAGAGGGCATATTTCTGACTGCTGGACTCCACTCAGTTGTAAATCACTGAGGGGATTATGCTAACAGGTCAGAGAATAGGCTCCACAGCATGGGGGGAGGGGTCACTGACAGAAGCTGAGTCACAAGAAGCTTCACCTCACAGAGTGGATTGCAACATGTTTCATTAACATTTTATTACAGGCATTTTTCCTGGTAATTAGAACCAAGTATTTGTGGGGGTAATTGCTGATTATTTTTACTCCTTTAAAGTTACTTTAATGAACAAAACTGGCATTCTAATCATAAATATCACCATACCTTCAGGTTGTAATGCATAGTGTACTGAACAGAAAACTGGTTCACAGCGCTGAGATCCATCTCAGATTCCACCATGTCTCTCGCTGTTCCACTGGTGGACACCTGTCTGTCCCTGTTGGACTCTGGTCATGACGTTGATTTACACACTTCAAACAGGATCCTGGTGTTAGCTTTAAGACATTGTGTTGCTTTCAGCCTAAAAACCAAGTTGTGCTTCTGAAAAATGGAACGACTTGTTGATAGTAGTTCAGTCACATCCCCTCACACTCAAAGGTTAGTTACCATTTCATAAAATACACTCAAATCAAGGCTGAGGCATCTTCCTCCAGTCTGAGATGATTTATGAAGCCACTGTAGAGGGTTAGAATCTGTCTCCTTTTTTTAGAGTAAAGTCACCGTTATAAGTTTCTCACAGTTTTCCTGTAGAAACATATCCCTTAAAAACTGGTAATAGAAATATTTCGATAATATCTGTTTATGTTTTTAAAAGTATTGCTTTAAAAATCAGAACATCTTTATTTTCTCATGTAGTTTAGTTCTCTTGGTGTAAATCTGATAGTTGATCACTTTCTTGTTCAGTCCTACTGTGATGACCCAGACCTGGTTTTGGAGCTGAAGAATCTTATTGTCATCTGCGCTGACACACTGCAGGTTTGTTCAAAGTTTTGCTTTAATTAATCAGCTTGCATGAAAAGCTTGAATGAGACATGAGGATTTGTGTGCCTGTATGTGTTCACACAGGGTTATGGTTTTCCAGTGAATCGACTCTTTGACCTGCTATTCGAGGTCCGAGACCAGTACAATGAAACACTGCTGAAAAAATGGGCCGTGGTTTTCAGGTGAGATTCCCTCTAAAACTGTCTTTCTGCTGGGAAGATGCCTCCTTCAGATAGGACATTTTTATTTTCTTGAAACAAGAAAGCCACAATAATTCTAACACTTCTTATCCATTCTTTTTTTTAAATTGTTCTATTATTGTTATTCTTTAGTTCTGTTGTGGAATATATAGTTCATCCCGCAAACCAATTTATACTGTCTGGGCCAGTGATTCTCAAACTGTGCCACCGTTGCCACTGTTTGGGCTGCCCTGAGCTGTACTGAGAATAAATGTTGGTTTGACGTTTATGCTGGATAAAACATGGAGGTGATTAACTGCTAACATGAGCTAACCAGCAAAGACAAGGCTTTTTACTGCTACTGCACTAAAATCTAAAGTGTAACAAAGCAGCAAATGTTGTTATTTTTGCACAGAGAGATATTTGAGTCAGACAACTACAGCCCTATCCCAGTGGAAACAGAGGAAGAATATAAACTGGTGACCAGTCGCTTTCCCTTTCATGATCCTGAGATTGAAAAGGTGACAAGAACCAAAACTTCATAATGCTCTCATAAGCATTACTTTCACGTGACCAACATGCCATTAAAGTTTTTCTGTTCTTTATTTCTACTTGTGTGTGAGCAGCAGGACTTCCCTAAGAAGCTGCCGATGTCTCAGTCTGTCCCTCAGATCTACACACAGGTCAAAGAGTTCATTTATGCCAGCCTCAAGTTCTCAGAGTCCCTGCACCGCAGGTATGGCACTGTTACATTTCAGATGCATGCATTAAGAACAAAGTTCATCACCTTTGAAATGATGACATTAAAAGAAACTGAACACAATTTGCAACAAGCCTTATCAATTTTCTCACTTGTATTTAAAGGCTCCCATAATTATACATGAACAGGATAGAAAAGCATTGAAACCACTTTAGAAGTGATTCTTTTATCCATGAGCCATCTTCTCCTGGAGGTTTCATCACGTCTCATATCCCCCATTCTCTTACTCTGGGAGTTTTGTAAATACTGAAAAGATGAACCTGCAGGAGCTAAAAGTTGTTTGTGCCTTCAGTTCAACAGAGATCGATGACATGCTGCGGAAATCAACCAACCTGCTGCTGACCAGAACTCTGAGCAGCTGCTTGCAAAACCTCATCAAGAAACCACACATAGGACTGACTGAGGTGGGACTGGAGCTCTCTCTCACACACACACACACACACACACACACACACACACACACACACACACACACACACACACACACACACACACACACACACACACACACACACATGCACGCATACACACCCACTCACCTATTTCTGCTGTAAAAACTGTCACCTTTCTTCTCCAGCTGGTGCAGATTATTATAAACACCACTCACCTGGAACAGGCCTGTAAATACCTGGAGGAGTTCATAACCAACATCACCAATGTTTCACCCGAAACAGTTCACACCACAAGACTATATGGCTTATCCACATTTAAGGTAACAGAGTGAAAAACAGATGGAAGCAGAACAATTAGGTTGCATCACATGCATCTCAGATTTATTTTCTGTTTGATGAATCAGCTTTTATAACAATTTAAAATACTGGAGCAAAGTAATGACAGTGACACATGACATTTAAAACTATAATAAGACATTATAATTTGTCATTTGACTGTTGCCGCCATGGTGCCCTACTGATTATAAAGTGATACATTTGCTGTCAAAGCTGAAGTGTAGCTTTACAAACAAAGTGTAAAATAAACTTCCTTCCTGTCAGGACCAATGGGGGGTTGGGGCGAACTGCACAACAGCAAGATGTCAGAGATCCTGCAGATCTAATGGTCAAAATCTGGTTTCCTTCATATAATATGACATTTTTTCTTTAATATTAACATTGAAAGAAAAATGTAGTTAGTGCATTACCTGGAGTAAGTAAATTAGTAAAAAAATCTACATTGATAAGTCCTTTTACATATGAAAGAAATTAGAAAGCATCTAACCTGGTACAAGACAGTGGGATACAACTCAAGCAGTGCTGCAGACAACAGCTGCGCACAGAACAGAAGGTGACTCAGAGCCTGTTTGTGCTTCCTGTTTGAGATGTTTATGCCTTCATTTTAAGGTCATGCAGAAAGATAATGATATTAAGTGTGAAATCTGTTGTCAGGACGCTCGCCATGCTGCAGAGGGAGAGATTTACACCAAGCTAAACCAGAAGATTGATGAGTTCATTCAGCTAGCAGACTATGAGTGGAGCATGGCGGAGTCTGATGGCCGCGCCTCAGGGTACCTCATGGACCTGATCAACTTCCTTCGTTCTACTTTTCAGGTCTTCACACATCTTCCGGTAAGTTTAATGAAGCCTCTAATGGACCCATTGAATGTACAGCCTTGTAAACTACGACTAAAGTCAGTGTGTTGTTGGTCTTATGAGACATTTTTGCCTTCATTTAATGAGGTGGTTTTTCTTGTAAATGTGGAGGTGAGGAATGTTTTTGTTCATTTCCGTCCAGCTCCCTGTAGTCTTCTGTTTTTACATCTGAGGCTGATCCTGTGCTGGTGCCCAGTCTGAGTGGGCCACTGGTTGGTGGGCTCTTCAGCACCATCTGTTGTGTTTTCTTTTAGTTTGAGTGTTTGTTTGTTTTTTTTTTCCAGAATGCATCCTGCCTCCCCATTCACACCTTCTCCAATGAAATGTTACTTATGCCAGTTTGTTTTATTCCTTGATTTTTATTTTCACTCTTTAAGCATCCAAGATAACTGGTTGAATTTGCTTCCTCCTTTCCATTTATTGTTGCTGCATTTTTTTCCTATCCTTTCCCTCCTCCCCCCCTTTCTTCTATTTTTGGTTGGTTTTGGGTTTTCTGCTCAGAATAACAACAATGACCATGCATCAATGTCGGTGAGTATATTTGCTCGGATTTTATTCCACTTTGCTGCCATTTTGCAGCCAGCTGGGAACATGAACGCATGCTTGTTTGACTGACTGCGGAAGCTGCTCTACGGTTTCACTGGCAAACCTATACTTCTTACTGATGACATTCATGGAAACCAGTAACATTTAGATTCTCTGCAAGAGCTCCTCTGATAATTTATAAGAGAGAATCAGTGGATATGCAGTAAAGCTGCTGCAAGCCCCTGAGAGAGTTCTTAAAACCTTTTGATTGATTTCTGTTCTATGTGCTACCAGAGGCTAAAATGAACAAATCTTTGTAGTTAAGAGATTTTGTAAATAGAGTACTGTGGTCACTTTAAAATTGATTTTGGAACTGCATAAAACCAACTATTTCCTGTTGCAGTTTTGTTTGCTCCATTTTCCTGGTTGCATGTGTTTGTTCCTGGTTTTAATTTCTGTCTGTTCAGTTGAATGTTTCCTATCAGACTGCATGGGTCAGCACCATGATGTGTATCAGAGGGTACTGAGAGGTGGTCGAAGCTCAACGATGTCTGACAATACCTCAGTGTTTGTTTAGTTTCATTCTGCATTTCTTCAAGCATTGAACTGAAAGTCAGCTTTGGTCTCGAGTCGGTTATGAATGTTACTGGACAGGAACTTCTGGGTTGCACCAAAATATTTGTTGATAAAATTTAATGAAGCACTGTTTTGAGGATTGGCTGTTCTAATATTTAAGATAAATACCACATAGGGTTATCATTTTAAGCATAAGGCAAAATGAATGTATTTGTATACTCCAACACGCCTCAGAGTGTAATGCACGTAACAATCAGTGCAGGTGATTAAACTGCTACGTGTTCTTAGGAGAGGGCAATGTGGACTTCAAGTTTTATCATCATTTTTTGTGGTACTACTGTGAGAAACATAAAAGTGACTGTAAGAACTATTTATTTCCACTTTTTAAAGGCAACTGTATGGCTGTGACTGTATAACAATCAGAGCACTACAAATACTGCTGTTGAAAAACATTCCCATTAGTAATATGCTTCATTAGGACACCAGTCACATATTGAGGGGAAAATAGTAAAACTAACAATCAAGATGGACCGTTTAGGGAATTTGAAACACCATTGATTGGAATTTATTGTGATAACGATAATTCTGATCATGATAAGAAATTTTTCACATTAAATGATAAACATCACAATAAGTGATTAATGATCAAATTGTTATCACTAATATATATCTGTGAGCACTTTGTTCAAAGTAGCACTCAAACATTAATCACAAAATGAGTCCCTGTTTTGGATATAAAGAAAAGAAAATTAAAATCTCTCCAATGTTCTGAAAAGTAGACCAAAGCCAGAAAGATGTGAAAGAAAACTAGTATTAAAATGGAACAAATTGGAATAAAAAGAATAAAAGAATAAATCCATTTTAAAGTAAGAGAACTATTGCAACTGTTTTGGGGAATTATTGCTGCATTTGTGCAGAAACTATCTACAGTTTGTCTTGAAGTTGCTGAAGTTACTTTTCCTTCTCTCCCTGCCAGAGCTGTTAGGTATGCCTGGTAGAGCTGTTCATATCTAAGTTCAAAGTTTCCCAAATTTAAGCAGCATTTCTAAGTTCAAAGTTTCCCAAATATAGTAAACCACATGTTAACAGAAAGAAAAAATACTTACTGTTCACAACCCAGAAGTTCCAGCCTGATCAGATACTTGGGTTTGTAGAAAACAGAATCTGCTCTGACTCGTTCAGATCTGAGTTCCTTCATTTCTATTTATATTTACTGTTGATCCAGACGGTTTGGTGGAAGAAAAGCCGACCCCACATCTGTTCATTGACCATTTTCCTCATTTTGTCCACCTTTTCTCATGTCCAATCCCTTCCTCCAACTCATTCCTTCTATTGATGTTCAACACTGACCTCTTTCCGCACTTTCATTTCCCTCATTTCTTTCACCCTCATCATCTTCCTTTCTTTCCTGACTTGCTTCATGCTTTACGTTATTACCACCCCATCCCCAATTTCTCTCTCTGTAGGGGAAAGTGGCCCAGACAGCGTGCATGTCAGCTTGTAAGCATCTGTCCACGTCGCTTATGCAGATGCTTCTGGATACAGAACTCAAGCAGATCAGTATGGGAGCCATACAGCAGTTCAACTTGGATGTCATGCAATGTGAATGTGAGTATGAAGAAAGGTGACGTTTTTCTCAGCATTTCTTCCATTTACCCTAAAATTATTTTCGTAATTGGAATTACGAAAATAAATTAGCTTAAAACCCCTAAACCCTCACCCCCGGAAAATACAATGGAAAAACAGCACTTAAACAGCACAACACCGTTCCGTTGCAGGAAATACCAATTTTGAAAAAAACTAAAGTTTTTGTGCTAAGATGAAGTGGTTTTTCAGCTGTATCATAACACTTCTTTTTAGCATCACTTGAATCACTGTGATCAACAGCTGGGTGTCACTACTGACGAATTAGACTGCAGGAAGTAGTAGGAGGCTGATGGTTTGTTTTTGTGTTTTTCTGACAACGTCGCTGGCTCCAGCATCTCACAGTGTCACACAGTTCAGAGCAAGTTGTCATTCTAACGTGTTGAATCCATAGCTCTTCTGCAAAATGGCCGACTACAATTTCCCCAAAACGTCCCAACGTAGCTGCTCCCCAGTAGGCGGGGCTTGTCGATCCAACGCATAAATAAAATGCTAATGTCTCCTCTGATTGGCTGATAGATGCTGAGAGCCAGCACCATGACTGAATTATGAATGTATCTCATGTGACTCTTTATGTCAATCACTGCCATGGTTGTTAATGACTTATCGCATAAACAGACTTATTCATGTGTAATTGTAATTTAATTTCTTATTTGATGTAAAACTGCAATTGTAAAAATGTGTTTTTTCAACATTATTTTTCACAGCGAATGTCACAACTAAGGTTTTAAAACATTTGTAGTTTTAACATACAGTGCTATGTTTATGTGTTGATATGAATTGAAAGCTGAGTGTATAGTTGTCTAACTCTGTATTTTGATCATATGTTACATAACAATATGATAATACATTATAGTTATATTTTTGTATCATACTGATAAAATTTTTTAGAAACAAATAATTTCTTTGCATTACACTGTCTGTTGACACTGGCTATAAACATTTTCATTATTTAACCCATTTTTCTGAAAAAAAATAAATAAATAAAATAAGAGTCAAAAGTCCCCAGAAATGAACATAAAAATAGTTAATATCAGGGTGTGTTGTGTTTCTTCCAGTGTTTGCCAGTTCAGAGCCAGTGCCCGGCTTTCAAGGTGATACACTCCAGCTGGCCTTCATCGATTTACGACAGGTGAACAGTCAGACTGCCGGCCTTTTCTTTTAAAAGCATAGCCCGGCTGTTACCGCTTGGCCTGGGTAGAGACTCGGTTCTGAGTAGAAAGTTCCTCTGCCTCACTGGTAAAAGTCTGGTTTGCTTGTAGACTCACAGTCTAATCCTAAATTCTGTTAGAAATGAACATGCATCAGTTTAACAGAATTAATTCATGAAGAGTGATTGAGATGAAGTGAGGGACTTAAAACAAGCTGCATATGTAACTCCTCAAACATTCTCCTGGCTGAAAGTGAGGACTGAGCCAAACCTCTCAGAGACTGATAGGGACCAAAATAACTGAAATAAATAAATAGTCATGTTATTTATCATGTAGAAACAAGTAATAGTTTCAAAAAACATCCTTTGTTATGAGTGTAAACAATTTTTATATTTCTAGGTTTCCATTGGTGTGTCTGGAATATCACTAATTTCTCATAAATGCTCAATAAACTAAGTGAAGTTTTTATAAGTGATAGGGCGAATAGTATCCTATAAAATTATGATTTTTATCAATCTAAACTAGAATTATCTTTCAGGAGTTACAACAGCTGCTGATCTAATGATTTAGTATTAAAAGGTTCTTTGAGTTCCTAATTCTTGCTCTGAGCTCAGTACTGAACTCCAGGTGAGAAGAATGAGGGTTTGCTGAGCCTCTCTAAGTGTCAGTCTCTGTAAGAGCTCTATCAGCAAGACCCACACATCCAGCTGTTTCACCCTGTGACGTTACCATGCACTTATGGGGTGGGAGTGGGTCATCTCCATCAGGTTAACCACAGGTCAGTGGGGAGAGCAGAAGATCATGTAAATTTATACCAACATCACATAACCTGATCCTCTGAACTGAATCACACTTCAACAGACCTTCAACCCACCCAGGCTGTGTGGTTCTCAAGGCAACCATTAAATGTTAGGTTCCTATCAGTATCGTCACAATTCAGTTTTTTTCCTCCCAGACAAATAGTTGAAAGAACTGGAAGTTGTACAGTTCTGGCTATTCTTTTTAGAGAGTTCAGAGGTTGATTGAAGGTATCAACTACAGCTCCACTCAGACCACCATAAGATGAGACCTCGGAGACCAACTATCCAAGATCTCCTGCTTACTTGACGTGACTCAGTTCACGCAACATGTATCACCTGCATGTTGGCTTAATACAGATTAGTCCCTAATCTGCAAAAAAAAAACCTGGCAAAACAGGTTTTGCCAGGTTATAAGACTACTAGGCTATCAAAAAATAATACAATCAAAAACTAATTTGGCCATTCAATGCCAGCTTCATGTCTCCAAAATTCAATTTTTGGATTTTATCTATTAAATTTAAGAATTACAGAGGCTGTTAATGGACACTAAAATGTTAGGGAAAGATGTTTTCATAAAGAGCTTTGTGAAAATCATCATAAACATCATAAATCTCTGGCTGTTGTTCTAAACCTGAAGCTATGTTTTCTCTCCGCAGCTCCTGGACCTGTTCATGGTATGGGACTGGTCAACTTACCTGGCTGACTACGGTCAGCCAAACTCCAAGTACCTGAGAGTGAACCCAGCCACTGCGCTGGCTCTGCTTGAGAAGTAAGTGCCTCTGACCACCGGACATTGCTGGGGTTAAAAATAATTCACCTGGGGGTTTTTTTCACCCTCAATTGCTGCAATTGCTGTGAAACCAAACTTGGTTGTTCTTGTGGAAACAAATGAAGAAGTTTGCTCTCTCTACCAAAAAGCTTCTTCTCAACAGTTGATATCAGTTCTGTTGGAATCCAAACTCTGACTCTGGACATACCTAAACTGAACTGAGATGGTGACTTTTGGCTTTCTCTGATGTCTCGGTTCCATAACCTCACTTCTTTTCCACTAAAGTTTGTCTTTTTCTGCTCTTTTTCTCTCATGCTGCTGTTGCAGAGTCTACAGGGGGTAGGTCCAACATATTCACGTTCCCTTTCTTACATGCGTTTAGTGCACAAGTAATGCCTGGTGACATTGTTCTATAGAGCTGTGTGTCATCTGCACAGCTATGTTAACAAATCCCAATACTTGTTATAAGCTGAGTTAATGGGAGGATGTTGTTATTAAATAAGAGGAGTCCCAGGATGGAACCCTGGGGTACGCCACATGTGACTTCTGCCTGCATCGATGAACAGTCACCTGTTGACATTAAGAAGTCCCTGTTCTTTAAGGTCAGATCCAAACCGGCTCAGAGAGGCCGACCCAGCCTTCCAGTTGTTTACCATGTCATGGCCATCAGGGTCAAATGCTGCTCTGATATTGTGTCCTTTCTGTCACACAGGCAACGATCAGAGACCTCAATGTGAAATAAACACATTCACCCGATTAAATATGAAATCACAGCAGCAGGTGTTTCCTTCATCTCCTGAAAAATAACCCTGTTTATGACAAAAACCTAATACATCACTGTCAGTACAACAAATAATTGACCTAAGTTAAGCTTATTTGTGTGGATAGAATGGTTCTACTGTTTATCATTATCAGGGAAAAATAGTGTGATGGCAGAATTGTTATTTATTGACAAAATGTTAAATTAAGTAATGTTATCATTGTTATGTTTGTTGTGTGAACTTTTTTCTGTACCATTGGTCCCAGAGCATCAATCAGTGTATTTGTGTGGATGACAGCACCCGTCGTTTCCTGTTCAGCAGTGTACTGGAGTAATAATGTGTTTTACTTTGAAAGCAGTTTGTTTTTGTGGAGGTCTGACTGTTTGCAGTGACAGATCTGTGGCTAAAACTTTAGAGAAACTGAAGTGATGATTGTTGTCACTTTCATTACTATAGCAGTAAAATCCAGAACCATATTAGGATCTATCTGAATCTAAATGACCCATCTCTTCTTGTTCACTAAACATGGAGAACTCTGACCAAACACACAGTTGGTTAAATGGCTGCTTCAGGAACCTGAACACTTGTTCCAGTCAGACATTTTCACACACTTAACAGATGATTTCAGGTTTGACTCGTCTGGACCAGAACATTCACAGACTCCTGTTTCTGCTTTCAGAATGAAAGACACCAACAAGAAGAACAACATCTTCTCTCAGTTCAGGAAGAACGACAGAGACAAGCAGAAACTGATCGAGACTGTGGTCAAACAACTGAGGAGTCTCGTCAATGGCATGTCCTCCTAGAGTAACGCATACATGTTATCTGTATGTGCAATAACCAGATATGATGAGTGAAACATGCATGCATTCACATGCACACATAAAAAAAATGCGCCCTGAACAATATTGGTTTAATACACCACAGAGCAATCCCATGCAGAGGATCATATTCAACATACAAACAGCTGAGTTCTCATACTTACTGGTCGCATGGTCAGCTGAAGGCTCTGCATTACACTGTATGGAAAAAACCTGCAGGGAACCCCCTGCCAGCAAACATGACATCATTTCCTGCCTCTGACTTCAAACCTGTCAGAGGATTTCTGCTAAGTTCTGCACACACTCCAAACTATTTATTGAACCCTCAGAGAAACGATCTGTCAGCGGCTCATTGGAAATAAACTGTTTTGTAAATTTTTTAAAACTGGAATGATTGGAGAAGTAAACTGAGAGTAGGAAGTACAACAAGTGACAAAGTACTGGGGCAACGGACTCAAAGGTCCAAACATGTGTTTGGACCTTAGAACAAACATCTGTTTGTTCTAAACACAAGAACATCAAGTTTGGTACCTGGTTTTTCTTCAATTGGTGTGTATTTTCCTGCACTTTATTCTGAAGAATAACAGATCTTGTTAATCTGAGATGATGACGTCATTTACTGATCCACAGATATATTTCAGACTCCTAAAAATAATGACTGTGTGAAGGCAACATTTCAGACTCAGTTACATCTAATCCTGTTTATGTCTCATTATTAATGAGTGAAATAAGGAGAGTTTCATTTCAAAAACTGAGATCACAAATTCATTTACTCACACACAAGAAATAGATATGTGTGTGTGTGTGTGTGTATGCATGTGTGTGTGCGTGAGTGCGTGTGTGCGTGTGTGTGTGTGTGTGTACATGTATTAGAAATGTAAACTGAATAATTTATTATTGATCTTTTTGAAGTTTGAGTTATTTATATTATTTTTATTATTCAGGATGCTGTATGTGTGTGAGTGTGTGTGTGTGTGTGTGTGTGTGCGTGTGCATGTGTGTGTGTGCTTTGTGAGAGATCAGAAATTTAAGAGCAAATCAACTTATCCAAATACTGTTGATACGGTTTATGTGGCAACAATGAATTATGCTGAAGTTCTATACATGAAGTGAAAAGTGAAAATGTGAATGATGATGTCCCAGGAGACTGATGTTCATATAAAACCTGTTTAGATCTCCACTTCATGGTGACTTTTTGTTGTTGTTTTTTCCGCCTTGTCATATTAGACATTTCTGTCAGATTTATGGCACACCTATTCTGTCTCAGTTTGTTTTTTACTCAGAAATGTAGCTTTTTATTTGCAGCCATTTTTTCCACCGTGTGCAAATGGAGTTAAAACATAGAGCACAATTCTCTCTCTTCACTTTATTACAGATTCTGGATCAATAGAAGTTCCACATACATAAATATTAAAGTGAATATCTGAATATAGGCTTTACTTGTGATGTGATTATGGAGGTACATTTCTGCTATGAAACTCAGAATTGATTTTTCCTGAACTTTTTTACTTGCTCCTGTAATTTTCTCTGAGGAACTGGACTTCCCACACAGCGTCTGCTACAGCAGGAAAGTCCTCCCTCTCGCTCCATCAGTGGGACAGACGCTTCCACTGTTGATCTTTCCCAACTGAAATCAATGACTTGAAATCTATTGCAGTAAATGTTAACTAAACATCTGCGACTTGTACTGATACCATTAAATTATTCTGGTAAGGAAACACATTCAACATGCTTAGGATTTTTTCCCCATAAACCTCAGTCAACAAGCTCCTTGTTAATAAAAAACATTCAGTTTCACTATCAGGTCTTTTTCTAACCTCAAAATCTGTTTTTACTCAGTTAAGTTTAGTGGAGACGCAGGGGGATGATGATGACTGTAACACTCCTGATCCCAAGACAAGGTTCCTAGTGGGACCAGGCTTTAAGAGAAATGCTCCAAGTCCAGAAAACAGCAGGTGGTTTTTATCCAGAGCAAGCTCTAACAAGAAGGGTCTGCAGCTGCTGCCCATCACCTGTAGTCAACCAGAAACATGCAGGATCTCAGGGCTACACACAGTCAGTTAAAATAACAAACCTTTTTTTATAACTCAAGTCTTTATTATAAAATTCAGTCTGCATATGACTGAATTATTTTGCCCTCTGGTCTCAGACTGGAGCCAGATGGAAACTTGGACACTTTTTCAAAGAAGTGCCGAATGGGAAAGAGAATTTCCCAATTCTACATGAATTCATCCTGTCAGTTTTGGCTTCTTGTTTTTACTGGAATTAGATCATCCTTTCATTTGTTTTTGCATTATATAAATAAACCAATATTAACAAAAACATTTCTAGATTGTGCAAAAATGCTTCTGTAGAACAGAATCAGACTACATAGCAACAGCGGTCAACATTCACATGCAGTCTGACTATGAAGCTAATTAATATTAACTTATGTGAATGAAGTGAATCATCAGGTGGACAGAATGAGTGTGCAGGCCTGCTGACCCTTTTAATGCCAGGAGGAGATACCGAAGTCCAGAGCAGCCAAACTGCTCATATAATGTTTGCTACATATACTGAAAATCTATTTGTGAAGATTGTTAATAAAAGGCTGCAATCAACTCTTGTAAACACAGGCCCAACTTTTTAAAAACCTAAATTTGGCATTTTAATTTTTTTTCTTTTGTTCCTCAGGGTGAAATTGAGGTTTAGAATGTCAGAATCCACCAAGAAAAGCAATAATGTAGTTTATTATATTGTAGTGTGTAGGTTAACACTTTACATCTGTACATAAACTTTGATGGGAATGTTTTAAAATGAGGCTTTTTGTTTTGTTTTTTATGTCTGTTGCTTCAAACTGGATGTTGTTGTTTTTTCCTCCTTATTTTTATGGCTTGCAAATCCCTCTGTATATATTCCCCTTTTTGTAAAGAAAAGATTTTAGCAGCATCTCTGCTGCTGACAACATGAAGGTGGACTCTGTGATGTGTTCCTCCGTCAGTCTCTGAAGTGAATTCATATTCAATAAGAACCCCAGCTGCTGGCTACAGTGATCAGTAGTTACAAGCTTAAGTTTGAAAAATTCAACATGTTTTAATAGTAATATGAATCGAATCAAATCAAATGAACATTTATACAATGTTTCAGATCATTAAACATTAATACCAGACAAAGATTATCAGAGTGAGCCCAAAACTTTGTTTTCAGGTGGTTTCCCTCAGGGGAAAAAGCAGGGCTGCACCAATTTCTATTTTCTGGCCGATCACCAATCTTTAAAAAGCCTGATTTGCTGATTCTGATGTTGGCCAATAACAAATTTTTGTCTGAAATGTTGCCAAAAATTGCAAGAAAGTCACTGAGTTGGCAACAATGAACAACTCAAACATGACCTGGTGAGTCTGCCAGTCAGACTCTCACAGCAGAGCAACAGAGAACTGTGGCACATTTTTAGACCTTTTCTGAGGAAGATGAGATCATTTGATAAAATCAGCTTCACATGCAAGAACCGACCAATCATCAATCTCACAAAACTAAGAAAATCTGTGCTGATAAATCGGTGCACCCTACAAATAAGCCATCCAAACCTCTAGGAAATGAGGATCATCCCCTTATCAGATTAACTACATGTTTTCTGTGCTGAAAAGCAACAACTGTTTAAAAGTCAAAGCTTATATTAGCATGTGGGACAGATTCATTAAAACCTCAGGTTACAAATGTGGTTTTAATAAGTTAAAGGAACACAGGTGGGGTAGAGATCACTTCTGTCCTGAGCGGCACAACCAGGGCTGGACTGGGACCAAGAAGCAGCCCTGCATACGAATGATGCACAACATACCAGAGAATATAATGTACACATTGTGTTGTTTCAAAAATTAAAATAAAGAGCAGCATCCTAGATGGAAGAAAGTAAGCACTAAAAAATGTATACATTGTTTCATGACTCCATTTATCATCTTATTTCTCTCTCACACATACAGTATATTTTTCTATATTCACAAAAACTTTGCATTGACTTCCATTCATTTTTCATTCATTTCTGCAGAATAACTCTAAGCTAAACTCAGTTCACACCTTCATCCTGAATTAACCCTAACAGAAAACAGCAATGTTCCTAATGGGGCCCAAAGGTTCCTAATGGGGCCCAAAGGTCCCATAAGGAACAACATTGCATTTCTATGAAAAATGGACCTTACAATGTGTCAAATACAAGGCCACACACACACTGACTGACTTTGACTAATAGCAGGAGATACATGGAGATGGTTTTTAAAAAATAATATACCATCCAGCCACAAATTCACAGCCAACCAGGTAACCAACCAGGTAACCAACCAGATTACTGCAGCTTTTTCTTTTGTTTCATTCCATATAAAGAGAAAAAACACTGCAGAAATATATTATTTTTGGGAAAAGGTTACGAGCGATAAAAGGTTATATTTGTCTAATTTCTGTATATCACATAAAGCAGGGATGGCATTTACCATTTCAAAACATCGTCATTCATTAGGAGAGCAACTGTCATTTTGTACTCGACAAGTATGGCTATTTGTCACAGTCGTTTGAGCATAATTTAGACACTGATACTGAAATATTAGTCATCTGCTGTAGAACCACGTGGTTCCTTCAAAGAGAAGTATAAATGATACATTTATTTATTGTTTTATTTTTATTATTTTTTTTTTTTCCAAGTTCTGAATGATTTTCACAGCTTCCCAGTGAAAAGTGAATAATCACAGTAAGTATTGAACTTTACATCAGGTACCTTCTCAGATGTAAAGTGGAATCCTGACAGTAAAAACTGATCCGCTTACAGCAAACAGATCTGCTGCTAGAACTCAGGAAGAACAGTTGAGTTCAGTTTGTTGGTTCTAATTTTAGCGGCCTGACCTTTTCTAACTCTGACACAAACAAAGGTGCCCAGGCAGTGCCTCATCTATAACCAGCACTGGTCACACAGTGGACACAGAACCGCAGCCTCCCCCGTCTTTCACACACACTTACACAAACACAGAAGCATCACTTGTTATAGGAAGGCTTTCTGCCATCTTGTATCTCACCCTTGGAGCCCAGTTCTGTCTCACCACACACATGCAAACTGGGAAACGGCATGTGAACTTTGTCCTGGGTCAGTGTTTGAATGTGAAGATCCCTGTCGCCACAGATGTAATGAGGCGAGAGACATTCGCAGAGCTCCATTATCACTGGACACCAGTCGCCTCGCCAGGACATACACTTTCACACACACACACACGCACACACTGAGAACTCATCCTCCTGAAGTTTGCTGTGAACTTTCACCTCTACTGTCTTGCTACAGATTATCTACACACAGTCGTATTGCATCAGTTAGATTATTGTGAAGAGGCTTAAAAAGTATCTTTCAAATTTAGCCTTCAGACCGGTATTAATCATTGAGCTCAAATTTCTGTATTAAAATGATTTTTTTGTTGTGAAGTAAAATTCTAATCTTCAAAATCATGTTTTCATCAGCTGTACAGGCTGTACCACTCACTGTATCCCAAAGGAACAGCCCATTAAAACAGAACATATGAAAAGAAACCATGAGACTCAATAAGCCGCTGCTTAAAATCACACTAAATATTTTTATAAACAGGGGAAAAAGAGTTGAGTCTCTCTGCACCAACACAACAATCTTCACATCTTCCATTCACATTAAACACCAGTGTTTGTTAGCAGAGTGACATTTGCTGCAGGTTGGCTCCTCCCGTCACAAAAACACAGAAACAATTGCGCTCAATGTGTAAGAACACACTCACTGTGATTCTACACAGTGAAAGACAAGATGGACTAAAGGTGTGACCATCGCCGAGCGCTGTGTCTGAATGGTCTGGGTCAGTGGTGAGACGAGGGTCTGCCTAATGCATTGTTGCAGTAGATGTTAAAGCCGTTTATTGCCTTGTTAAAGTGTTTGATCTCTATAGTAAAATACAGGCAGCAAACACCTCCAACGACCCGCCTCCTCCTGCTGCACTGCAGTAGCACAGGAAGCTCAGGCTGCTGGTCTGGACCAAGACTGACACACAATGATGACCATCTGTGGACATTTGAGGTTTTCCTCTGATCACTGAGATGTTATAATAAACATATTAAACGTCTTAAACTTCAAACTGACCCCCAGTCAGATGAAGCACTCTCACCACTAGGGCTGAAATAATTCATGAGATTCATTATGATTAATTGACGATTGCAATAAAGCTGCAATATGTAACGTCTATAAAAAAAAAAAAAAGCTTTCTTCATATACTAAACTGTCACAGAATGAGACAGATAATCTGAGTTCCTCTTCCTTTTCCCAGTGCTAACTAGAAACAACCAATCAGAGCCAGGAGGAGGGTCTTAGCGCTGTCAATCACTTCTCCATCTGGAGCTGCTCCCCCCCTCTTCCTCTCTACGCCTCAGCTAGCACAGCCTGTCATGAATGCTCAGGCTAGTTAGCATAGCTGTCAATGATGGCAGATAAATGGTTTTCCTGTAATTGTAAGTTGTTTTCCCCCCAGCAGCACATTTAGCAGCAAGTACATGAGATTGATCAACAGCGATAAGACCTGCCCACTGGCTCTGATTGGTTGTTCCTGGTCAGAGTGATGCATTCTTCAGACTGTACCAGCAGCTCAGGGAGGAAGAGGAGGAGATGGATCTTTTCACAGATTTTCTGTCTCGTGGCAAAGACAAGGTGACAGTTTGCATGTAAAATATTTTTGTGTCCAACATTGTGCATGGATTACATGGATTAATTATTAATGCATAAAACTGATCATGTTGGGCTGATAAAAGTATTTACTGAGTGCTTGAATCAACATTTGAACATGGTGAATCTACCAGGTCGTCACTCTCTCTCTGTCTCTCTCTGTCTCTCTCTGTCTTCTCTCTCTGTCTCTCTCTGTCTCTCTCTCTCTCTGTCTCTCTCTGTCTCTCTCTCTCTGTCTCTGTCTCTCTCTCTCTGTCTCTGTCTCTGTCTCTCTCTCTGTATCTCTGTCTCTGTCTCTCTTCCACATTGAATGGCAAGGTGGAACATGGCCGCCACCAGCTGCCCAGTTCTCTCTCCCTGTTTGATGAACAGTGAACTTGGTTGCACACAGGAGTTCATCGAGATGTCAGGGTCACCAGTGGGTCAGCCAACGTGTGAGCTGGGGGTGGAGTGATATAAACATGCACAAATGGACAGCGGCCGTTTGACACTTGTGCTGACTGAGCGGTGTGCTCCAGTGTGTGTGGTGGGTGTGTGTGTTTTATTTTTCTGTATGTTTTGGCCATAAGGTTAGGTGTGTCCAGAGATAGCAAACACATTGATAACAATGCCTACGTAAACTTATCAAGTATTAACAGCAGCACCATTTTTCACAGTGTCCAGTAGATGAGGGAACTTTTTCTAAATGTTCAGAGCAAAAAGTTGTCATGAAATTGGATTTGGATCCCTGGAGTTAACAGTGCATTTAATTCATTGCTTAATTCACTTGAAATGTATTGATAGGTCATTCAAAAGAGAGTGGGAGGTCTGGGGGAACATGATGATGACAGATGGAAGAAATAAAAATGAACAAAGTTCCTGATCATTAAGTGGAATAAGTATTTACCTTTTACAGGTTTGATGTGACCTATATTTTAGTACTGAGCATTTTTAGAAGGACGGTTTCCTTTTATATTTAAACAAGATCCTTTGTTTTGCACATAATGTTTGAGTTTTTCAGAGGGAAATACTTAACAAATTGCAAACTAATGTTCTGTATGGAAATTATACAGTTTGAACAAAGAAGTTTCCAAGGTAAAACATTGTTGCTGCTGCTTTTCAACAGTTTCGAAAAGCAGCCTGGCCAGTTCACCTCTGAATAGTTAAAAATTAAGAAATTTAAGAAAGTATTGACACAAATCCATCTTAAATATTGTGGAATGACCTTAAACAGACTCTTCTTGTTGGAAAAGCTTCCAATCTGACTGAGTGGTCAGTTCTTTCTATTGCCTGGTTGCTGGATACAAGGTCATCATGTTTTTACAAGGAGACAGAGCTGACTTAAAAAAAATCATCTTATCATTTTTTTTTGTCTGTTTCTGTGTTGCCCTGGTGACCTGTCCGGGGTGACCCCGCCTCTCGCCCGTTGACCTCTTACTTGCACAGAGAATGGCAACATTGTGTGACATTTTAAAAAAATGAATGAGAATTTTTGCTCAGTCTATGAAAAGTGAAACAAATCAAGTTTATGAGAGTGTTCCTCTCCTCAGCCTTCACATCCCTCATGTTTTAGACTTCTAAAACGTATACAGGACAGACAAAGTATGTAGATGTTTGTTTGTTTTTGTTTTTTATTTGGTCAAATGATTAGATGCTAATCATTTGAGTTCTCAGCAAACAACTGAGCACAACTGATCCTCTAAAATGTTTCATCTCTGCTGCCCAATCAGCTTCACTCCTGCTGCTGTTTAGATTCTTCTCTTTTCTGCAAATGTTTTAAACCTTCCTATTGTTGGAATTGATTGACTACACTGCAATCTTTTAAATTAAGTCTCAAAGTTTTTTGTTGTGTTTTTAGTATATCAAAAATACTAAATTCCTCCTGCAGCAGGAAACGTTTCCCCTCCAGAACCAGCAGCACTTCTGATCTGTGTGATACAAAGAGCATCACAAGACATTTGAATCTTCAATGTTATCGTTTTCATTATGTTGTAAGCTGAGCACTTACGCTGGACTCTGATTGGTTGTTTCTGTTCCTACAGGTGGCAGTAGAACCACAAGGACAGGCAGAAGATCTTGATCTTTGTGAGATTTTCTGTCTCATGTTCTGCTCTGGGTTGAGTTTAAGATCACAGACTGATGGCTGAACTTATTTCTTCAGTGCTTTCTCGTAGAGAGTCAAATTTTGATTCCTTCAATTAGGAGAGTCATAAGACCATCATACTGCCACTGCCCTGCTTAACTTTAGGCATTATTCTGCTTTTCAAAAATGCTGTTAGTGTCAAACCAAATACATCAGGAAACAGAATGTCTCGGGCTGCACAGTGGCGCAGTGGGTAGCGCTGTTGCCTTGCAGCAAGAAGGTCCTGGGTTCGATTCCCGGCCCGGGGTCTTTCTGCACGGAGTTTGCATGTTCTCCCTGTGCATGCGTGGGTTCTCTCCGGGTTCTCCGGCTTCCTCCCACAGTCCAAAAACATGACTATCAGGTTAATTGGCCTTCCCAAATTCTCCCTAGGTGTGAGTGTGTGTGTGTGTGTGGTTGTTTGTCCTGTTTGTGTCTCTGTGTTGCCCTGCGACAGACTGGCGACCTGTCCAGGGTGACCCCGCCTCTCGCCCGGAACGCAGCTGGAGATAGGCACCAGCAACTCCCGACCCCGTTAGGGAGAAGGGTGACGGAAAATGGATGGATGGACAGAATGTCTCCCGAAGTCTTGGGGATCAGAAGGTGTTTTGGTAAATGCTCTTTTAGTCAGCGCCGGTTCTGGAACTCCTCCATGGAGGTTATTTAGTCCATGGAGACTAAATTACTACTAAGGTTATTTAGTCCTCCATAGAGGACTAAATAACTTTCATAATTTGACAATTATGAAGGTCCCACTTCATAATTGTTAAATCATGAAGTGGGACCTTGGTTTGAATGTTGACATGAGGTGATTTGCGAACGCTTGGATGAGTCTGATGAGCTCCTGGAGTCATGAGGTGGATCAGTGGATCAGGTTCTCCACTGCATCAGCACCGTTTCTCTCTGTGGTTTTCTGCTGCTCCAAATGAACCTTTTCCAGATTGATACATGTCACTGGCTTAATCTTTGACATGAGGGCCAGCTTGGTCCAGATAGCTTGTATGTGCTAATACAAAAGATACATTTCAGTTTACTCAGGTTATCTTCGCAGTACAACAAAAAATGTTTGATGATCTGAGATGTAGAAGTTTAGCAACAACAAAAAAAGCAAAAACAATCAATCTAATAGCAATGATGACTATTAGTAACTATTAGTGACTATTAGTGACTATTTGTAGGCTTTAGAGGATTCTATGCTCAACATTACTTGTGTGGATGTGGGCATCCCCTCCGCCTGTTGGTGTTGACCTAAGTTTGAACTCACAGAGATACCATTTTTATAACATACACACACACACATACACACACACACACACACACACACACACACACACACACGCATACACACACACTCACACACACACACACACACACACACAAAGAGAGAAAGAGAAGCAAAAGAGAGAGAGAGCAGTTTAAAGTCTCCCTCCACATTTCAGTGACATTCAGGTTGATAAAGGTACAGAGTCAAGTAGAGGACACACTGACACACTATCATTTCCCCATTTATTCATGAGAACTTGTTTGCTAATCTGTGGGTCAATGTCTCAGTGAGATACAAAGGTAGCTCTGAAATAAGCTTCCAAAAAAACCCCACAAAGACTAATTATTTACAAATGCAGTGTGAGTCACAGAGACCCTGTTGAGCAGGATTAGAGCCTCATTTTCATTTGGTAAAGGCTTGTGAATGTGCTTCTTAACACCTTTCTGCTCCTGAATGCAGTTCAGCCTGCAGGCATGACGGCTGGTCCTCCAAGCGGCTCTTCAGCTGGTAGGAAGGTAATGAGTTTGTAAACTAGGCCAACAAAAGAGACGCGTTTCCATTGTCACCGTGAATATTTCTCAGTGAAATCCACCGCGGAATGTCCTGCGAGCATCAGGATTAAAGATGTGGCCCTCGAAACAAACGGTCAGCCAATGCAGACAGTGGGCGGGGCCCGGCGGGGCCCGGCGGGGCCGCAGCCGCGGTTCCAGATGAACTTTGAGTGAACTAATTCATGTGAGGGAGGAGAAGGTGAGGCGAGGCCTATAAAGGCTGCAGGAGGAGCGGCCAGCCTCACATGCTGATGCCGCTTCACCTGGTGGACAGACCGAACCGAACCGAACCGACCCGACATGGCTCTGAGCACGCTGCTGGCCTCCTTCCTGTGCACCGTGGTGCTGCCCGTCCTGCTCTTCCTGGTGGCGGTCAAGCTGTGGGAGCTTTACATGATCCGCGGCGGAGACCCGAGCTGCCCGAGCCCGCTGCCGCCCGGATCCATGGGCTTACCGTTCATCGGAGAGACGCTGCAGCTCGTCCTGCAGGTGGGTTCGGTTCTGCCGGCCTGAGGCCCAGGAAGCACCTGCTGGACCTCAGAGAGATGAAATCTGGGCTTTCCTCTTTTCTTTCTCAATAGTTTCCATAACCAGCTGGGTTAATGTTGTTCACTTTCCTCTGTTTTTCTGAAACAACAGAAAAACCATAAGCTGTTTAAAATGTTAAAGTTTTCTCAGTTGATCCAAATGGGAACATATTAATACAGAAAACTGTTTTTTTTCTTTCTCTGCAAAAACAGATGAACAGAAATGTAAAAATATATATATTTAATTTGGCTTTACCCATTACAAATTCTGACTCCCTCCTTGATATTTTTTATTACTCTATCAATATATTATGAATAATTTGTTCACTTCCAAAACTTAATAAAAATGTGTGATTGCAGAAGGTAGTTTAACTAATCTAAACGTCTAAAGTAAAACATGAATGAAATGTTTTCCTTTAACAGGCTGATTGATGATCAGCACTTCAAGCTGTTTTGTGTAAATTAAAACATATTCATCCTTTGACTTCACTAGCAAACTTTATGCTTCATCCTTTCTGCCCTGCATGGTGTGATTTATTAGATTATATGATCAAAACTGTTTTGTTTTGGGGATGTGTTGATTTTAACATTAAACTTGTTTATATTTTTATGACGGTGACTGTTGTTTAGAAATATGAAAAATTGGAGCATTTTTCTTTTTGAGTCAACTTCCAACCAAACACTATAAATGTAGCATAATTCAAAATGATCTGGTGCTCAGAACTCTAAAAACATCTAGAACCAAACAAATTGTAAAATAAATAATAAAGTAAAAAGAATAAAGAAATCTAAATATTTTTGATTGAAAAATCTTCTAGTTTTAGACCAAAATAAATGTAAATAAATATGTAGTATTTTAAGAAGAAAACCAATAACCATGTTTTTGATGAGCAAATCCACCACAAAACTTAAGACAATGAAGTTTTACTTCTCCAGTTTTCTCACTGAGCCTGTCTGTGCTCCTGTGGTCGCAGAGGAGAAAGTTTTTGAGGATGAAGCGAGAGAAGTACGGTTGCATCTACCGGACCCACCTCTTCGGGAACCCCACGGTGCGTGTGAGCGGAGCGGAGAACATCAGGCACATCCTGCTGGGGGAGCACAGACTGGTGTCTGCGCAGTGGCCCTCCTCCGTCCGCACCATCCTGGGCGTGGACACGCTGTCCAACATGCATGGCTCCCAACACAAGACCAAGAAGAAAGTGAGTTTGAAACTTTCCAGTATCCAGAGCGAGTCATTATTAGAATTCACAAACATTAAAGACAAGTTCAAACAAAGTTCCATACCTATTGCACAACATCACCAGTAACTTTATTTAATAGTAAACATGTTTGTTTCTATAGTAGCATTTCCAGAATTTAGCAGTTTCTTTTTGAAATCAGATTTTAAACAGTTTTATTGCTAAAGAATAAAATTGGTTTTCCATAAGCCAATGTGAAGAAATCTGATCTTTCTGCTGAAATAATGGAGCCTTTGCATTGACCTCAGTGTGTTTAGACTGACTCCTATATAGAAGTTGAGTTTCATGCTCTTGGTTCCTGCGTCAGGCCATCCTGAGAGCTTTCTCCAGAGAGGCGCTGGAGCTCTACATCCCCGTCATCCAGGAGGAAGTGCAGACTGCAGTCAAAAGCTGGTTGGTGCAAGATCCCTGTGTGCTGGTCTACCCTGAAATGAAGCGGCTGATGTTCCGCATAGCCATGAGGATTCTGCTGGGTTTTGACCTGGAGCGGATCCGGACCGATGAGCAGCAGCTGGTGGAAGCATTTGAGGAAATGATCAGAAATCTTTTCTCCCTGCCCATCGAAGTCCCATTCAGTGGGTTGTACCGGGTAAGAGTGTCGGATCAACACTATGAAGATGTGAACTGACTTACTATGAAACACTTTCATGTCAGTGAGTTGATGTAAGCATGAACCTCAGAACAGTTTTATTTAACATCCCACCCTGGAGGAGCTGGGACATTTCACCAGCCTGTCGTTGCAGAAGTCCGTCCTCATGTCTGTCTTTGTCCCCTCATCCCGTCCTCTCCTCTTCTGTCCTGTAGGGCTTGAGGGCCAGAAATTTCATCCACTCAAAGATTGAAGAGAACATCAAAATGAAGATGGAGGAGTCAGACAAAGGGTCAAAACACACAGATGCCCTGCAGCAGCTCATAGACAGCAGCAAGAAGAATGGAGAGCCCTTCAGTATGCAGGTAATGAAGATGACTATTCAAAGCATTGTTCAGGAAAGACAAATCTCTGGAAAGATGTTGTCAGAGTTTTAGTTTTTTCTCCCCGGATTCTGAATAATTCAACATGTCTGCCTTCTTTGTCCAGGCCACCAAGGAATCTGCCACGGAGCTTTTGTTTGGCGGCCATGAAACCACGGCCAGCACAGCCACGTCCCTCATCATGTTTCTGGGCCTGAACCCAGAAGCTGTGAACAAACTGAGGCAGGAGCTGTGGGACCAGGTAAATATGCTGACCTTTCTTTAGCCTGAATGTCAGTTAAAGCAGCTTTTTGATTGGCTGAGGCAGTTGTCAGCTGATGAAATTTGATTTACGTTTGCATAACCCTTAAATTATTTCAAAAACATAAAACATAATGGTTCATCAGTGGTACCTGCTGAGGTGTGGAATCCAGTTGGCTGAGGGGTTTTTTTTTTCTTTGCAAAACAACTTCATGTGTCAGTTCTCACTTTGTTTTTTGTTTTTTTCATATTAAAGCCAACAAATTTCCCCCATGCTACGACTGTCTTCTTGCTAGCAAGCCCACTTCTTAACTGACAGTGGTCAGTGTGCATTTGCTGGAATCCTTGCAAAGGCGTTAGCAGGATTCACTAATGCATGCTAATGCATGTATGGCTAACTGGAAACCTGAGCAGAAGGGATCAGTGTTGATCTGTTGAGCTTTGCACATCACTTTGGTTTCCATCCTGCTTTAAAGTGATTCAGTTATTCCAGCAAATGAAATAAGAAACTAGAAGTCAATGTTAAGTGATTTTTGCAGATGGAAGCCAGCAGGTCACTGAAGTTATTTTCTCGTTTATGACTTTTGAAAATCCATCGTCAGCTCAGCCCTGAACCTGGTTGATGGTTATCATGCACATTGAGATGCATTCTAGGTACCTTTGGGTCAAAAATGTTAATTAAAAATTCAAAAATACTTTTATTGATCACAAAGTATTAGAACAAATTGTTTAGCCAAAAATCAGTCCAACTTTACAGCATCCAATATGAGAAGGAATGGCTGTCCAAAGAAAGACAATACTTTCACCCAGAAAGGCAGGAATAAAAGTTTGAAAAAGGAAACATCCCAGTGAGAGTACAGAGTTACTCTGATATGCTGCTGGCCTGAGAGGCAAACTGCTGGAAAGGAGGACAAACTGAATTTGCTGAAGGGAAACTCAGAATAACCTGAGGTAAAGCCAGCTAGTATGAAACTAAATCTGAACAGAAACTCTGTGATGCTGGTGACTAAAATATACAAGATGTATAGTCGTACATTGACTGAATCTATGAAGACGTTTGTTCTAAAAGAGTAGCTGCTTACTGCCTGGTCCCTCATGTCTGTCTGTCCAGGGGGACAACGGGATGGACCTGCAGAGTCTGAACATTGAATCTTTGGAGCAGCTCAAATACACAAGTTGTGTGATCAAAGAAACACTAAGGATGAACCCGCCTGTCCCTGGAGGCTTCAGAGTGGCCCTCAAAACATTTGAACTGAATGTAAGTGACTCAATGATCATTTGATTCTCCTGTGTTCGACCTGAAAGTTCCAGATTTTAGGAATTAAGATAATTAGATTTTTTTTTTTTTTACATCACTGTAAAAGATACATTAAGGTTCATTACATTAGTGGGGAAAAAATAAACAAAAGTATTGTGTGTTATAAATATTAACAATATGTGTGTGTGAGTATGTAAGCAGTGACTGTGATCTGAATGACTATCAGTGTGTGGAGTAATTAAAAAACAACAATCAGGTAATAATAATCAATAATAATGAACCAAATTATCTGTGAGAGGTAAATATAAACATCTGATGGATCAATTAATAGTTATTTAGTTATTTCTCCTAAGTGGAGATTGTTATATATTATACAGGATCTACATGGGACAGGAAGAATAATGCAGAAAGAGGTAAAGAAAACTAAAAGCGGGGGGGAAAAAAACCAAACAAATTATTGTTTATAAGTAAGGAGAATATAAAATTGATTACACAAAAATGATTTTCCATTGAAATATATTCAGTGAGTACATTTTTCCAATATGTCAGACTGATGGTGCTTCTCGTTTTCCAATTCAGAAGTGTTTTCTTTTTAGCAGCTGTTAAAGCTATAAGTAACTGTTTGATCAAAACATAATTTTGATAATGTCCCATAACGTTTCAGGGCTACCAGATTCCTAAAGGCTGGAACGTTATCTACAGCATCTGCGACACTCATGATGTTGCTGAGATTTTCCCCAACAAAGACGACTTTCATCCCGAGCGATTCCTGACCGGACCCTCCTCAGACTCCTCCAGGTTCCAGTATGTCCCGTTTGGAGGAGGCTCTCGGATGTGTGTGGGAAAGGAATTCGCCAAGGTTCTCCTGAAGATCTTCTTGGTAGAAGTGGTATCAAAGTGTGACTGGACCCTCTTAAACGGACTGCCTACCATGAAAACTGGACCCACTGTCTATCCTGTGGACAACTTGCCAACCAAATTCAGCAGCTACATGAAAACTCACTAGAGGAGCTTCTGGACATTAGTAGTTCTGGACATGGTTTCCTGGTGGGCAGTCCCTGTCTGCTGTCGTCTTGAACAGATTGTGTTTATATTGTATATTAATGTTTTTTATGACTGTAAATATATCTATAGGTGTATATTTACCTAATTTCAGAACAAAACAAAAAGCACTATAGGGTTACATAAACACTTAATCGTATCAGTGGTTTTTCTACATACATAATTTAGCATGTTGATATCAATTTTGTATCTTGGCTCAAGGTATTTATGCAACTTGTCTGCTTTTGAATGAGACTTTTATTTAAATAAACAGTTTGACAAAGTGTGTGCTAGTTCAGGCCCGTCCACATGGAGCTTTTCTTAAATGTTTTTATTTAAGCAGGTGAACCCTGTTGAGGTCTGGAGCTTATTTTCAACAGGGACCTTGATGAAAATCTTTCCACACTTAATTGTTTTATTTTATTGTGTTTTATTTTTAGATAACTGTGATTCTTTGTGAACCTGTTTAATTGGTTTTTGTGAACTGATGAGAGTTCATCCTGGTGAGCAGAACCACGATTAAAACTTGCAGAAATCCAGATTAAATCTGATAACAAAAGCCATCAGATTTAATTCTGGCCAAATATTGATAATGAACATTTAAAATGCGGCAACTTAGATGTTTAAATAAAAGGCCTAAAACAAAAGTAGACACATATTTTACTAGTACACTTCAGCAAATAAGAATATTGAATAAAAGTGCAATCTTTCTTGCCAGTCATCTTTAGTGAAATGTCATTTTAAAGATTTATTACGCAGATAAAAATATTTCAAACTTAATTTATTTATTTTTTTACAGTTAATAATTGCTGTATGTCTTGCAGGTAAAGAAACCTTCAGTGTCAAAATTTGAGTCTCACATCGGACTGTGGCATAGAGTCAATTGTCATAGCAACCCACACAGGGTTACTATGACAGCAGCCTTCAGGTCATCGACCCGGTTGGGTCGGGCATCTTTCATCTTCTTGATATAGATATTCTACAGTGTTGACGGTCAGGGGAGTTCGCTGGCTAATCAAGAACATTTACACTTTTATTCAATATTCAAATTGCTTTAACACATATTAGTGTTAGCCCAAGCACTCAACCCGTTGAGGGTCTCCACAATAATGCTTTACAGTGTGAATCCAATGAAGATTTGAAATTGAAAGTGTTTGTTGTATCAGCTGGAGGTGCAGGTTTGGTAAGGAGGCTGCTGAGCTGTGCCACCAATCTCAGAATCATCAGAATCAACTTCATTTTCTGGGTTTGAGGAGCCTCACAATGTGATTCCAGGTTCCACTTGGAATGTTATTAAAGTTCATACTACACTCTGCAACAAAACAATTCTTTAGGACTAGGGGGACAAAAAAAAAAAAAACGAGCAGCATTTGCAACAATCAATGTGTGCAGCCATCTTTCTGTTGCATATTCATGCATAAAATGAAATGTATTTTCAAACAAATCTGTAAATACATGCAGATTAGAATATTGAAGACCCCACTGAGCAAATATTTGTTTCCAGCTGGGAACAAGTCAGCGCGGCTGAAGTTGCTGCAGGAAGCTGTCCTGCTGCCTCTGTCAGACGGTCAGTGTGTCCAGACCAGCTCAGGTCCAGAGAGACGCTGGTAGAAACTGGAGACCCTTGAAAAGTTCCAAAGTTTTATATCACTGGATAAAACAGTTATTCAGCAACTGTTCTGTTGATGAACAATTTGCTGTTCAGAAACAGACAGTAAATTGTTGCCTTGAGGCAGAAGACTCTTCGGTTCAAATCCTGGTCTGGGGTATTTGTAGATGGTGTTGCACTCCATGTATGCATGGATTCAGTCTCAGTATTTCAAACAAATGAGCTTTTGGTCAATTGGTTTCTCTAAATTGTATGTAGGTGTGTGTGTGTGTGTGTGTGCGTGTGTGTGTGTGTGTGTGTGTGTGAGTGTGCGCGTGTGTAGGTGTGTGTTTGTGTGTGAAGAATTCCTTGTCCTGTGTGTCATCCTGAATCCTCTGTCTCTGTGTTGCCTAGCGATGGACTGCTGACCCGTCCAGTTTGTACTCCACCTCTCACTGCAGGGTCACTGCAGACAGACACAGTGTGACCCTGCAAGGAACAACAGGCACAGAAAGCAGACGTGTCAGGATCCAACCAGCCTCTGGTGGTGAGACATAAGATCAATCTGATCCTGAGGACAATCAGAAAGAGGTCCAGGTGTTTCTGCTCTGTTGGTGATGAGCCTGATGCTGTAACAGAGGAATGGAAATACACAGCAGAAGAAGAGAAGTGGTGAGATCTAACATCTCTGCTTTAGAGTAAGAAGAAACATCCTGAATCTTCGTTGCAGGTACATGAAGATGTGGAGACACATGAACAACTTTACCCAGTGTGATGTTTCCTTCTCTCAGGTAGAAGAACCTGCCATTCTGGATTCTGCTCTCAGAGAAAGTCCTTGTTTCCTCCTTGGCTCCTGATCAAAGGAGTAATGCTCTCTATTGTCTCATGCACCTGTTAGATCTTTTGACCTCTCTGTATTTACTAGTGAGGTCATCAGAGACCGGTGAGTGTGCTGTGCACATTGCATGTTTTTAGTGGAGTCTGGTAAATGTTAAACTTTACTGCAGGGACAGGAGGCAGGGTTTGTGTTTCCCAGGTTGTTGTCCTCACTGATGAGGCTCGTCAGTGTTTATAAGGCAGAATGTGGCACTTGGATGTAAATGTCAAAGAGGAATCATTATCAGCACGACAGAACTAGTACAATTTGTACCTTTTATGTCATTTTATTGTCTTTTAAAGATTTAATGACTGCTGGGCTCATAAAAGAGGAAAATGCGTATAAAGTTTCATTGAAGTAAAACCCAGTAAGTTCTTTACCAGCTCCGGTCCCCTCCAGTCTCCCTTCAGGCCTAAAGCACATTCAATATAACTCAATGTTCACATCACTGGCATCTTACATGTTTATGTTAAGTCTATATTCAGTAGGGGTTCAATAAATATTTGGACATTTAAAGTGTGTCCACTTTAAATGTGGACACTTTAAAAGTGGACACACTTTTAAAGTGGACATTCTGTCACGTCCTCAAGCTGTGACAGACTGGATTCATCAACAAACTGTTCAAATACTCTACCTCTCTCTGCATTCATGAACAAATATTCAACCTCTTTTCACTTTTATGTAATTTGGAATTTGACAAACTGAAATGATTTGATTTGCCTGTCATCTTGTCATCTTGAAGTTCTGATTCTGAGCCGTCAGTGTGACGTGAATTTCAGTTTCAAAGTCAGCAAAGTGCTTTGTGAACTCAGTGCACAAAAGTTGCACTCGGTAACAGCAGTGGTGACTTGGCTTCTGATTACTTGGCAACATAAAAAAGGGTAAGTGGTTCCTGCTGCATCAGATTCTCCATTAACAGCACCAGCATCTTGAGCAACTTGTGTAGCACACACCACAACAACAAGCTACTGCTGTGACATTACCTACAGTCACATTACCACTAGCTAATGTGACATTACCTGTAATGTCACATTAGCTACATTACTGTAGGTAATGTCACACCAGTCACATTATGCTGGCCAGTAATGATAAATACATGATACAACTGTTTCCTTACATTTAATGATTGTGTCCCTGCAACACTTGGTGAAGTGTCTTGCCCAGGAGAACCAACACTCAGCCTGCTGGTTGTGGTCAGAGGGTCCAGAGGGGCCGGAGGGGCCGGAGGGGCCGGAGGGGCCGGAGGGGCCGGAGGGGCCATTTGAATGACCTGGGTCTGTTAGTGTATCCCAGTGCAGCTGATATGCACCCCTTCTACTCCACCTGAACCACCTAGGAATATACAAGAATCATCAGCACTGGCGCCCCCTAGAGGTGCATTCTCTCTGCTGCCCTGTGGTCTGTTAGTGAAACATCTGAAGGTCACAGATGATCCTGGTGACAGCAGTGAGTCTGCATGCAGACAGACTCAGCTGGTCCACTGCTGAGCCACAACCAGCTGGAGCTGGACAGTGAAGATGATGGTGGACATCCCCCCAAACACACACACACACACACACACACACACACACACACACACCCTGCCTGCCGTCACGCAGTCAGTGACATCATGTCTACTGTAGATCATGCCTGCTCTCATTCTCACACACACACTGTGTGTAGATATCCTCAATGCCATGCACATGTAGCCTGTCTTCCTCTTTTGTAAAAATACTGTTTATATTCATATTTGCAAGAAAGAAAATGTTTGTTTCATTTTTGTCTCTTTTTGTTGATATTTTAAATGTCAGTTATTGAGAGCAAACCAGAGTCAAAGTCACATTTCTTGTTTGTGCATCAGACTTGGTGAATTTGCTGATTCTGATGGTTTTGTTCTGAATTTATGTGTTAGTTTTACATCAGCTGCATAAGGACACACACCTCCCAAAAAGTTCCTGTTTTTCTCTTCAGTCTACAGAATATTTTCCCAAAAGTGATAAAGATCATCAAGATGTTTCTGGTGAATGTGAGGAGGCCTGTCACAAAAACAAATTTTGCTGAAGTTATAAATGAACGTTTGTGACCAAAAGTTGGAAACAAAGTGAATGGGGAACCGGCCGGGTCCAGATGCTTTGCCACTTCTTAGTTTCAATCATTTGTTACATGGTTTGGAGCTTCAGTAATTTTCTTCCAAGTCAATTTTTGGAATCTGTGATTGAGAAAAGAGCCTTTACACTTGCTCTGCAGAACTAAACCTCAAGTGTCCTACGCCACAGCTTGCTCAACAGCGCCCCCCCTTTAACAAATTCTGACCCAAATCTCACTTTCAGAGCCACTCAGAAGTTCCCTGCTCTGCCTTGCTTTTGCCATGTGATCCAGGATCAGACAGTGAGTGTTATTTAGAAATACAACATGATAAATCTGCCAATAAATCAGAAGTGTCACAGAACTCTTGGCCTGTGATGGCCAATAAATACAGGTTAGCAGGACAGAGGTTGACTGCAGGGCAGAGATCAGACTGGATGTCAGCTCTGCTGCACAACGAGGGAAAGTCAGCTTTTAGAAACACTTCTGTCAAAATAAACAAAACGTTGTTTCACCTGGAGCACTTTCTGAACTAATAACTGAAAAGATCCTACATTCATCAAACCAGAGTCATCCTCTCAGCCCCCTGTCTGCTGAAACCTGATGCATTTTCCAGCTGGAGCTGTCAGCGGTCGTCCTGTCCTGCAGTGGGACGACGGTCTGCGAACGACTCACGTTTCAGTCACACCTCCCACAGAGAGCACTATTCCAGGCCAGGAAGTCATTTTACGCTTCTCACACGTGTGAGAAACTTTTATGGGTCGGGGGAGAAGAGGGAGAGGAGGAAGAGGAGGAAGAGGAGGGAGAGGAGGGAGAGGAGGGAGAAGAGGGAGAGGAGGGAGAGGAGGAAGAGGAGGAAGAGGAGGGAGAAGAGGGAGAGGAGGAAGAGGAGGAAGAGGAGGAAGAGGAGGAGAGGAGGAGAGGAGGAAGAGGAGGAAGAGGAGGGGGAGGAGGAAGAGGAGATCTGAATTTAACGTGACAGATCAAAACAAAGTGGCTTATAGCTGTGAAGGAGAATTAAAGATGATTCAAAACATTTTCACAAAAAGCTCCACAGCTCAGGGGGGAGAGGGCATCTGTCCACAGAAAAACTCTTACTCATCTTCACTAATGTGGTCTTATGGAAAAGTGCTAAGAAGAAAGTTTTCGTTAAAAGACATTGAGAACTAACACTGCACATCACTCTGAACACACTATACCCACTGACAAAAACAGTGGTGGCAGCATCATGCTGTGGGGTGCTTCTGTTCAGCAGGGACTGGGAGGATGGTCAGAGTTGATGGGAAGATGGATGGAGACGAATACAGGAAGAAAACCGGCTTGAAAAAGACTTGAGCTTCAGGTCCACCACCCTGAAGTTGAGCTGCAACCGGATCCTTTGCGACAAGACATGCATTTATGTTAGAATGGCCCAGTCAAAGTCAAACACCAGACATAAACTCAATCTAGAATCTGTGGTGAAATCTGTTCTGCAGAGAAGAATGTGTGAAAGACTAGAGTCAGACACACAGAGGTCACTTCCTCACTCTGGAGGTAACAGGCTGCTCTGCAGAGAGGAAGTGAAGAGTTTAGAGCTCAATTCAAAGGGGACAAATACAGAAGTCACTATTTTAAGAAATTGTAAGAATTACAAAAAATTGCTTTATTTTAAGAATTTGTAAGAATTCTTAAAATAATGTAAGAATTTATAACAGATTTGTAACACATTTTTGTGTTCTGTGATGTAACAGACATCATTGCATTTGCTGTGGAACTGCTGAACCAGGTTATAGACGTCCAGCTCACCAATTTTATGAATCCATCTTTTTTTTTTTTTTTGTCGCATCAATTTTGTTGTCCAAGTTCAAGTAGACGAGTCCA
>CAKLNU010000547.1:982500-1075992 GCA_922788865.1 Poeciliopsis turneri
TCCTGACCAGTTCTGTGTTATGGTCCAGATCTTTTAATGTCTCCCAAAGTTCTATAATCCATCCATCCATCCATCCATCCATTTTCCGTCACCCTTCTCCCTAACGGGGTCGGGAGTTGCTGGTGCCTATCTCCAGCTGCGTTCCGGGCGAGAGGCGGGGTTCACCCTGGACAGGTCGCCAGTCTGTCGCAGGGCAACACAGAGAGACAAACAGGACAAACAACCAGACACACACACACTCACACCTAGGGAGAATTTGGGAAGACCAATTAACCTGACAGTCATGTTTTTGGACTGTGGGAGGAAGCCGGAGAACCCGGAGAGAACCCACGCATGCACAGGGAGAACATGCAAACTCCGTGCAGAAAGACCCCGGGCCGGGAATCGAACCCAGGACCTTCTTGCTGCAAGGCAACAGCGCTACCCACTGTGCCACTGTGCAGTCACTAAAACGTGTTTCATTTTGCCAAATCATTTCCACGTAGAAACTGTGAAGGCTCAGTTGCAACAGTGATCAGAAAAAGGTCAGAGTTCACTGCAAACAGGGCAATGGAACACCAGCACCATCTGATGGTTAACATTGCACAGAGCAACACACTAGAACCCTTGACCCCTGACCTTTTCTCCATCCCCACACAAATAATGTAAGGATCTGATCATCTGCATTCATTGACAAACCATTAAAGATTCCTTTCTGCTAAGTTCTTTTGGAACTTTCTTTAGTCGTGTGTGGAACTGGGCCAGAGAATAGAACCCATGAAAGAACTAAATTAAAACTATTTATTTTATACCAACAACTTAGCTCTGAAGACTCCATGTGAGACATCAGAAACTTAAATCTTATCTGAATAAGTGGTGGATCACAAAATTCTCTTGTATGTTGTGATCTGCTGATCTGCTAGTCATTGGCTGCTAGGAGTTGCTAGATTTATCATAAGTTGTTTTGAAAAAAAAAAGTTTGAAAAATAGCAATAAGATGGATAAGTCAACAACAGCTTCTGTCTTTTCACCCAAAGGACTCATCTCCTCTCCCCAACCCATGTCTTGTGGCTCCGCTGACTTTGCTGTAATTTTTCAAAATTAGCCAGGAGTTTCAGACTTTAGTTACACTTTAATCACAAAAGAGAGGCAGTCCTTTAATCTAATCAAAAAGTCAGCATTTCCAAAGATGCTGCAAACATTTAACACTCAGTTCACAGCAGTAAGTTTATACTCAGCCTGTCACACCAAGCGGAAGTTGGTTTACAATTCCAGCTTCCAATTCGTGAAATGGATAAAGGGGGATTCCACCTAATTTTTCACTACCTTCTGCATCTTTAATGAACTTGAGTTTAAAAATGACAGAACCCAGACTCTTCAAACCTGGACTGGATTATTCTGCTCTAAAGGCAGAATATTTAAAACAATGTTTGGGATTCGTGAAACTTTTTTCTGATTTGTGAAACTTTACTTCACTTGCAGACCACTGCAGAGGATCTTTAGAGCAGAACAATCCAGTCCAGGTTTGAAGAGTCTGTGTGTTGTAGTTTTTAAAGTAGAGTCAATTAAAGATACGGAAGGCAGTGAAAAATTAGGTGGAATCACCCTTTAGCCATTTCCTGAATTGGAAGCTAGAATTGGAAACCAACTTCAGCTTTGTGTCTGTCATGATAAATTTTGCTGAAACGAAAACAGTCATTTGAGACCATAGACTAATGGCATAAAAATGGAATCACAATGAATACACACCCTCTCAAATATCAAACTACATTGTAAAGAACATGTGACACTGGAACTGCAAGATGTTTTAAATACAAAATAAACAAACCATAAATAAATCAAATGGATTATTTAGTCTATGTAAGCAAACTTGCCCTTTAAACTATATTTGACATGGAATCAGTTACGACTTTTATTATAACTATTTATATAACTTATGTTTTTCACAAAAGTCTGTTAAAGAGACTGGTACAAAGAAGCTTCATTGTTTTAAGTCTGAACAGCAAAAACACTGCAAAGGCGTTTTGTAGTTTTATTTTCTATCTGCTTACAGTATGCATCACTGTTCTAATATATTTAGAACCGGCCCTACAGAGGAAGATGGATGGATGTTTTCCGTCTTATTTTGTACTGTTTCCTGTTATTCTTTAAAATATTCTTTTAAATATAGTTTTTCCTGTCAGACTACATAATGAGTTAGCAGCTTTGTGCTTCTTATCCAGTAGTGAACCTTCAGGCTGTAGGTCCAGGTTGTCCATTGGTCTGGTTATCTGGCGGGTCAACGGCCCCATTCTCTGACAGTGGAGATGATTTCGTCCCTCCGTTGTCCGGGTTACCCTCTGCTACAGGATCTTCGGAGCGCCTGAGTCAGTAATCATCCTCTGCAGAGCTCCTTCCATTGGTCCGGTTGCTGTTCTCTGCATTCAACCGTCTGGTTCCAGAATCTCATCAGAATCAAAACCACCAAACAAAATATTTGATAAATCCATTTTAATGGAAAATGTAAAACTTTTTTGAACTTTAATGTACAAAGCATCTAACAGTTGCACTTCAAAATTGAAAATTGAAGCAAGCCATGTTTTAAAAAAATACTTCACTTAATGTATATATGTATATATTTACACTTTATAGTTAACTTTATTATTTTCACCTTTAAACCTCAAAAATTCACAATAGTAAATCTTATCAAAAAAGCAAGACAATTCTTTTATTAAATAAATTACATCTTTTTTGTAAATGTCAAAATTTTACAGCGATTAGTTTTGTTTTCATAAACTTGTGTAGAAGTCTTTTTTTTTTCTTTTTTTTCTTTTTTTGTTTTTTACATAATACAACTTTACAGTCTGAACAATAGCTTGGCAGTTCATTTTCAGAAAATAGATTTATGGCATGAGGACTGGAGAGTGTCAATATTTCCCAAAGTCACAGGCATTAGCCCGTGTGTGTGTGTGCGTGTGTGTGTCCTCCATCACAGTAGAGATCATAACAACTGAAACCACAGAGTAAAAGAAAATAACTATACAGCTCACATTTACATGAATTCTCTCTTCTTCATAACATTGCATTTTCAGAGCTGGAACGTCTCTGCAGAGGAAGAAATGACAATTTGAGAAAGAAAACAGAGAACACAGAATACAGACAAGAACGTCTAGAAAACAAAAGACACAGACAAATTGGAGAGAAAAGAAGGGAAAGAAAAGAGGCAGCTGAGGCTGCTGAATTAAGCATCCTTAATCTCCTGGTTCTCTCTTGTCTTCTGTTTTTACTCCTTGATTTTCTGGAGCCTTTGAAATTTTGTGTTTTGCTCCTGATGCTGCTGGTGATGCTGCTGAGATCAGCAAAATCTTGCTTCCCAGAAGCCACAGGCAGATTAAAGTGAGCCTGTCCTCAGCAGTTCCCACAGAGGCTCTCAGGGCTCAGTCTGTCACTGATGCAGCAAGCCAAGGTCAGGCCAAGGGGTCAGAGTTCCTCCAGCAGTCCTTGGTATCCTGCAGTCATCTCTGTTCTGGTTCCAGGCAGCAAAGCTTCAGTCTCATGGGTCCAGCAGGCACTCTGGTCCTGGCTCTCCATTTGGCTCAACAGAACATGGACACAGCTGGGTTTGGAGTAGGCCACTAGATTGGGTCTGATACTGCAGAGCCTCCAGGGTCATGGGAGCAGCTTTGATCAGACCACCTTCAGCACATGATGAGGAGGGTGAGGCTGAAGACCGGCGAAGGTCGGAGGTCGTTTTGGATAGCACGGCTGAGGTTAACTAGGTGTCATGAATTCTCTTCCTTCAGATCTATGTCAGAGTTATTCCTCTTCAATGAGCTCACCACCTCCTTCACACAGTGGTACAAAATATTCTTCACCTGAAATCAGGACAAACATCAACAATTTTAGATGTAATCAAAAGGTTAAACCTAGATTTCTGTTGATATATGGAAAACTTCTAAATGTGTGTCGCAAATGAGCTTCATTTCTCTTCTACTCCTATCACAGCTGAGGTGGAACTACAACTTCTGCCTTTCATATGAAAAACGTTTTTGGCAACCTCTAGTGGTCAAACTGTGTAGTGCAGGAGGTTGAGAGAAGTGAAAGTGCAGCCAGAACAAACCAGCGGTGACCAGCTTCTAGTTACTTCCTCAAACAGGTAACCAAGTTACAAAGCTCTGAAAGTGACTAAATACCAGAAAAAACAAAGTATTACACACCTTAAAATAAAAAAAACAAAACATGCTTGCATAAAAGCTTTTAGATGTCCCCAATGAAATTTTAAGATGTTCAAAAATCTTAGAAAACAGAATATGATTACAATAAATTTAACATGAAGAACTATAAGCAGGAGAGACTGTAGAGTGATCTAAGCTATTCAAATGTTATGAAACAAGACATCAATCAAATTAGCTGTGTAACTGTAGAGCTAATTATTTCTCCATTTGTAACAGTAGAGCAATAAAATAAGTAAAACATTTCTGAAGAAAGTTAAATGGGGCCTGCCAAAGTGTGCCCCATGTGCTAAAGTAAGTTGGAACCCAGCTTACTTTAGCTAATTTTTTAGCTAGAAATTAGCTAAAGTAAGGTTCAAAGTGTGGAGAGACACAAGCATGGTGAGCAACATGAACATACTCAACATACTCAATGTGTTCAAATCACTGTATAGGGTAAAATGAACCAAAATGCTAATATTAGCCTAAATGCTACAAGTGGCATGTGGGGTATAACTAACATGTTAATGTTAATGCACTGCCTTCTGATTTTTAGTAAAAGTAAAAGTTGTGGGAGTCAGCAGAAAAAGACAAAAATATAACCTTCTCCCCTTCACAATAAAAGTATACATTCGGGTGTGAAATATACATTGTATAAGCCACAAAGTAAACATTTGATTTGTACTTTGTGGCAGTTCACTACCAGAAGATGAATGCTCATTTCTTAACACCAAAATAATAACTAATATTGTTTATAAAACATGCACTCTTTGGGAATACTGCTCATCTGCATAGACACAAGAAATTTATTTGGTAAATTTTGCAAAAGTAAAAATCAGATGTTTACTTCATGGCACTTTGTTAACAGAAAATGCACTCTTCTCTCAGCAACAGTTTAGCAACAAATATTGTTATTGTTCATAAAGCATACGCATTTTAGCCTTATGCTAGCTTTGCAAATTATGTTATAATGAAATGATTTTAATGTAATATTGAAACTAAGTGTGCAAATATAGAAATGTAAACTCAACAGGTTTCTTTGGTCTAATAATAATATCTGTCAGTGGTGACAGACAGTAAAGACACAAAGAGACCAGGTTTATTTTTGCTCTGATTATACTCAAATTATTGCCAGGATTTGAGTGAGTTCAACATTTTAACACAATTAACTCCTATTATTGTTATTATTATTATTTGTTTCACATGCAAAAATCCTGAGCTGGAAGCTTTGCACTGTGCGTCTCATATGAGTGTAACCACTGATTTCTTCTTCCAAACCGATCTGACTGGATGCTGGAAAACACTATTGTTGTGTTCAAGTAGTGCTAAAAGGAGTTAACCTGTCAACGTATCTTTTCAAACATAAAGTTTAGCATCCTGTGGATTCATAGATTTAACCTTGGATATTATTCATGTGAAACACCAAAGGGTTCCTTACCTGCAGCTTATCCTCATAGTTGACCTCCTCTTTGTTGGCACGCAGCTCCTGGGTCAGGTGGAAGGACCTGCCCACATGCTCAGGAGACACAAAGTCATTGATGACTTGGACACAGCTGTGAAGATTCTGGACCTGATGGACAGGAAGACACACAGTTCAGCACAAGACAAATGGACCAGTCTACCTACTGCAGAAATAATTACACAATAAGAAAAAACTCAGTGAAATGTGTGCTTGGTTGGCTTTTGTCTTGTTTGTAACCAAGACTCTTGGCGATCAGTCTTCTACTGTTGGAGCCTCTAATTTCTCTTCAATGCTGTGGGTCCAGAAGGAGAGTGGAGTGTTTGTGGGTTGTACCCATGACAGACTGACCAAATCTTCTCTGTCACTGCCAAGCAGTTTTTGGAGGAAGCAGTATGATGATGTGGGGCAGCATCTCCATCACTGGTTGTCATTGGGTGTAAAGTTTGTCCCAGACAGACCAACACACCCACACTGCCTCTGAAACGAATGCTGTCTGGAGAAAAGGACACCATCCCACAGCCACGTAGGACCAAGCTGGTAACCGCCAGCAGGAGAGCGTCAGGATGACTGGGGTTCTGTCTGGTTCTTCCATGTTAGTTAAACTACCCAAAAGTAAAAAACTTCCAGCCTCCGATCCAACTAACGGCTCTAAACTAGAATCATCATCAGAATGAGCTGCCTGGCGTTGGTAGAGAGAGTTTGACTGGTTTTTCTTTGGTGGAACCAAACTGAACTCTGCAGGTCGATGAGTTTTTCTGACAAATGTGTCTCCATGTTGAGGGAAATAAAGAGCTAAAGAGCCTGTTGGCTAAGAGCACAGCCAAGAGGCATTGCTACAACAAAGACTTGAAGACAGGAAATATCCCAGTGGCTGTGCTGTGTAACTACCTGGTGCATGGCCCCTGCAGGGATGAGGACAGAGTCTCCCAGGAACTGAACAACAGTCCAGCCTTGAACTCCATGCTCATCCAGGAGTCGCTGGCGATGCTTCCTGCTGAGGTACCAGCTCTGCTCTCTGATTGGGTCCTGGTCCAGACACACATCCATACCTTGCTCCTTACACAGCTGACAAAGGAAGAGTTTGTAAAGTGACAATATTATATTGTGCAAAATGGCCCTGAATGCACTGAAGAATCGTCTGAGTCTGCTGCAGGTATTCCATGCAGTTACCAACCTTGTGGAGAAATTCCCGGACTTTGTCCATGTCTTTGTTGAGGTAGATGTGCCACAGCGCTCCAGGTATCTCACTGGAGTCCTTCAGCCGCCTTCGGACACCCTCGTCTAAATCTTCCTCCTCAAGACGCTTCAACACTCCTACAGACACACAGTCACAGTCAAACAGTGCTTACCCATTCACTGATGTCACCTTTGTCACATTTAAAGGTTCCAGCCAAACAAATAATAATAATAATAGTGCACAAGGTTTTACCTTGAAAACAGAACAGTTCAGAAGTCATTCATTCATCCCAAACATATGCATTTCCTATTTGTATTTCTTATCTAATAAATTTTATGGTATGTTTAATACAATTCTCAGCTGATTTTAGAAAAACTAAAAGACAATTCAGTCACACAGGTTGCTTTAGAATCATTTTAAGTTACCAGTTTTGGATAGGACTCCGTTCCCTTTCGCCACTCCGACATACACCAGGACAGACACCACATCTGATACTTCAGCATGGAGGTTGGCAGTTCCAAAGTCTTGATCCTGAGATGCAGCTACGCCTGCAGTGACAGACAGCCTTTAATCATTGCTGCAAAAGTGAAGGCAGCGGAAAATTACACCTGGAAAGAACATTTGAACATCCCAGGAAAAAAAGCCCTCCTGAAGGAGTTTCTTCTGTGTTGAAAAGATATAGATGGTTTTATTATGGACCTTGGTCAAACAGGTCAGCAGTGTTTAACAGAAGCTTTTTCAAACTTAAACCAGATTACTGCTGTGCATTTATGCCTGGTGCTTTAATTTCAGCCAGCTGGTATAAAATTAAAACCATCTGCCTAAAGTTGCTAATGTTGGTGGTGAGAAGGGGGGAAAAACTGACAGGATTCTGTTTTTTTTTACTGACATTACAGAAAATAATTTTTCCTCTGAGGACAAGAAAAGTATTTCAAAAACATAAAAAAAGAGTGAAATCTAAACCAAATCAAACTCCTCCAATAATCTGCTGTATTTTTAGAGCCAGGACTTTTAGAGATTTCAAGATCTTTGCCACTATAATATATTTTAGCGTGCCGTTTCCTTGGAAAAAACATAATGACTAGTTAATAATTTAAGGGATTTAAGGGAATTTTAAATCATTAAAATTTGTGTTAATATTTAAGAAATAAACAAATGCCATTTTAATTTCAGAATTTTAATATACAGAATGTGTATTCTACTTTATATTTCATGACTGAACATTTATGGTAAAGTTAAAAAAGATTAAGTAGGATCTATGACACATAGGCAGGAGTTTAGTGTTGGATCTTGGAACAAACGATTATCAAAAACACCAGAAATAAGTCACCCATGGCAACAACTAGGTTACATCCAGTATTCTGAAGCTTTCAAAATATCAGCTATGTAGAGTTAGAGTTAGCAGTGTTAGTAGTGCACTGACTCTTGTCCATTTAAAGGCAAGACTCAAAATACTGATTTCAAAAGACTTGAATCAAGGTGAACCAGGGATTTTATGTCAGTCTGTTACCATGCATAGCAATCGTCTGAAAAATGTTTTCAGCCTTCATAATTGCATTAAGTAGTTGTGTCGTTATTGTGTTAAAGAGTTAAATGATGGGCGACATTCAGCTGTAATCCGTTTTTCTGCTGTTAGATGTCTCTACATCTTACCTTTGTGAAGACATAGCTTCACATGAAGCTGTGTCTTCATGTGAACTCTTGTCTACAATGAAGAAATCAAACTAAACCTGAGCAGGTCATCCTGAGCTGATCCTCTTACCATATGCACAACATAGTCTGGGCCCAAGGTCAGGTCTGACGAAAAAAGATGGCAGGTGTGAGGCGAGGTTGAGGCTCCCTTCTGGATCCGAATACTCTGGCAAAGGAAGGTTCTTCATCAGGTCGTCATACCTGAAAAATATATTTATGACAGACTATAAAATAAAGCTGGTTTTATAGAGAACTTTATCATTTCATGACTTGGCAGATAGTTGTGCAGTGGAAAAAGAGAGGCCTTTTTAGAGTTTCTCTAAAAAGAAGAATACACAAAATCTAAGAAAATACATCAAATTTACGCCATATTTAATGTATTTGTCAGAATTTCAGTCGATCTTCTGACATGCTACCTCTGAACCAAATTATCTCATAAAATTATGATGATGCTGACTCATCATAATTTTATTAGTGCAAACAAATGATCACAGTTGGATTCTATTTTCAGTTAACTTGTCAGGATCATCAAAAAGCCATGACATCATCATTTAATGTATAATAATCAAACTGAATGAAAACTTCTGAATTTTAAAAGTTGTGAAAACTTTCTCTTGGTCATTTTTTGGCATTTACTATTCTAGAATAAGTTCAGTAATTCTAACTGAACTAAAAGACAAAAACTTAGATTTTATTTCAAATACAGAGAAAAAAAAAATCTTTTTATACACTGCATGAAAATATCAGTATGTTTACAAAATGTTCAGGTTTAACATGTGAAACATTTACCTTGATGGCATCAGAGCCATGAACTCCTCCCCAGACGGCCAGTCCTTCAGCCGGTAGACCATGGGTTCACCGTCTTTGGACTTTGGTCGCTCTTAACAAGGAACAGAGATTTAGTTAGTTTAAACAACAAAACTAATCAAGTCAGAGTGAGATCTATAATCCACCTAAACTCACTGGTAATGTCTTCAAATCCATCCCAGAACTCCTTTATTCCAGAGTTGGACACCACCTGGTCTTTGCAGTTGAGGAGGTCTCCCTGGTGATCTGCAAACTCCTGGTTAAAGGAGTCGGCCTTCCACAAGTTGACATTCAGTCGCTTATGGATCCCAGACACTAAGACAGGCTGGAAATGCACAGAAAACGCAACAATTAACTGTCGAGCCTTTGCTGCGACGGTAAGCGTGGTAACGGATGATTTGGATTTGACTGTACCTGTCCTTGTTTCCAGCACTCTCTGAACAGCTTCCAGTTGTTCTGATTGCGGTGATCTTTGAGCCACAGCAGCCGCCTGTTGTTTAGCCATGAGTGAGGAATGTCTGGGTACTGATTGGTGGAATCCTCCAGCACCACTGTAGGCACAGTGGCTGACTTCTTCCTTTGTGCTTTGGTGTCGTCCGCACCAACAGGAGCGGGGTTGCTGTTGTTGCTAGGGGTCATGTGATCCTGCTTGGTCGACAGCTTGGTGGTGATGCTCTGGCGGCTGGCAGGGATTTTATTCTCTACCACTGAAGCAATGATGTCATCCAGGATGTTTGGCATAGTCCGGCCATCCTTTCCAGTCTGTAGACACAAAAGAAAAATTTAAGAAACTCTAATTAAGAAGCTTCACTGTGAATTTGAAAATCTTAAGCTTGTCTAAGGTGATGCAATAGTGTTCACCATTTAATGGGAATAATGAGCTGGTCAGTTTACCTGTGCAGCAGTAGAGTAAACAGGTGCAAAGGCAATTCCTGCATCAGTAGAACCCAGCTTGAGCTTTCCTGCAGTGGTGGTGAGCAGGTCTCTGAGCGTGGAGCCCTGCTCTGTGCTGTTAGCCACCAGAGATGGGTTTTTACACTGCTGCAAGACCCCCTCCCCATCCTTCTCCTCTTTCACACATTTACCTGGCACCACTGACTGCTTGTTTTCTGTTACACATGAAGAGCAACAATTTAGCAATGTACTTTCTGAAATTAAAACCAAACGTCCTTTTCTCACCTTTCTTTTCCTCCCTGGATTTCTGCTCTGCAAGATCAGCCAGGAAGTGAAGTGGGGACTGAGACTCAGGTGGGGTGACAGGTGTACTGTCGTGGTCACTGCCAGGACTGCTGGCCCCCCCGTGCCCTCCGTTGGTTTCTGCCTTGGCCCCTCCGTCCTCTGGGTTCTGCTGGGAGCCGGGCTCAGCCTTCACCAGAGACAGCTTGTTACTGTGGTTCAGCACGTTCTGCAGGACCTGGTGGACAGAAACAACATTACATTTAAAGACAAACTGAGTTAAGGTCTATAAATACACATCATATGACTTTTTAAAAAATGTGTTCGTTATTTGACATTTTGAAATTGGGCCACTGTCTCTTTAAAAAACCCTGATCTTTTTAAAACTCTGCCTTCAGGAAGTCATCAGAGCATGGCTCTTCTATTCATCCTTTACCAAAGTTTTTACCAACGCTGCACTGAGAAGTAACTCCTATCATGAGCTCATCAGATGCCGTTCCACCAGGTTTTTGCTAATTGCTGCTCGCTAGTCCGAAAGAGCTGAGTGGTGGACTGACTGCTCCACGAGGTGGAAGCTTGGAAAGTGCTGTAGCTCGGTCCAACCAGGTGTTTTACACAGCTGAATGGTTGTCATGAAGATGAAAGGATTTCACAAACATGTATAAAAGAATCAAGACAACACTTCAGGTATGTTTTTGTGAGGGAATAGCATTATAACGTAAAGCTAAAAAAAAAAAAAAAAGTATTTTTTACAGAATAATGCCCTATTAAATTCAACAGCTGGACACAGACTGAAGGTGAGAATCCTTAAAAAATGTTTGAACTGTTGACTCAGTCTGTCTGCATCATGAGGAGGTCGGAAATTCTGCAGCCCATCTTCTCGTTTTGTTGTCCAGTTGAGGAATTAAATAGGATGGGGGATCAACATGTGGGGAAGTCTCTTCAAATCTTCACCTTGAATTTCTATTTATTTAAAATCTAAGCTATGCTTAGAAGCAGATCACAATATGTATGTAAAAGTTCCCTCATTGTGAATGAGCCTGTGGTGTGTCAGAGTGGGGCAGGCTGCAGTACCTGTGACACTCCGTTGGTTGCCGGGAGCTTGGTGAGAACATTCTGTTTGGTGGAACATGGACATTTAAATGGGATGTTGCTTTTGTCTCTCAGGGAGTGAATGGAGGTCACCAGCTCTGTTAACACTACAATAAAAAGAACATTAAATGTGAAAATATGTTCAAAGACAAACTGTTCAGTAAAATATACCATAACTGTACCTAGTGGAAATGTAAAAATCAGTAATATCATCACATTAAAAACAGACGAGATGGCAGCATGCAGCGTACCTTTGCCAGGGATGATCTGTGTTGGCATGAGATGCTTATGGTCATGAGGTTGACCTTTAACACACTTCAACCAGCCATACAGCTCTTTATCTAAACAAAGGGATGACACAAGTCATTAGCTTCAGAATTAGCCAACATCCAAATGATTCCAGCCCAATGTCTACAACAATACTCATGCTACTGCAGACAACAGGGAAGTTTAATTCTCTGGCAACTACTGTGATCGAGAAGACTTCATAGTTAACAAAAAGCTGTGAGATAAAACTACTTTATTCCAAGGAATTTATGGAAGATATGTCATGTAAAACTGTAGGTTACATGTTAGGTCTTGAGTTTGTTTTCACAGCACTTTCAGTCTCAGGTGGTCTAGTGCTGCCCGTCTACAAAAAACAAACACTGACCTTTGCAACTCCTTCTCTCCTTGGCTTTGTAGCAGTCGAGGCAGACCACAAAGCCACATTTCTGGCAGACCCAGTGGATGTTAAAGAGTGTTGCTTCACAAGCGTCACACATCTCTCTAACCCCTCTCACTGCCCGCTTCCATGCTAGCTTTGCTGAAACAGAAAAACAAAACCACATTCTGTGTAAAAATCTGAGCAACTTTTTTACGGTCAAGGCACGAAAAGAAAATCCTGTGTGAATTGTGGCTTTTTCACACCTTTATCGGGTTCCAAAACTAAACTAAGTCTAGCTTCAGCAGTACAAAAACAAACCGTGAATTCCATTATCATTTTTAAAGGAAGCCGTGCTGGAATAAGTTTAAGAGATCTGCAGCTCAGGAGGATTACATATGAAGACTTGTTTAAATTTATCACTAAAAATGTAAAAGGAAAACCTGCATTCAAACACATCTACACACCTCCATTTTTTCTAAAATTACATACTTCCCCATTAGAGAGCATGATAGTTGACTTTAGTCTACTCACCATCCTTCTTGATCCAGCTGGCTGCAGTGTTTTCAGTCATCACCATCTGACAGAACTTATCTCCTATGTAACTGAGGATGTACTTGGCAGTAGTCTGGTCCAAGTGGCTGTCCTCCAGGGGCCCAGGGACCCATAAGGCCAGGGCCTCTTCATCAAACTGGTCTGGGGTGGAGAAGCCATCCATTCGAATGACTCCATTTTTGCTGAAGGAAAGCCTGGATGGTATTAAAAATAAAAAGTGAGATTTTTGTATAAAGATCAATAAAGCTTCTGAGAACACCACTGGAAGTTCAGGAAGGTTTTTACATTATAAGAGTTTTTTTTTTTTAATGGAGGGGGGAAGAACGCTCTAGAAACTTAAACTAACCAAAACCTCAAATATCGCATCAATAACCCATTTGTCTACGATGTCTGCACTGAAAGACAGACTCACTTCAAAACGTTAGGCATTATCTACTTTTACAGATGGGTGAGAAAGACATTTACCGTCTGAAATAGTAGAACCGGCAGAAGACGGGGGAATGTGCTGGCTCCTCCCCCTTTTTACTGCGGACGACCCGGCACTCTCGACACTTCTGGAGATTAGGTCCAATTTCAGAACACGAGTCATCCTGCAGAAAGGACTCCCCGGTCTGTTTGAGCTTCTTTACTTTCCTCCAGTCCTTCAGCACAGAACGAGGGATGCCATCTGAACAGAGCACACACCAACTCATTAGTGTGTGTCATTGCAGATTACACAGATTACACAGAAATGAATCAGAATCGCAAATGTCTTCCTGATTCATTTATGATTAAGCTGGCAGCCTTTGTTCCATTTGAAAACAAAAACTTTAAGACTTGAGAAAAACATTTGTTGTTTTGCTCTCATGTTTAAATGTAGACCTGGTTTAAAATGGGGGTATTATGTAAAATGTACTTTTTTTAACTTTATCTGAGTTTGTTCTTTTGATTCTTTCAGAAATCCTTTATTCTCTCCTGGCAGCCAGTCAGAAGCTGTCTCTCATGCTCCACAGAGCGCCCCTCCCTCACTGAGCTCCTCAGAAGGAAACACCTGGTGAAACTGTGCGTCTGAGGATAGTATAATAACTACTTTGCAATGCCGTGCCTAAGAATGGTTGTAAATGGTATCATGGAGGAGCATTGCTGTGATGATGTGCTGTAGGTATAGTGCTGGAAAGAACATGCGCCTCTTAAAGAGGCAGAAACCCAATTCAAGCCGTCAAATTGTGAAGTTAAATATCTTTGAAGCTATGCTTTATATAGAGAGCATTTTTGTAACAACTGAATGTAACAGTTGCTTGACCGTGCTATGAAATGCCACTATGTGCCTAGATAATAAATAATACCATCTTTTCAAAAGATTTGGAAAAGGCTATTTTAGGATCCTACAAACATTCCACGTGTCCCCTGAGGAAACTGGAACACGTTGCCTCTGGGGCAGCTATGGCAGAAGCTTGCCATACTTGGTGTGGGAATGTGTGCATGAATGGAAATGACTGATTTCATTGGAAAGCATCTTTGAAATGCACTATATAAGTCTGATATTATTTCTTTAAAAGTTTACCTCATCAAATCAGCCACTATAATTGAGGGAAAATCCCAAAGGGATCAATCAATCAATCCATCCATCCATCCGTCCTCTTCTGCTCTCACATGACAGAGTTTGACTGACAGACCAGCTCACCAGGTTATGTCTGTATGTTTCTAGTTAACAATAGTCACCCCACTGTTGTCAGCGCAGTAACTTCCTTGCTATATTTAGCAACATTTTAGACAAAAAAAAATATTGGTATTGGCCAAAATCAGAATAGGCAGGTCGATTAGATAGGTAATCTGTGATCAGCAGGAAAACTGCAATCGGTGCACCCCAACTTTAAAATTTTCAGTGTCTTGCATTCTTTCTACATTTTAAGAACAACATTAATGAGGGGGAAAACACTGATTCAAACATTAAGGGTACAGGACTTACTGCTGCTTGCCAGTTTAAGCTTGGTTTTCTCACGAGCTGATCGAAAGATACCATTGGGCTTCACATCCTCATCCTCATGGTCTCCTTTCCTTTTGGCCATATCATTCTGCTTCTTCTTATAGGTTGGTTTAGATTGCCGTTTTGCTCTGCCCTCCATCTTGCTTTCACTGGTGTCAGAGTCGTCTCCTGCACTTTCTGACCCAGAGTCATAAGAGCGTTTGAACCCTCGCCTTGAGAGATGACTGGATTTCTTTTCCTCTCCACCTCCACCAGTTGATCCAGCATTCTTTCCCTCCAGGTTTCGTTCACCTTTGCTTCCAATGTCTTTGTTCATGTCCACCTCACTGGACGTGGAGGCACTGAGATTGACTGTACAGGGCTTGATCATATCTGACATGGCTGTAGTGTTGCACATGCTGGTTGTGGTGGTAAGCAGCTTCTCTGCTTTTGTGCTAGAGGAGACAGTCGTAGAAGTCTTGTCCTCCTCAGAGTGTCTCGTTAACCAGGCTTTCTTCAGCTTGTGGTAGTTACTGGGCTGTGCTGAACCCAGCGAGGTTGATCCGGAGGACTGGCCATTAGGTAACGGACTGGACGTGCCTGGTGTTGTGCTACCAGGTGCACAGCTGGTGTTGCTAATCTCACCTGAGGAGACTCCGCTGGAACAGGGTGGAGGGGTGGAGCTGTGACTGGGTGTCTTTTCAACTGGTTCCACGATTGATGAAGTGTTTCCAGTTGGCAATGATGCAGGACCAGCAGGGAGGTTGGTCTTAGACTGGGCTGCAGCCAAGGCAGCCTTGTGCTTTTTTAGATGTACAAAAGAGGACAAGTTAGGCTGGTTAGAGGCAGTAATGGGACTAGAAGCTGAGGTGTTGCTTTGAGCAAGTAGGGCCGAATTAGTCAGAGGCAAAGACAGTCCTGGTGATATGGAGTGTGAGTCAACACCTTCTCCTGAGAGGCTGGGCAGCCAGTCTCCAACACCAGGTTTAAGGTTTCCAAACTCAGCTGAATATCCTGACTTTGGTGGTTTATTCTGAATATCAACAGCTGGTGAGAACACAACAGGGGACCTGCACATAGAGTTTGTCGTGCTGACACCTCCAGGTCCCTGATAGCTTTGCATGGAGGTTGCTTTATACGAAACAGAAACATTGTCCATGTTTGCGTTGACTTGAATAACTCTGCCTCCTCCAACTTCTTGAGCAGCCTCCCTCATACGCAGACATTCCCCTGGGAGCCTCGAAGGGTAGGACATAGAAACCTCCCTATGCACTGTAGCACCAGATTTGTTAGCACCAACTGGACTTTCATACCTAACTGACGTATTTGAACGTACAATGACGGAGGCCATTGCTGCTTGAGGCTTACCCCTGAACACATCTGTGTCTCTACAGAACACACTTCCTCTTTCTTGAATCAGATCTCTACCACGCCATCCATCTGTCATAACATCCCCACTGATAGTGGAGGCCACGGAGGTGACGGCAGCACCGATTCCATGGACTTTGACATCCCTGAGTTCTGGCACCAACGTGGGAGGCTTCTGCTGCTCTGCTGATGTTTTGGTGCCAGCTGTTGGTAAGCTGACTGGCTGGATGGGTGTGAGGGTTGGGGGTGACAGACGTCCACCATAGCCCACTTTGTCCCTCTCCTTGTCCTTCTCTCGTTCTGGTGTCTCTTTGCGCTCCAAGGACAGTTGTGTGGGTGGATGGTAGACAGGAGCTCGGTACAGAGATGGCATTGCCCTGAGCTGGTGTTGCTGATGCTGATGATGGTTGGAGACCGAGGACAAGGAGGATGACGTGGAGGTGGTATTGGAGGCAGCAGGACTGTGGCGATCCTTCCTGTCCATGCTCGTCAAATGTTGATGAGGGATAAGAGTAGCCTGCTGGCTGAGCTGCTCAGTAATTTTCCCTGCTAAACCCTCTCCTCCCTCTGGTTGGTGCTTTATAAGAGGAGGGGGCTTAGAGAGAGAAGCTTTGGAGTTGTAACTAACTAAAGACTGACTTCCCTGACTTTGCAGTGCCACCCCAACGCTGACCCCCACTACTTTGTCATAGTAAGAACTTTGCTCCTTGGAGGGATACAGCCTTGGAGGCTCATTCACAACGCTGTTTGAGATTGTGGTGTAGTAGCTGCTTTTTTCTGGCTGGATGACTTGGGGGTGAGTGTGGCTGGTCTTTGGACTTGAAGAGGCAAGAGCTGGTATCCGGACAGGAAATGCTGGCTCTTTGCTCCTGTCCCTGTCCAACCCGGGGTCAGAGGGCCGCAGAATCTTAGCAGTGAAAGGCGCAACTTCAATGCTCTCCTTCAGGATCTGACGATTTTCCTCCTTGTATTTAATAGTCCGGTCTGCAGCATGGAGTACTTCCTGAAAATTGAAAATCCACATATTGTTAGAAATTACAAAATTGTATTAAAATAATTTTAAACAACAACATTAAAATGGTCAAAACTACAATAAAAGACCCATTCATTCATTTAAAACATTTTATACTCTTCATTTATTAATAGTTCTTTGTGCTTTTTGTGTTTTCATCTTCTGAACTTTTCCCGTTAAGTTTAACACAACTTTTAATGGGCCTTTAGCAGATGTCTGAAGTGAAAGCTATAACATTTTTAAATGTTTAATAGGAACAGTAGTTCTATTTATACATCCTGCTACAACTCATGATCTGAATGTGACCTGAACTGAAAATGAGTTTGAAATTCCTGCTGCACACCTTTCTGTTATTAAAGGAAAACACTCAAGACAGTCTTCAGACCTACAGTAAGTTATTCTTTTCTTCTATTTTTTGCAAAAATATAGAATGTTAAAAATCACAAAATTTAAGATTTATAATAACATTATTAAACTATTGCAATGGGAAAAATGCTAAATGCTTTTGTTTTAATCACATCTGTGAATTCTGTTTGTTTACCATCAAAAACATACACAGCATTCAGTGGTGAATGTCCTCACGCTGTTGGCTGATGAATGTCCTGACGAAGAACTTTTAACAAATCTTAATTAAAATGTTTAAAGCAATGCTGTGAACGTCATCTCTTGGTTAAACAGGTTCAGATGACTTGAAGCAGTAAAACTCTTGTGTTCTGATCTTTTTTTTCTTTTTTAACTTGCAGCTTTTCCTTTTCACTAGAAAAAGCATGTTTCGTAATAGCAGATTATTTTACAACAGAATATGAACCAAATAAAGCTAAAACTGCCATTTGAATAGTTCTAGAGGTTTTTTTTTTCTTTTTTTTAACTTTTTTAATCCTAAATGCAAAATATATATTTTTTGTATAGTTTTGGCGTAATTACTGCTCTAAGTATGTTGGTCTTGAAGCAAATGGCCTTATTTGAGTCTGAATGTTCCAGTCAACTGTTATTTGATTACTACATAAGTTGTTACAGGTTCAAATGTTTAAAGCATGTAAGATGCTCATTATATTTTTTAACCCACATGATTTCCAGACTGAAATCTTTTCGATTCTTTGATGATTCTTTTGAATCATCTTGTAATGTGCAGATAATGATTATATGATCTAGATTTGTGCTCTTTTGAGTGAGATCTGGATTTTCCTAGAAAAGAAAATGACTGATTCAAGAAAAGTTTAGGTGGCAGTAACACCTTTCAACACAAATGTATTTTACTTTATCAGGCAAATTCATACGCTGGTTGTGGAGTTAATTTTTATTCAGAATCCCGTCTCCACCTGTTTATTATGAATTTAGGAAAGACATGAACGCGTGCCCTCTAACTAAAAATATGTTGACCTGGGCCCCAACACTCAACATAACACCCATGTATGGCAGCTCTGGCCTCTGTGAAACAATGCTGATCCAGCTGCTGGAGGAACGCATGTCACCATCTCCAGCCTGCCAACCACTGGTCCTGACTGGTCCTGAGATATTGCTTCTCACTGGATTTCAAGTTACTGAAAGAACCTTAATAATATTGTGCAAAGTTATGCTGCATTAGATGTTGTTTGGGTAAAACCATCCAGATTCTTTTTTACCGTCATTTTTATAATTTTGTGCACACACCTTCATAAAATGCCTCAAGTCCAAGTCGAGTCCATCAAGTGAGTTCATCAAGTTGAATCTAAAGTCATTAAATCTACAACTAGAGTCTGACTAGATCAAACTCACAACTTGAGTCCATGTCTCAGTTATGTAGAAAGCCTTTAGTGAAGATGGCTTTGTAAAGAAATCATCATTGATGGCTCACTTTGACTGCACAAGCTGTCAGTGTAGCACGTACCTGTGTATTTGTCAGGCGGGCTTTGCTGTGCGGATCCAGGTAAAGGCGGTGCAGGTGGACATCTTTTCCTGTTGGGGTACGGCTTCTGTCTGTCTGGTCTGGCTTTATTTGAGCAAAGGTTAAATTCCTGACGGGATCCACAAAACCCTTTTTCTCCACATCTCTGCATACAGACAATACAAACAAGTTCAAGCAGATGCTTTTGCCTGAAATCTCATCATAATACAACATTTTGCAACCCTTTTTAAATGTTGATGGTGGTTCGATAAGCAATAATGGTTTGTGTATCCTTAATGTTCCATTTTGAAAATACATTAACCATTGGAAACAGAACTAATGATAGCCAAGTTTTTGAGAAGTTTTAAGAATAGGAGGTTTTCACAAGCTATTTTTGGGTTTTAACACCAAACAGACATCACTCTTAATCTCCTTTAAGATTATTTTTTGGAAAATAAAGTAAAAGATTTATGTCTTACTCTTTATGAACATCCATGGCAGTCTTTGACATTGATGGGTTGGTATGCGTGCTGATCTTAGCAGAGGGGCGGTGAGCATCAGCACTGGCTGGCCTGACTGGAATGTGGTTCAGTAAACCGAGTCCGTCAGTGGAACTACCAGCAGCCTGATGCAACCATGGACTGGCAGTGTTCTGCACAGGACCAGCAAAACCCAGATAGGAAAACACTTTACCATCACTGGTAAATGGCTACAGCAAGAACAAAGTAAATAAAATAACACTAAAACTTAAAGAAAATGACAGTCAAACATTTCTATTTAAAGCCATACTATGCAACATTTACAAGAAATGTTTTATTACATATTTGTTAGTTATGTCATGACAGTAAAAATCATGCTCCTCTGCCTTCTCCCAGTACTACCTCTGGAAATACACAGCTAAACCAAAAACAACCAATCAAAGTCAGGAGGAGGGTCTTAGCGCTGTCAATCACTCTTATGCTCAGACCCTCCCCTTTGCTTTCTGCTGAGCTACAGGTGGGTCACTGCAGCATAGCTTGCCATGAATGCTAAGGCTATTTAGCATAGCCACCGATGACGGCGGTTACACAAACAAAACAAACAAACAAAAAAACTGTTTTCCTGTTTGCTAAGTTGTCTTTCTGCCATTAGTACATTTAGCATGATATACACAAGGTTGACAGCGCTAAGCCCCGCCTCCTGCCTCTGATTGGTTGTTTCTGTCTGGTAGCAGTGCATTTCTTCAGACAGTGATAGCAGCTCAAGGAGGAAGTGGAGGAGCTTACTTTTTTTTTCCACAGATAATTGGTCTCAAACCATGCTGTCACAATATAGTGACAGTTCTAATAAATATGAAAGAAAATTTTTTTGGGAAAAGTTACACACTGCAGTTTTAACAGTTATGTGCTACTTTGTAAGTTTATGTCCTACAATCCCAATGAAATACAAGCTAGATGTAATTTAAACCCCCTGAACTCTGAGCATTACACCTACCCTCCTTAGAGACGCCTCAGAATTCACAGTGATGGGATTTTCAGAGTGCACCCATTTAGCAGTTGGTGGAAGGCTGAGTCCTGGGGGGTACGGAGGTGGCGTTCCATTAGGGTAAGGCCATATGATGGGGAACAAACTAAGACCTGCTGCTCCACCATGACCCTGAAAATAGAGGGAAGGTTTAGTAGACCCTTTCACCAATGCAACATTTCAGAATAAGAAAGAAAAGGATGAGTTTAAAACAGTAGAGGTATTATTGTGGTTCTTGTATCAGGTCACACACCTGCAAGAACTGCTGCTGATGTGTGGCTGCTGGGTGAGGAAGGGCAAGGTGGCTTAGACCGCCTGGGGAGTCCAGCCGAGGGTGTCCTGCAAACAGAGAGCCTGGGGGGGGATGCATAGCTGGGAGCATTCCAGGGGGCAAGAGGTGTGGATGAGGGAGGGGTGAGGAGTGAGGAGGGGGGGGGTGGGGGCAGATGTCAGGCAAGGGGAGTGTGGAGAGGGGGGGTGCAAGGGGTGCAGGTGGGGATGCAGATAGGCTGCCACATGGTTGGAGGAGTTAGTTGAAGTGACAGAGTTATCTGCATCTGAGCGAACTAATGCTGGGTCCCTATAAACAGTGAAGGTCTCGTTCTTGTCGATAATTAGCGGACTCTTTGTGCTGCCGCTCACACTGACTCCACCCGCCTCTGACCGCAACCCCACTGGCTTGAAACCAGAACGTGGAGGTTCCACCAAGTCCACCTTGATGGGCAAGCGAGCGCTTGGGGATGAGGAGGAGTCGGGGTACCTCAGGACTTTATGCTTACTGACCTCAGGAGTAGTGTTTGCTTTGGGTTTGGAGATGTCCAGGAGGCCCGGGTGGGGTTTAGCTTTAAGAGGGTCCGCCGGGTTCGGGTTGTGAGAGCTGCTGGGGGCCTGGGATTTCTGAACAGGACTGGATGTGTGGCTGGGGCTCACTTTGGATTTGGCCAAGTCCGGGGTGGGGGCCTTGTGAAGGGGGGGTTGCTGCTGTGGAGGTTTACTGGAACCCTCAGATAAAGAAAGAGGAACTCCATGGTGGACAGCTGTATATTGTTGCATCTGTTCTGTGTGTTGCTGCTCATGCAGCTGCTGTTGCTGTTGATGAAGTTGATGAGGAGAAACAACAGTTTTCTCCTTGTCCACCAGGGGTGTAGTTTCTGCTATGGATGAGACCGGCCTGGAAACACACAGGACAAAAGAAACTTTAACAAATCTGCTAATTTCTTCAACAAAATGAAAAGAACATGTGAGATCCAAACACACTCTGCCAACAGTGATGTTTTAATCCCTAGAAATACAACAGACACACATCATTCTGCCTTACTTTAGGGCAGTAATGATGAATCAAATCATTCAAATAACCCAATTATTGAAATTCTTCTAGACAAATTATTTGCTGCCGAGTTGGTGTTTTGTGCCCAGCATGTGTGGAGCAAATAGTTCTGTAGCTAATGCTTAGCATAAGTGTAGCTTTACAGATGAATTTCCTACTATCCTGGTCACAACAAATGAGTGGCGGAGTGCACTGTAGTGTATATAGCTGGCATGTGTGTGTCTGTGTGTGACAAAGATGTCAAAGATCCATTCCTCACAAGAAGACAAAAGATATAAGTGGCTGTGTGTTAAACTGTTTAATAGATAAACTACGACTAAAGATGAATACGACTGGAGTATTTTTGAAACCGTCTTTGTCAGCCTGATGCTTTATTAATTTTATTATTTAACTGAATATAATTTTAGATTTATGTGCAATATTTGTACAGGCTGACTTAAAAATGAGTTATTTGTGTGTTAGGTACATTTTCTAAACTACAGAAAAGTAGTTGTTAGGAATACGCATGTAAGACAATTTGGACCAAAACTGATGTTATGGGAGAGTTTACCAATATTTTTATTTTTTATTTTTTTATTTGATTACTAGATAAACCGACAGAGTAATCAATACATTAGTCAATTACTAAAATAATTGATTTATAGCAGCCCCAGTATATGTATCTGATCCTGGATCAGAAAAATATATTTAGAGAAGACACCTGGTGTTTAGTTACTCACATTCTCTACTTAATTGTGAGTACAAATACATGTGTGAAAAAAAGACTTCTCTTTTGTACTAAGTAAAAAAATATATATTTAGAAGTTTACTTAGGTAGGAGAAAAAAACTACATGTTCACTTGTAATGATACAAAATGACTTGATGAAATTAAAAGAAGTATTAGGCATTGAGAAGTTCTCTTCTTTTGCTTTCCTTAGCTTTGTTGGTGTTGCCCTGTGACAGACTGGCGACCTATTCAGGATGACCCCGCCTCTTGCCCGGAACGTTAGCTGGAGATAGGCACCAGCACCTCCCAACCCCACTAGGGACAAGAATGTAAGAAAATGGATGGATGGATAGCTTTGTTGGTATAGAGAAGATAAATTAAATAAAAAAAACTCCTTTATATATATTTGTTAAAATATTACGGATGCAGACTAGAATTTAGTTTGAACTGTACAGAGCTCATTCACGGACAGCTGGATGCGTTTCAGAGCTTTGTTTCTGCTTGATGTTCTTTGAAGATTATGTGATTTCTGTCTGCATGGCATATTTTCCTGTTTCTCCAACTTTGAAATCATATTGATTACATAATGGAGTTATTTGCAACAATGTAAGGAATAGAAAATGTTTCTCTTGAAATGTAGGGAGTGAAAGTAAAATGCTGTACTTCAGTACTTGCCACTTGTTTAAAATTAAAAATTTACTTCATTACTTGCCACTTGTCGACCGTGCAAACTAAGCTTTTGGAGTCAGTTTTAACATCCAAGCAACCAACAAATAATCCAGTTTAATAAAATTAAGTTAGCATACATACTTATGCTAACTTTCCTTTTGTGTAGAAGACTTTAAGTGGTACACTATTTTTCTTTAAAACTCATGCATGTTCTGATGCAATAATATTTTTTAGTTTTCATTTAAGTTTTTAAACATCCTTTCGGTAGGAAGTAAATATTCTGAAAGTCAAATGGATGAAATGAGTCAGCTGGCTCTGCTAGCTGCAGTGGGATTTGCTTAAAACCTACATCATTAAATAATAAGTGGTTTCTGAGCTGGATTGTTCAACTCAGCATACACAAGAGTTTGGTTGATATATATATTCTTTCCATTTCATTTATTTCCTTAGTAACTCATATGCTTTTACATGGATGGATGGAAGTTTCATTTGTCTCTTTAGCATTGCTTTTTCTGCTGGATGAACATACCAGGAAAACACCAGAGGCTCACCTCATGACCTCAGCTGGGGTAAACTCCATTTTGCCGTTTAAGCTTTTGGGCAATGTAACGCTGCCTCCAGAAACTCCTGGTGGCTTCATGAGTGAGTCCACCTCCGCTCTGCGGCACCCCTCCGGAGGGGAGGGGGATGTGGGTACAGGAGGTGAGGAGACGGGGGAGGGGTTGAGAGGGAGGTATGGGGAGAGGGCTACCGACTCGTCTTTCTGGGAGGCGAGCAGCGCCGAGACCGCTTCCGAGCTCTCCTGGTGTACGGTGGCCTGAGCGTCGTCTGTAATGTCGATCACATTGTTGCCATGGAGCTGGGACAGTGATGGAGTTTGGGATGGAGATGATGCTGGAAGACAAACATTAAGCAGGGTGAGAAGCTGGAAGCAGCTGACAGGCCTACCTTTTACAGTGCAGGCTGCAGCCTACCTTTTACAGAGTTCTTGGTGTTCTCCCCAGCTCCACTTTGGACCATGTCAGATATGAGAGACGCTTGCTGCAGTGGAGACTGGGTGATCTGAGTCACTGCCTCCAATTCCTCATCTTCATTTGTCAGAATTTGACCTGAATCCTTTACTGCACTTTTCTTAATGTCCTCAGCTGCTCGGAGCTCCGCCCACGGAGACAAGCACCTGATGAAAGACGAGGTATCGTTCATTTTGGGTCCCTTTAATACTGGCTTCTCCTCGTCCTCCATTTTGGAAATGGCACTTTTTATCACATCACTGCTGCGAGTCTTTAGCTCATTCTCAGAGTTAGGCTCAGACGAAGAGGAGGAGGAGGACGAAGATGACGAGGATGATGAAGAGGAGGAGCAGCATGATGAATGGGTGGTCCTCTTGTGTGGGTTTTCTGAGTCACTGCTCTCTGACAGATCTGAAGTCATGTCAGCCTTCAGTCTCTTCAGACCTGCTTTCTTCTCATCCTCTTCACCTTTCCTGCGTTTGTTTGCAGTCTGCTTTACCTTGGCCTTAGATTCTGGGCAAAGGAAAGCAATAACTATTAGTTTTATCATGTTACATATACATAAAATCTCAAAACCTCAGTTTAGACAAAAACCATATATCTGGAGAGGAAAACTTGACCAATAGTAAAGTAAAAAGAGATTTTTCCCAGATGTTTAAAAGGACAATAAGAGGGGAGGGCTGTTTAGTGGGTTGCAAAATAAAAACATTGAAAGGTGAATAAAGAAATTGGATAAGAAGATAAAGTCAAAGAAAAAATATCGACTGCTGTTTTGCTTGACTTAAAATACATGGTAGCAGATGGTATCAGTGATGTGTGACCATTTAACCCAGAGCAGAAAACATGAACATGCACACATTCAACCCTGGGCAGCTGCATCTCATCACACCATGCCCTCCCTTCATGTAGAGGTATTTAGAAGGTAAAGTCATCACAATCTCTTTAAATGTTTTGTCTAATTTGGATCTAAGATTCAGATTGTTAAAGTCAGTTAGTGTGCTGGTTTTGAAAACAAACATATGACTGAGAAACGGAAAGCGCCACAGGCTGCCAGCCTGGGGGGACGAGTAGCAGGAGGAATACAACCTGCTAGAATGGCTTTCTGCTAAAAATGACGTTAATGAGGAGAAGTGCAGCAGGGGTCTGATTTTGGTGGGAGATCAGCAGCAGTTAATATGTAGACAATTCTGTCATCTGGACACATGAGGGGGTGAAAGAGCCAAAAAACTGAGAAGGTTTGCTGGACTGAGCAGCTGACTGCCTGGGTCAGCCACACTGCTGTGATGACACCTGCAGTAACTTTGGTTATTATGTAAGATAAAATGAGCATTTTTCTGTTGGTTACTTCTTGGTGTTATCAATAATCAAGTGATGAAAGAAAATGCACTTGATCAAATAATTCAGTGGATTTATGAAGATTTGATAAAATGTACATATTTTCTGCAGCAATAGAAAAAACTTGGAATACAAATTTTCACAGACGGGATATCTGTGTATAGGGAGTAAAATAGCAAAATGTGGTTAAAGTGAAATGTGAATACTTTTCAGATTAACTATAAATGTACATTTCTCAAATGTCAAACTTGCACACCTCTCCCAGTGTTTTCCTCTCTCCGGTCCTTGTCGTCCTCTGGAACGCTGCTGTCAGATCCTTTCCTCCTGGATGAGCGGCCGCCACGCTGCTCTCTCTGCTCTCGCCCGTTGCCGCCTGGTGAGTGGTACGACTGGCTGACCGTCTGCTGTGTCTGCTGCAACTGACTCTGCTGCTGAGGGGCCAGGGGTCCCTGGGAGCTTTTAGGGCTGGGTCCTGATGACATCATAATGGGACGGGGGCTGTTGGCCTGGGCTCGTGTGTAATGACTCTGTTAGAATGAAAAGAGTTAGACATGCACTTTAACAAAAATCAACATCAGAGAGTCAACACAAACTGCCTCATCGTCAGATTAAAGCTTGTAGTTTATATCTGTACTGACCACAGCTGTTTCTGACTTCTGTCTTTAAGACATAAAAATCCTCTTCAACAACAAAACTGAATTTTCTATAGACTGTCACTTGAAGATGACCTTTGTACCACTATTGATTGACGAGAGCAGCAAAATGTCACTGGAACTGAATGAATGAGCAAAGCCCTATCTGTTAGGTCATGTTTCAGACACTGAAATCATCCAAGAATATAAACTCTGAAAACACACCAGGTGGATATGATGAGGGAGCAATACTGAAGTCATTATGGATACGATGCAAAACTTCAATTTCATAGGTGCAAGATGAACTGGGATATTAATCTATTTTATGGTTTTATATTGAAAATCTAGTTGATTCTGAGGACAGCAGTGAGTCTAATGGCAGTGTGGAGTTTATGTTTGAATCATGAGCTTCTGTCAGATTATAGCTTCGTTCTGTGGTCTACATGTGGTTGCAGTAACTCAAACATCCTCACGCAGGGTGGAGGGTTAAAGTTAACCAGCATTACTCCGGTATTTCAGACCTGAAACATCTGTGAGCAGTGTTATGAGATTGTGGAACAAGTGTGGCGTGGAAATGTGAAACAAAGTGAACACACAACAATAACTGGAAGCTGTTGGTGTGTAGAGAACAGGATCACTGTCTGATCCACCAGCATGTTTGATCTGAGAAATAAGCTGTAGATAATAATATGAAGGGGGAAATGCTACATTAGTCTCCTTGTTTTTAAAGCAGATGTGGAGGAAATGTTTGCCACGCAAATATACATATCGCTCAGTTGCAGAGCCCAAATGCAGTCTCTAAAAGAAGGCGGGTATGTGACCTCCACAGATCAACTTGTATGATACGAAAGGACAACGTGATCAAAGTGTGTGTTTATAGTGGAACAGTGAATGAAAGGGGTTAAAGCTATGATTAACAATGAGCACTTGTCTACTAGCAAACTATTTTAACCTCTGTGTGTTCTAGAAAGTGCATGTGTGGAGGGTTAGGGAGCAGATGGAGGGAAGGGGGGTTAAGGGTACCTGAGAGTTGCCAGTGGTCCCGACGGGTCTCCCTCCTGCCATCTTTAATGTATCAAACAGAAAAGAAAATAATAAAAACAAAAGGAAAATCAAAATGAAACAAAATGAAATGAATGTGGGACAAGGACAGATTTTATTAATGACTAAAGGGGCCAGAAGTTACTGATTTCTAACATATGAGCTATTTTATTCATGTTTGTCTTATGAGGCATCTGACAAGAACAAAATAATAAAAAAAACACAAAACAAAATAACACAAAAGGCAATGATCAAATTCATGTATTTAGCTGACAGCAGTGACACGACAGGAACTTACTGCTAATCTGAGCGACAGAATGTTTGAGTGGTGACTGAGCACCACACATATAAAAGACAAACCTCACTATGACTAAGTGCAAGGAAAGGAATCCAGTGAGACAGTCTCATTTCTGTTTGAAATCTATCCCTTTAAGATACAAAAATTACAGTCAGATATGCAATATAGAAAAATGTATTCCAATCACAGAGAGCCTCGTCTTAGTGGTCATAAACCTTCAATAAACAAGATTTACACAAGAGGGATTAGAAAACACACAAGTTTCCAGATACTCACATGAGCAGAGTTGTTCTGGCTGGATCGCGACCTTCGTCTGGAGGTGATGCCGATGTTTTCTCCTTTTAGCAACGAGTGAACGACATCATCCAGAAAGGTCATCTGCACCATGGATGGGTCCACATTCTGAGGCTCTAGCACCTGAACACACAGCAGTCATGTTTTACACTGTTCACTGTTAACCAGGGGACGGGCCTGACTAACATGAAGTTGAAATATAATTCAACTTCATATATATATATATATATATATATATAGTCTGAGGCTTTAACTATGAAAATATAAGACATACACTTTAAAAGCTGAATTCAATCAACCTGATTTCTGAATATAAAAATCCAGCTGAATATAAAAATCCAACTGTTTTTAAGTCACTAAAAACAGCTGACTTAATTCCACAGTAGAAGTCAAATTATATCTTGAGGAGTTCTCTTCTCATATACCTGGTCATTCATAACAACCATATTTCTACTGAAGAGGTCATGGTGCGTAATGATTCCAGTGAACCATTGGGTGGCCGAGTCTTGTCTGTACACACGCACACGGTAGCCATTGAGGGAGTAGGGTCCTGCAACAAAAACAACAGGTTTAGGATACCACTGTTTAAATATGCAATAATACTTCAGGTTCAATCATGATCAAAGCAATAACAACCATAATAGGCCGTGAGGAAACAAGGTTCGACTGACTGATGCTTACCTTGCATAAAGATTTCCTGCACCTTCTGGTTTTTAAGCCAGCCTTTCACTTCTTCTTGGAGTTGAGGGTTGTCTCTTAACACTGGGTTCTGATTGTCCACCTCATCCTGAAACATGTTGGACACCAACTAATCAGCAACCAAATGACAATGAAGTTGCCTAAGCTGGTCAACATTGATGAAACTTTCCAACTGTACAGAGCGACAGTAAATCACACATTTACATTACATGAGCAGATCTTCCAGGTGAGATAATCGAAGAGGGAACCACCATTTGTAGAGTAACAAGTTGACGCTAAATATACAGAGAATATTTCAATGTTTTCCAGAGGGAGACATGTTCTAGAATGCATCATCTACGCAGTATAAACCAACATTATAAATGTACATATGGTTCTTTTTTCCTTTCTAAAAGTGATCTCTGTTGCATTTCCATTTTATCGACTTATTAACAGATGAAGATCAGGGTTTCTTTACATTTTATATATCAAAACATCAGACAGACAGAACCTTTTAGTCATCAGTCTTCTGCAATTCTTTTAGAATAAAAAATGCAAACGTTCCAAATTAATACATGGCAGATATTCCTCCAGAGTTCAGTCCATCATATGAATGGAAGCATCACCAACAAGCTCCAAGCTGTTTTTCCCTCTACTTGTATGACCAAGATTTTATCTTTTGCATAATTTTATAGCTTAAATGGATTTTAACTTGAGATCCCTGTTAGTTTTGTTTTCGAACAGAACTTTAGATTGGATCAATGCCCAGTGGGATCCCATACAACTGTCTTTAACAGATGTCACTTCTAGTTGCTTTCTGTCTCACTACATCAGTCTTTCACATCATTATGGAAGGATCTTAATACACTCTTCATTCTAACATTCCATTAGTCTGCTAAGATTCAGGAGATTCTGATTTGCTTTCATAAAATTACTATAATGCAAGAAACTGTGGAGTCAACAGGTATGTACGCTCCACATAGTTAGCTACTTCCACCAGGATCTGGGCAGAAGGCCTTCTGACTTTACACTGAGTTGAAATAATTAATTCTGGAGATGATGAACGTGAAATTTTTAGAACATGGGATTTTTATGACTTTTGACCTTTTAGAGTCACTTCTCATTTAGATTTTTGTCAATTCATGTCACATTAGCTGGTGGAGATAACAGCCTGTTGGTACAAAACACAATAAGCTTTCAAAAGGATCAATAATAATTTTATGAGCAAGTACAATCTTTAAATAGAAAGTTAGTGTGTTAACTTGATACAGTGCTGTTATCTCACTCTTTCCTAGAGCTGCACAATAAGTTGCAGCTCTCTGTGGATATTTTATGTAACATTTGGCAAATGAATCTTCCTGAAACTTAAACGACAAGTTTTAGAAAACAGTAGATTATATTTCAGCCTCCAGTTTTCCACACGTTATCCAAACTCTTCCCCAGGTAGGGTGATCACATCAGATCAATCCAGTCACACATCTGTGATACAGATTAAATCCATCTTATTCAGCAGGAATAATTTCTGTATGGTTGAAAATTTGGTTCCAAATTCCAAAGGGGAACACGGAACAGTCCTGTTTTCATCTGGCGCCTCTCTGGACTGCTGCAGCTGCTGTTACGGAGCTAATCCAACTTGCTGATCTTCAATGAAAGTTTGTTTACTGCATAGTATTGTGGAACTTGTTGTGCAGTTATGGACACTTAATGTCAGATTAAAAATCATTTAAAAACCTGGAAAAGACAATCGTTTTTAGCAACTCCTGGTCCTCCAAATACTACAACTCAGAGTGTTTGTTTTCTTTGTTCCATGACTGCAGTGTTAACAGATTCAACTCAGTGATATTTCTCTCACAAAACATACAAAAACATGTTCAGCAAATTAATGAACAGCTGCATATGGAGCTCTGGGTGTGTTACTAATAGTACTTGTATTAGGGGGCATGAGACAACTTCTTATTAGTAATGGATTAGTAAAATGAAAACAGTGATCATTTTACTAATCCATCTAGCACTACTGGGTTCCAGCGAATTCACCAAAAGAAACATAAGGTCAGTTAGTGGGTGAAGTCAGTGCAGAACTGCAGGATTAAACGCTGATAAAAAAAGACCTGAACGCAGCAAGAAGCCAAACAGACAAGGCACACTCATAGATCTCAGCTCAACTTTCTCATGCTCCATTCTCACCCAGCTGAATGCTCAAGCAGTAAGCCTCCACAAGATTGGTTACTGGTAAAACTATGACTGGAATGCATAAATACAACTTGATCTGGAAAGAAAGGCTAAAAATATAAATGATCAGTTCTTCAGTTATGAAATTATTGAAATGAAATATACATTTATGACAAGATAAAAACAAAATGCATACGTGCCTAGAATGCAAAATGAGTTGGCTTTTGTTTTTCACCTGTGCTCTAGAGCATATGTCTATGTTACAAGATCAAAGTTATTTTAATCAACTGCTTAGACTTTATTAGCATATTTGAATGTAAACTCCATAAAACTCTGATATTAAGCATGAAAGGTTGAATTAAATGATGTTCTACAGAATCCTAAATTTTGGTCATGTATTTTTAAGTTTAAAGAATACTACACTACTACTAAAAAGAATTAACTAAAATACTGTTCTTTACCAACTAAACTTATTTAAACTCCAAAAGCATTCCAGAAAAATACCAGTTTGGGTTTAGATCCAATCACAGCACAGAAACTGCACCAAAGAAGATTTCAAACAGTCTGCAGCAAAATATGGATCAGCTTATATTACCAGACATTAGTTCAGCTTTTGATAAAGATATCATTCTGCTAAACAGGTCGTCCTGAACGGTTGCTACTCATGTCTCAGCGAACGGAAAATTATTACTTAGTACAGAGAGCTGCTCCTCAGAACATTATGACCCACAGCACGATGGTTCACAAGACTCAACTTGTGGAACATCGTTGAGCCTTCTCTTTCTAATCTTTATATGCCATTGCTGAGTGGTGTCATCAGGACATATGAACAAAGTTAAAATTTCACAGCTACACTGATGAGCACAGCTCTGTATCACTGTCTCATGATAACCCAAATCCTGTTGTGCCATTAACTGTATTTTAGCGTTTCCTTTAAGTCAATTGACCCTAGAACCTTCTAGCTGTAGCTTCATATTCAAACTGGAGCTACTTGAAAAAATTAACCCCATCTTAAGAACATTGCCAGAGTGTGACCTGCCAGTAGAATGCAGACTATGTTCATACTACCACATTACTAGAAAGTGAACTCACATCACACTGATTTTAAAGTCTCAGCATTGACTATGTGCATTTTAGAACTGATTTACTGCCAGAATTCAACAACACAAATCTCAAAGTATTTCCTCACTAACCTATTCTAAACGACTCCGTTTCAACACATCCTCACTTTCTGTATAAATGATTTCTATTACTTTTAATTCCTTGTTTTGTCACAAATAATTGCCTGCTTGATTTGATCATTTATTGTAACGTAAATGTCTGCCTTCCTGTTTTTAAGCCTGTAAAGCACAAAGGACAGTATAACCCATGCTGTGTTAATAAGGTGTGATTCATTCAGTCATTTTTAAAAGCTGTTTTTACAAATGAACTAAAAATTCTGTCCGCTGTGGAGCTGTTTAGATTACAAGGGACGTTGGCCAACAGGACATTGTCTACTGATCAGACTAGACTGCTGTCACATGCTACTGCAAGAGATAGTAAACATAACAGCACAAAGGATTTGGTGCAACCCAGGTGCAAAGTTGAGACTGAGGAGGGACTTTCTTCAGACTGTTGAGTCAGCACAGACCCTTTCATTATCTGCCTGTTTTTCAGCGTCAGCACTCAACTTTCTAGCAACAGTAACCCACAGACTTGAGCAGTAAGCTGGCTCACTGAACAGTGATTTCATTGTAGATTTTTGCCAAACCGTTGGACCCCCTTCCCCCTTCCTTCCATTCTTCCTGTCCAACTGGATAAACTGAGGGGAGTGGCCACGGTTTGTGTGTGAGCGAGAGAGTTTTATGGCTCTATTTGGATCAAAGGTCTCCTTCACAAACCTGGATGTTTAAATTTACACAGACGCAATAAATCCTCACGTAAAAATCTGAGCAGTGGAAGTTTCTCTGTTCTTAGATTTATTTGGTTACTGATGGTAATGGTTCAACATCAATGTCCACAATTTGTCCACAGGTTGCAGACTTTTAATTCAACTCTTATTTTCTTGCAGCAACAACTGCACAATTTACCTCAACATGCTACAGCCAACAATCAATAAGACAGACAAGAAAGGAATGACATCTGGACAAAAACACTGGATTTAGGACTAAACAAAAAACAAACTAAATGAGAAATGATCAGTTTGCCTCATGAAAATATAAATACTGACTGCAAGAGTCAAACCAGGACCCAAAACTAATATCAGTAGGTAACGCAACAACTTCATCAGTGAGACTACAAATAAAGGAAAAGATAATGTCCTCTGACAGAGCATATTCAACAAAACATAATCAATGTTCTGAGCTCAGGACATGAGAGTCAATCAACTGTGGAACTCAGAGGGGACTCTGAAATGTGGTGGAAAATAGAAAATACATCCACACTATAAGGTCACAGTGCAGAGACAGACTTGTATGAACCATAATCAGAGTTTGAAATTAATTTAAATAAAGTTAAACTTTACTTTATTTTGCGTTTCTTTACATAACACCGGCTCCTGCCTGTCTAGTTGCACCATGGAGGGAAAACGTGGAGCTGATTATCACACCTGGGATTTATTGGCTATTCGCACACTTTTATTTCGGTTTTGGCCAATGAGTTGCAAGTTCGAAGTAAACACACAGCTCATCAACATCTCCAATACATCACTCAACCCATGTCAGGAAAAGGCAATAGGAAAAAATATACTTTGAAGATGACAGCATTCACCTGAACAGAACCCATTGGAAAGAAAACACCACCAGGACTACTAAGATGATTGGAAAGATTCTTATCTGCAGGAATATTCTTCAGCTTCTTTGTGTGAGCTGAAACTATTATTGTTTCAGAACTCCATTGCAATCAGGGCCAGCACAAGGCACAGTCAAACTAAGCAGCTGCTTAGGGCCCCCTAAGTGGAAAATTTTTTTGTTCATGATTTTTATTTGATTATAGTGAGAAAAATTCACAATTTCAATATTGTGACTTTTTTTTTTTACAATTATATATATTTGCTTATGTAAAAATCCTTCTTTATATGGGCAAAAAGAAAAGAATGAATTGGTCTGGGCCCCCCAAGTGGACGTGGTTTTTACTTAGGACCCCATAGAGGATTAGAAATGAGTGGATAAGTTTTACATTTTATGGTACAGAAGAGAGTTTTTGTTTCTGTATTTTGCAACATTTAAAGAAATATCTATGCTCTTCCTGATAGCTCACTAACAAGGTTTTAAAACAATTGTAGAGGAAACCTTGTTTATTATTTGTTTGACATTATATTTCTCAACCATGTGGTGGAAGATTTGCTGCAGTTTGCTTGTCTGCCCAAGGTAGTCAAACTATTGTTTGTCTCAGTTTCAGTTTTTTTGTTATTTATTTTTCATTGGCTGTTCTAACCTTTTTGCACTTACTGAACAAATTCAAGTGGTTTACATGTTTCACCAAACTTGTGAAACATGTTTGGTGTATTTAAGTGTGCTATACTGGTGCAGAATAATCAAATCAACTTGTAATTCAGTTTATTTTAAAAAAGAAAAGCTTCAAGTCAGTTCAACTGTTTTCTGTATCGAACCCGTATCGACTGATGCAGAAGCTCAGATCTCTCTATCGCATCTGAAATGAGATTATAACTCATTCACCTGAACAGAACCCATTGGAAAGAAAACACCACCAGGACTACTAAGATGATTGGAAAGATTCTTAACTATGCAGATTCTGCATAATCTGCATAGTTATGCAGATTATGCTTTTAATCTGCATAATCTCCACCTTACAATGTCACCAGGTGGCTATGAACCCATTTAGATATTGAGGAGATGAACAGATAAATGTATGGATGTGCCATAACTTTATTCAGCTGAACAGAAGCAAAATTGAGTTATTATCTTTGGACCTAAAGAGGAACAATCTAGAGTCAACACACAGCTTCAATTATTACAGCTGGAAACTAGAGATCAGGTCCAAAATCTCTACCTGAACCTTCAGAGCCACATAAAGACAGTTACAAAGTCTCCCTTCTATCACCTGAAGAACATTTCCAGGATAAGAGATCTAATGTCTAAATAAGATCAAGAGAAACTCATCCATGCGTTTATCTTTAGTCACATTGATTACTTCAACAGTGTCTCCACAGGTTTGTTTAAAAATCAGTCCTCCAGCTGCAACTGATCCAGAACACTGCTGGTGGAGTTCTGACTAAAACCAGGAAGATGGAGCAGACTTTAAAATACTGTTGTTGGTTCATAAATCACTGAAAGGCTTAACACCACAATACATTAAAGATCTGTTTGTTGTATCAACCTTCCAGAATTCTCAGGTCTTCTGGTTCTGCTCTGTATCCATAAAAAGAACCAAACATGGGGCAGCATTCAGCTTCCATACACCACTGATCTGGAACAAACCTCCGGAAAACTGCAAAACAGTCCAAACCATGCATGCACCAATTAATTCGTTTCTTATTTTTGGGAGATTGGCAATCGGTTGATACTTACAAGTGAAGCCGATCTGATCTACCTTGCCAGAAGTCTAAAAATCAACCACAATCCTCTTTTTATCTCCTGTGAGAGAGATGTAACTGATAGACCCGTAGGCTTTACCAGGTCATGTCTCAACAATTGCAGTTAACAATAATCACACCACTGTTGCCAACTCAGCACCTTTTTGCTATATTTAGCAACATGTTAGACAAAAAAAATGGCACAAGAAATCCGAATCGGCAGGTCAGGCTTCTTACAAACCAGACTTCATCAATCGGCCATAAAACTGCATGTACCCATGGTCAAAACACTGAGCTCTTTAAAATGAAGGCTAAAAACTGACCTGTTTAGGGTTGCCTTTGAATCATAATAACTGAAAAACAAATTCCCTGTAGTCTGGATTACACCTTTTATTACTTTCCTTCATTTTCCTACTTTAAGGTAATTTTTTTGGTTCTGTATTGTGTAACTTTTTTTCATGTAAACCACTTTGAGCTGACTTATTGCTGAAACGTACTTTACAAACAAACCCGGCTTGATTTAACTCACTGATTTTCTGCTTGTTTTTCTAAACACAGTGCTGGAAAGGAAATCTTTCAATATAAACCCATGAAATACTAATCTAGGACTGAATCGAGATGAGAGAAATTAAGAAATGTTACAGGACTGGAAGGTAAACAAATGGTCATCACATGTGTTTTACACACATGAAAGAATCACAAACAACAACACAGACCCGTGTGCGGCACCAGCAGAAACCCAGCAACAGAGCTCGCCTCTGGAAGAACAGAGAAACGACAGAAACAGACTCTCTCTCCTTCTCTCTGGATATTAGGACTTGTCTTATGCACAAACTGTTGGCTGAGGGAGTGAGTACAGAACACAGCCATCCCATCTGGTTGACACTGACTGGAACACAGTGTTCCAGTACAAAACAAGGAGCTGCTTCCAGTTGTCCTGAAACACACTCTTCAAATTCAGAGCACACAACTACATGAGAGAAGTTTAAATGTGTCTGTGGCTTACTGTTTGCGGAAGATTTGTTGCATACATATTCCCAGTTGCTAATTGTAGCCATTGCTACACTCAAGTGACAGTAGCATCTGTTAATACAGTCTTCATTAAGGAATTATTTCTCTACAAGTTACAATGTGGACATCTGCCATTAAACGCAAAATACTCTGCTGCTTCTAAGAGAAAAACAAGTCTCTTGTTCAAAATCAGGTGACATGGACATTTTCTATTTTGCAATTATAGTAGACCTCACTTCTGGAAAACCATTGTAGATTAGCAATAATAATAGGACAAGTCTGATATATGACAATGTGTATATATTTATAGTTTTCAGAGGCCATCCCCTCACAATGTGGAACAGGAATATAGGAAAGAAAGTATAAACTAGTTTTCTAATTTAAAGTGATAGTAAGTTTAGTGGCACTAGAGAGCAACTTTAACTTTGGCGTGAAGACTAGCTTCAGCTCTTTCAACATGGGCATGGCTCTAAACCATTCTTTCCCAGTCAGATTTGGCTCTATTTGCAGATCTTGTTCGATTACTGCTGGTTTTTGGAAGCAGCTCAGGGGAGATACAAGCCGGACATAGCCGAAGTGGCTTGACTGGCAACAGGCTGCAGTCGTTGATTGGCCTGAGGAGTTAGGTCTACAACAATCATTTTTAATCCGCAATGAGACCATAGTAATTGGAGAGATGGCGAGATGCAAACTGATAATTCCATGTTCAAACCTTTTCATCAATTGTGACAGAAGAGTGCATACAATGTCATACAATAAATAAATAAACTGGACAGGGCAACCCGCTGATTCCCTGCCTATCAAAAGACGTTTTGTTTTTGTTTTTTGCAATTAAATTACAAATAAGCTGCCACAGGTTGTTGCTCCAAATGTTTGGAGCAACAACCACATCTTCTAGAAAATGGTCTCACAATGATGTGGCCCTGGTTTCACCTCCCTTTAACTCTGTTATGTGCTCATTTCTTTGTCCTATCAAAGATTTTCTTTGTGACAAAAAGCTATTTATTTTTGTTTATTGAAAAAAAAATGGAATCATTACTGAACATGCTGTGCATTGCCAGACTTTTTTTGTAAATATTTTTTAATTTAAGTTTTGGTCATGTTGTTGTCTCAGAGTAGATTACAACATGAGGTGGTTAAACAAAACCCAAAACACAATCGTTGCAAATGTTGAGTAATATTTCATCAGCCAGTCAGTAACAAATAAATAGATTTGATCAGGCCTGTGAGTTGATGGTTCATTACCTGGTATGGCTGGCAGGCTGACTGGTTGGAGACAAAGTCCCGTTGACGGTCCAGCAAGAACTCCACTGCTGTTACTGAAGACAACAGGTTCTTCCCAACCAATGGTTTAAACACCTGGAAAACAACACAACAAACAACTTATTATCAATAGAAGAATTTATCCCTGTGAAAAATACAAATATCTTGACTGAATGTACTTAATGTTCTAATACATATACAATAAGAAACTTGACATTTCCTCTGACAATATTACACAACAAGCCACAAGTCTAAAAATTCAAAACAGGAAGGTGAAAACAAGAAACAGAAATGAAGGGAAACCGAATCAATTACCGAGTTATAGGACAGAAGAGAAGGAAAAAGGTGAAGATATGACATGATGAAGAGTAGCAAAGAGGAAGTGAGGGATGGAGAGAAAATAGATGAGGCTGTAGAAGAGCTCTAGAGTAATGAATAAATGAAGCAGCAGAGGTAGTCTGACAGTTCAAAGGCAAAAAAAAATCAGCTTTGAAGTTGCCTGTTTGACTCATTCAGTACACAGACATGTTCTGATGAAGTCTGTCAGGCTGCAGGTTGAGTTTAGCTGGAACTGCATGAACACAACTCTGCTTCACATGAACCGCTGCTCATCATTATATCACACTTTAAATTACACCGTGTATCGCCTACTGCCTGATGCTGGACAGGTCAAAGTACAAAACGGCAGTCAGAAGTTGAATTTATAACAAGATCATTTTGATGCAGAAGGAACAGAGTGATTTTACTATCACACAAAGATAACCATGCAAAAACCAATATGCAACTTGCTAAATTATGATTTCATTCATTAAAGCTAAAGTTTAAATATAATTGCTTTCTTATTAAATAATTAACTGATTAACCACATTTTTCTATTGGCTTCAATTACCCACAACCGTGACTGATTACAGCCAGACAGTAGAATCAAGACATCCTGTACATAGCACCTTTGCAGCTACATGAAGTACTTTGAGGATTTATAAAAAGCAGCACATCATGACCTGAACAGTGGTTACTAAAGGGTTTGGGAGTCCAGAGAACCAAACTATTAGTATTATATAGAGAACCTTTATCCATGGAGAAGACATGGAGCAGTGGATGAAATTCCCAGGAGAGGCCGACCTCCAAAATCACTCCATGGAATCATCAATGACTCTTGCAGGATGAGTCATTGATGATGACTCATCCTGCATCTAAAGCTCTGCAGGCCTGACATGTAAAGTTCATGATTCAACTCTATATACATTCTGTATATATAAAATTACCTTTATTGAAGAGTTGCCCAAGCACAGAACCACTACCAACCAAAACAAATCCCCATAAAGGTCTGCTTCATATTTGTCAAAATTCTTTCGGGCTGCTGTTACATGTTCAACACTGAACATATAAGCATTCCTGGATAACATTTTAACAAAAAAATTAAATAATATTCATTTTGTCTGCTACTTGTGATTCTAATTTGTTGGCTAAAGCTGATAACACAGCTGATTAGCTTGGAGTCAGTTACTTCAAACTGTTTGATAGGAGGGACAAATGCCATACACATAATATGAAAAATAATTGATAAATTCCATTTCCGATTCCTGAAGGCAAAAGTTTGTTTTTATTGCAGAGCAGAACAATACCACTCTGACACATAGTCCTGTCTGAATCAGAGCTACACCATTAAGACAGTTTAGCTCTCACATCCTGTCACTTAACTGCTCACACACTAAAATCTTTCCACTGAACAAGAAATAAAGAGCTGGTCTCTTTTCCAACATTTTTTGTTTAAAGATAAATAATTTCCATGTAAAAAAAAAAAAAGTACAAATATTTTTAGCTGTAGTCCAGTTTAGTATTAGATAGGCATTAGCTTAAAATGAAGTCACACTGTTCTTGTAAATTCTTACCAGTATCCCTCCACACGTGAACACACACATACCATTTAGCTGCAACTGTGTCTCATCTGCAACTAACCAGGACTAGGAAAACTAGATTCCTGTCTGCATCTCCTCTACATGCAGCAGCAGAGAGACAGGCTGGACATTCTAGCATCTTGCTAGAAAGAAAAAAAACATATTTAATCTAGTGAATCTGGAGAGAAGCAAAGACACAAAAACTCCCCATAATGAACAGATCATTTTTAGAAGATCAAAGGTAACAATTCAAACATAGGGACATCACAGAGTGACCTGTCAGCTCAGCAACTACCAGGACATCCACAGGTTTACTCAAGTTTCTGCAGCATCATTCAGGACATACCTCCAGCTATTCAGCCACATATCTATTGCTGTGATCATTTAAACATGACCGCAGTCAGTACATCTTGGACTAGTAAATATGGTGCTTAGCAGCCATAGAGAAAGTTAAAGTGGATAAAAAGATGAAAAACTTCACAGGGCCCAGTGTCAGCAGTCATACAGCCAAGAGTTTAAGCCATAAGAACAGAATAAAAACCCTTGGGATCACTGTATGAGTAGAACTCATTTTCTTATAGGAACAGTAGTATGAATTTCCTAGGCACATAGTGCCATTTTATAGCACAATTAAATAACTATGTTGTTATAAAGTCAAAGAAAATTGACTTAGCATCATGGACATGTAACTAGGGATGCATGAACCACTTTTTTCACTTTCAATACCAATACAGATATGCAAGATTTAGTATCGACTGATACCGCTACGATACACAAAAACAACCAAACAGACTTAAAATGTTTCTCTTTTTAAAATACAGATTGAAATGGGGTGTGCTGTGGTGGCGCAGGGGTTAGCACGCCCCACGTTTGGAGGCCTCAGTCCTCGACGCGGACGTCGCGGGTTCGACTCCCGGCCCCGGCGACCTTTGCCGCATGTCTTCTCCCTCTCCTCGCCCTCTTTCCTGTCTGCCTACTGTAAAAAATACGAGCCACTAGCGCCGCAAAAACTCTTTGGAGGGAAAAAAAAAATAAATAAAAATACAAATTGAAATGTACACAATTACAAATTTCAATGATAACTCTGCACCAGTACAGCACACTTAAAGACAACAAAACCTTCACAATCTTAGTCAAACATGTAAAAACAACTTTAACTTGGTCAGTCAGATCAATTAGGAGTATGAGTTGGTCACTCAGACCAACTGATGTCCTACAGTAGGAACGAGTGAGACATTGGCTCAGACAAGTCAGCAATTTTTACCTTTAGCACCTAAAACTGGCCTAACTAACAAGCTTATAAGTCACACAGCATACGTTTGGCCTCCAAAGCTGATTGAATTGGCCACTGATAGAATAATCAATACTGCCCGAAAAACAGCAGTAACCTCAACTGACATGTCAGTCTGAGCAACCCCTCATCTGTTTATGAATCAGAAACTCGACCCACACAGAGTGACCAGGGAAGACAAGTCATCCAAACAAAAGACTCCAGATTCCTGTCAAATGGTTGCCGTCGGTAATAAAGAGCCCTTGAAAAATCTTCTGGGAATTCATATTAAGAGTAGAACTACTAACCAAGCCAAAGGATCTAAGTCACATTTTATGGTGTGAAAAATTTTTCATCATCAATGTCAGATCCAGAATGATTGAAGCACATTTTATACTAGTTGCAGTATGGGTTGATGTTTTTTCTAGCACCACATAGTGAGGTAGCACTGAGGACACAGTCCCATTATACGCAAACGCATGCACACACAATCACACACACGCACACCTATGCCAACACATTACATATCAAAGTCTAGCTAGACTGAGCATTATTTCCCATTCTGCTGTGGAAAAAGTCCAAACTTGTCCGTTTATTACCTCCTGCCTGTTTGCTGGCTGACACAGCTCAATTTTACTGCCTGATGGAGGGAATTTTCAAAAATATAAAGACACAAGGAGAGGTGAATACTAAAATCTGTGAGATTACCTTTTCCTCTGTTTCCCAAAATGATTGAGTAATGGCTTCGTAGAAAAGCTCTTTGCAAAGCTAGCTGTGATCCATCAACCCAACTGGAGACACTATGAGAAGAAAGACTGATGAGGTAAAAAAAGACAGCATGGTTTCCTCTTGTGGTAAGAAAAGACAGATGGTGAAGAGGGGGAGAGAGCAGAGCAGAGGAAGAGCTACGCAGCCGACATTTTAACTGCTGCTGACGAAAGAGTGAGAAAGAGAGGAGGAGAGAGAGGGAGGAAGACGGGGAGGGAGGTGGAAAGGGAGGTACAGAAGTGAGGACAGCCAACACTTACTTCCCCTCTGTGTGTGAGCGTGTGTGTGTGTGTGTGAGAACATGATGCAGACCGGTTCTCTCTTTCACTTTCTCTCAGCCTACAAGCCTGTCCTCCTACTGCCCAGCTCAGCTGCTTCACCCACTCAGGCTCACATTCACACAGAATAACTACGACTGTAAACGTGAGGACTGCACAGCCTCTTGAACATAGCTACATATGAAACTCATCACTCATTACTCTCAAAAGTCTACATAACCCCATTAGAATGTCAGGTTTTAACATAATAAATCATTAGAAACTTTTCACTGATGATACGACTTCACAGAGTAAAACAAGACTGAAAAAACAAATCTAGTAGAAGTAAAAGAACCACCAAACCTCGCTGCATAAGAGGCTACAACTATAACTATATAAAGGTGTGTGGAGTTTGCTGAATAACTTTTTTTCCATCTCATTAAATTCAGTTCATCAGCAGGTCATTGAGGAGTTGGTGACATTTATCCAGCCTACCTTGAAAAGTTCTCCCAATCTCGAGCATTACACAAATCTGTTTTTTCCACAGTTATCCTCAGATGACCCTCAGATTGTTTTTGTCAGGTTTAGAGTGGAACTCTGGCTTGGCCATTCCAAAGTTTTTATTTTGTTCTCATGAACTTATTTACTTACTGATCTGGATGCATCCTGAACGCACCACCATGCTTCAATGTGGGGTCATTGTCGTCAAAATAAAGTGATTTGCAGAAATAATCAATGCTTAAAAACCTTTAATTCAAACCCATTTGTGTCAAAATATATATACCGTAAACTATATATACTTTCCTCAACACAAATGTGTTGAGTTTGAGATTTCAGAAGCGTGCCAGCTTAGCTGCGACTACAGTGCTCTTTTGGTGATGGTCAGTGCTGTATTTCCACCAAACACACCTCCTGGAAATGTGACCAAAGCATGAAATTAATTTTCATCAGACCATAACATAATCACCTGAACAGATTCAGAAGATATTTAGCCATTCCTGAATGTTTTCTTTGGAGAAAAGGCTTCCAATCATCCATCCTTAGCAGACATGTTAGGGATACAGGAGATTGCTGACACATGTGGAACATGACCAGAACATGTAGGAAATCCATGCAGGAAGTATTATGTTTGGTCTCTGACCAGATTGCATCTCTTTATTGCCCAAAAGCATTTATTAATAAAACTGATGAAATGAATGAAGGAGTAAATCTGACTGCTGATGTTCTTTATCAGTCACAAGAAGAAACAAACAGCTTCTCTTAAAATCACAAGAATGCATTAATTTAAAACCCATGTTGAAAGTTAATACACAAATCAACAAAACAGCAAAAAGCAATCATAAAAAAGAATGATTCTCATGATGTGTTCTCATAATAAGTGTGTGTGAGTAGCAATATGAAATGGGCACCATGCTAAAGGAGCTTCCTAGTCATGGCCTATGTCACTGAGTGGTTTGCTGGTCACCTCTCAGTGACCAGTCTGACCAGCTGCTGCACCTCTGCCAGAAACAAGTGTTCCACAGGCAGCAGATCACACCATGGAAGATTCAGAGAAATCAGAGCAGACTGGTTACCAAACAGAGCCCGAGTTCCATAAAGACATTCAAATCTAACAAAACCTGCTCTCCCAGTGAATCTGCTCAAAGACAGCACTGTGGGAACTTTCTCAAGCCTGGCGAGTCCCATAATAATTCAGCCTGTAAAGTCAAGCCAGTGTGTTTAGAATCTACTGAAGATCCGCGACATGCAAAAGGCCAACTGGACTGATGAGTAGGACTGAAGTCAGCACTGAATACATTCTGACCACACCACAAGAATTAATACTGCACAAGAGTTAAAAACAATAAAACAAATCTTTAATGTTAAACTGAGCTAATAATCTACAAACCAGGTCAACTTAAATTTGCATCACAAAAGGAATATTTTGGGGTTTTTTTCTTCTTCTTTTTACAAGAATGTTGGTGATGTGATTTAAACAATTGTTGTTACAACATAGACATCTAGACATATAGAAGGTAAGAGTGTGGTTTCATCAGAAGTTTCCTGATCTGTGGTTTAGAGCTTGTGCTGTTCTGGGTTTTGCTTTTGATTTTAGTGAAAGACAATGAGTCATTTCTCCTGTTAGCACCAGACACACAACTGTTTTGGTTGTATTTACCCAGAATGCCCTGTACTGTAGTCCGCTTCCTTTGTGTGATCTCTGGTCCGCTTGGTGTTCACATATGCATTCAAACTTCACTTCAACAAAACAGGTAGAGTTTTGTAGGCGGACCAGACTTCACCTTTCTGGTCCCCTTTCACTCCTCTGCTACTGTAACAGTAAAACTCAGAACATTTCAAAACCAATCCAGGATTAAAACTGCTGACATTTACACTTCAGTACGATATGGGGTAACCCTCCAGAAAGGGCAGATCCTGGTTTTAGGAAATGGGCTGGAAAAGGTTTTAAGACAATAGGAAATCTTGTGGAATTAGAGGATGTTTTGATGTCATTTGAAGAGTTGAAGGCCAGGTCTGATATCCCAAGTAAACATTATTTGAAATATCTACAGGTGAGAAATTTTATTAGAGCAACTCAAAATTAATGTGAATCCATCCCTCTGATGTTCACTTTGGAAATCGAAATGAAGAATGATTGCTTTAGAAAAGAAATTATCTCCAAACTATATAGCATGTTAGTGAGGATGCTCTGAGTCTTCTTTATGGAAGCTCAATGCCTGGAGGGAGGATTTACGGGAGAACTTGCCTTCAGAGGACTGGGAGAAGGCAGGTGCTGAAGAACAAACACAAACTACCAATACACACCTCAAAATACTGCAATATAATTGGCTAATGAGAACATATGTGATGCCAGAAAAGCTTAATAAGTACAATGGTGCCATCCCAGACCTGTGTGTTAGATGTGGCGAAGAGAAGGGAACATTCTTCCATTGCATCTGGAAATGCAAGAAAGTTGCACAATTCTGGAGGGAGATTAAACAAGCTCTAGAGACGATACAGGACATAAAACTAGTTTTTGACCCCAAATTGTTCATTCTTGATTTACATCCTCACAGACATCATATGTCCAGAAAGATTATTACTGCCATGAATTTATGTTTACTACTTGCAAAAAGAGTCATAGCACTGTCATGGAAGAGTACCAGAAAACTAAAATTTATTAACTGGATTAATGAAATATCCACAATATTACCAATGGAAAAGATTACTTTCATCATAATAGGGAAACTTTTATTCTTTTATTTGCGATTTCAAAATATTTGGGGTTCTTTCATGGAATATATAGAGAACATAGATATGAGGGGTGTCAGGGTGAGTTACAGTTGTGGTTGGTCCCCTGCAGTGTCCTAAGATAATTTTCTTTATTTGTATACTTGACTACTTTACTTTGAATTATAGATTCAAGTTTGCATTTTCTGAACCTCATACAATACTAAAATAATTTGGGTTCATTCCTGGAAAATAGAGAAACCGTTATTGTTGTAATTGTTTCTTCTAAGGGGGTTTAGGGTTGGGGCACTGTTGTTCTTTTGTCATATACTCTGTATGTCATAAGTGCTGCTCTAAAGTATCTCATAACAACCTGGCTTACAAGGAAAGACAAGTTGAATGTTGGACAATAATTTTACCCTGGACCTGTGAGAGCACATTTATGTCCTGTATATTATTGGACACATTGTTGAAAACCAAAGAAAGAATGTTGGGAAAAAAAATCTACTGACATTTGCACAAACACAATAAATGTCCAAATACTGAAATGAAATAGTAAAATAAAAAGAAAACAAATGATTAATGTCTTTTCAGAGGCGTTTTTACTTTTTCAGTCTTTGACTAATTAACGGTTATGATCTTGATAAACATCAACCCAAGAAAATGTTTGAGAAGAAGTGAGTAGAATAAGAAGCTAGGAATACTCTGCTGGGTGAGAGGGCTGGACTGGTTCTTGACAGGGAGACGTTACATGTGAAGGCCTCACTACTAGCAGGGTAAGCTATAATTACATAAGCACACACAGATGCACAGGAGGCGATTAGACCATCCCAGCACCATCTGCTCAGGAGGGCAGGCAGCAGGGTGGGAGGGGGGAATTTTTTTTTTTTTTTTTTTTTTTGACCTAATTTCCAATCAAATTACGTACAACTTGAGTCATGGCTCAAGTGCAAACAAACCACACACTCCTGCTCTTTCTGCTGGACAACAAACTGAATATTAGAGAGTTTCTTCATGCCTATACAAATGGCAGTTTCTGTCCTTCAAGGACAAGAATTCAATGAGAGAAAATGCAGAGAAGACGAGTGAAGAAGCTGTATGTGTCTTTGACACGCTGCTGTGTCAGCACTTATTATTAATACCTTAATACCTAATGTTACACTCATCATATCTAGTACTTTAAAGTCAAGCTTATATTGCATATGAAATTATTCAATTTTCAGAGTTTTGTCATTTTAACAGCATGCTAGAAACAATAATGGGGAAAAAACATTCCATGAATCTCTTGGCCTCCATGATCATAGCACAGAGATAATAACTCAATGGCCTTGTAGAAGAATTAGCACAAGCATAAAAACTCCAGAAACCAGCAAACTAACTTATGTTCAGTAAGAATCTGGTAAACTATTATTATGCTTCAGAATCAGACGACTGAACTCTGCTTTAACTCAGTGATGCTGCCACTGTCCATCAGGTTGGCACCAGAGAAGAGTGATGATCAATTGTGCCTCAGTGTGTAGTTGGTCAGGGCATTAGTCTATAAAGTATAATTGTGTTACTGATGGTAATAAGCATGTTTTATACAGATGTCATGCTTACAATTTGTTTTGTGAAACAAGGTGTGGCTGCTGAAAAGCCACACCTCTGCAACAATGTATCACATGGAGCCAGACAGAAAGGCTATAAACGTCCTATGCATCCACACACACACACCCAAGCGTGCACACACATACACACACACATATGTGAGCTGTTACGGGTGTGCAATCTCTGGTCTGGAACTGCATGCGTTTATTTGCAAACTGTTTATTAGTTTGGAAATGAACATTTGAGTGAGTAGAGCTTGTTCACAGCTTCAGAGGCAGAGAAATGATCCAAAGGTCCTGTGTGTACCTCTGACCCCCACACTGATACAAACATTCTTGTCTATTCTCTGTTAAATATCTGGTTCCAAACTTATTCTTATCAACGATGGCGGAGAAACCTAATGTTTAAAAAAAAAAAAAAAAAAATGCTCACACTAGACCATTGTATAATTGCTGGTGTCACTCATTGTGGAAATGGCCAATAATGTACGTCTGACACCACCAGTGTGCCTAGCTCTTTATGGTACTTATTACTTTGATGAGCACTGAATGATATTTTAACCTTTTCAGAGTACATTCCTTTTATTTTAGAATCAGATTCAGATGATATTTCTGTCTGTGCCTTAGCTGACAGCGTTTGTTTTTCTTTCAAATGCCTTTATTGATTATTAGCACTATACTGAAAAATAAGTACAAAGTATAGCCATAAAATTTGTAAGATTGTAAACCACTAGCAAATGACAGCAAACACAGCCACATAACACTTAACTGAGATGAAATAACATTTGAACAATAGAAAGAAAAAATACTGCCAATGGCGTTAACCCTGACAAATATATTATCCACAATTGTGAAAAGAAAAACATGTGTATAAGGGAAAAAAGGTGGGGGGAGGGCAGAAAATTAGGAGGGGACAGGAGTTACTCAGAGAAAATTGTCAAAGATTTCTTCTAAGGAGTTGGGTAGGGGCATCAAACTTAACTTAGAAGACTGCAATGCTGCTGACAGTGACAGTTACATGAGAAACCAATCTTATGTTCCTCTACAGAGGTCTGAAAGTCAGCTGACTGACAGACCACCCACCAGTACTCAACAATAGTTTCCCCACTGTTGATAATTTAGCAGTTTTGCTGCTATGTTTACTAACTTTTCAGTCCAAAAGAGAAGGATCTACTAGAATGAGAATCAGCAGGTCAGCCATTTTAAAGATCAGTAATGGGCCAGAAAACTTCAATCGGTGCACCTCTAAAACCTGTTCATGTTCAGAAGGAATGGCTACTTTAATGTAGGTCTATATGAGAGCAGATTCATCAGTTCAGCACAGGTTAAGAAATTAATGCTACTCACTTCAGTGCGAGACTCAAACTCCCTCAGCTATGTTCTGATTTGTCGTCTTATCAGCCTATCTGTGTATTGATCCCTCCATTCATTCATGCATTGTATATACTCACTTATGAGTGCAAGGCTGCAATCAATAGGTAGAGACAAGTACAGCTATGGCATGGGCAACACATGCAATAGCTGTGTTGCCCACGCAACACAGCTATAAATACTATGAATTTATACTATTCATAGTATAAATGAATAGTAGCAATGACAGCAACTGTGACCCAACATAGAGGGGCTGAGAGAAACCTGATACCTGGAGGGTTCTCTGCCAGTGAGAACCCAAATGCTGTCAGACGTTTTTACGCATTTTTTGTTCATGCCTCAGGTTTTTACTGATCTCATAAAATGTTGCAATATGAAACCATTTTTAAAAGTAATACTGGTTCAATCTTTCTGCATGTGGGCCTCACACAGCGGCAGTGGTAACAAATGTGCCACCATGCAGCCCAGACAGTAACCTGCCTCCACATAGCTGACCTTGAATCAGACCCAATTCCTCATCCAGATGGTTTAAAAGTGAAGTCAGTCAATCCTTTGCAGCTCCAACAGTTTCATTTATTCTGGGAGGGATTCCAGCAAGGTTTAGGAGTAGGAGTGTGTACACTGCAACTCCAGAAGCACATTGGTGAGATCGGATGCTGGAGTTTGATAAGAAGACCTGGTTCACAGTCTCCACTACAACTCATCCCAAAGGTGTTCCTCTGCCTCCCATAAAAAAGGAAAGAACCTCAGTGTTATTTTAGATCTGGACATGTTATTTAGCCCCGTATTAACAGATCAGATTTCCTTCTTTCATCTCCAGAATATTGCTAAAATTAGAAATATTCTGGCCAGGAATGATGCCAAGAACTAGGCCGTGGCATCCATGTGTTTCTTCCACAACTCTTTACTTTCAGGAAATTCACAAATTGCAGTAAGAAAATGTTCAGCTGACCCAAAAAGGTGCAGCAAAAATTCTGGTAAAAATTAAAAACAGATTATATTTCTCCCACTGTAGCTTCTCTTCATTGGCTCCCTGTTAAATCCACAACAAAATGTAAGATTCTCCTTCTAACAAAGCCCTTAATAGTCACCTCCATCATACAGAGATCTGATTGGTCCACGTGTTCCTAACAAAGAACTTCACCTTTAGAATACAAGTTTGCTGCTGGTTCCTACAGTTTCAAACAGTAGAATGTTTTTCATTTCTGTGGTAGCCATCAACTCTGCAGAAAGCTGGTGAAGTCTGAACACTTTGCTCCTCAGCATGGTGACCACTGACCATCCTCTGTGATCTGATGTGGTCTACCACGTTGTGGCTGGGCTGCTGTCATTCCCAGTTGCTTCCACCTTCCTCTAAACACCACGAACAGCTGTTTGTAACCACTGGACTCATTGCACAGGTGGAATTTTCTCATGGCACCACACTGGAATTCACTGAGCTCCACAGAATAATTCTTGTATTGTATACAATGCAACTTCAAATAAAGTTCATCTTTGAATTTTAAATCTCACATATTATGGGAGCAGATCAGTACGAAGGAAGGATAAAATAACTGTTTCCAAAGTCTCAAATCACTGTTTCCAAAGTCTCAAATCAGGAGCAGCTCCTGGTAGGAGCAGCTCCTGGTAGGAGCAGCTCCTGATAGAAGCAGCTCCTGGTAGAAGCAGCTCCTGATAGAAGCAGCTCCTGGTAGAAGCAGCTCCTGGTAGAAGCAGCTCCTGGTAGAAGCAGCTCCTGGTAGAAGCAGCTCCTGGTAGAAGCAGCTCCTGGTAGCTGCTTCTTTTCGTCCAGAAGGTCTGGACTCGTGATGTGTAGAGAAACGATTGCTTCCTAGAGGCATGGACTGTGTTGAGGAATTACGTTTTACCCATCTGCTAACATCTGTCCGTGACATATGTAATGGTCCATTTCGATGCTAGAAAGTTTAGCAGAAAATGTCTGCACTGGAGGGACTATGTTTCTCGCCTTGGGTTTCCCCCGGAAGAGCTGGAAGAAGTGGCTGGGGAGAGAGAAGGCTGGGCCTCCCTTCTGAAGCTGCTACCCCCACAACCCGACCCGGATAAGCGTAAGATAGATGGATGGATGATTTTTATGTTATCCAGCTACAGCTGTACCTACCTGCACATATTTGTACAGTAAAATATGAGTATAGTCAGATCATCAAAATATGTGACATTATTTATAGAATTGCATAAAGATTTACTTTCTGATCAAGTAGATGTGGTAAGACATGCTCATGGTTCAACAATCTTCCAGATTAGATGGACTGGCTGATGAAAATGCATCAAATTACCAAAGGAAATCATTTATAAAGGAAATACTAGACACATTATGTAACTTTGTCATTGCAATGCTAGAAGAAACAGCAGAAATAACCATGTGCTTTAAACAGCAGCTTCTCAACTTTATGAGGTTTTACCCCTAGTTGAAAGTTTGCAACACTTTCATCACGTGTTCAAGATGACATCATGACTTTGAGTCTTTCACCTCATCGTACATACATTACTATATTATATTACTATGACTTAAATAGCCACTTATATCATGTTACACTCTTGACAATAACCTACACTGATCTCACCTCTTCAGGAGAATTGTACTAGTATAGTTTTTGTTATATGTGGAAGCTAGATTAGAAAATATTTATCTTTTGACAATATTGGGAAATATTATGATGGCAATATCAGTTGCCATATCTACCTATTTTTTCCATAGCCATCTGTGTGCCCATCACTCTGTGACCTTTAGCATTCAGCAGCTGGTGTGAACATCTGCAAGACTGTCCAGCGAGATGAATGTTACATTGTGATGAAAACTGCAAGATCATAACCCAATATTTTAGTGGACAATTATTTATTCATTTTATTTACATATTTCGAACAGACAAAAAGGTACAAACAAGAAAAAAATAAAAATTAAAACGAATAATCATGCCTGTTGACAAGCAATTTTACATTAATTGTTTGAAAGGAGCCGGTAGAAGATACCAGATCTTATGAACGCCTCTCATACTCAAACATTTAAATCTTCCCACGCCACATAAATTCTTAAATTATTCCCACATTGAATGAAACTTCAATCTCACATAGATTTAATCCTTAAACGTACAATTATTTATACATTTTGCATATCAACAGAATTTTTGGTCACCCAAACTATACAACTTATTTCCCAATAAGATTGCACATCTAACAGTTATTTGCGATGTGAATATTGCACACACAATTATTGTGATAATGTATTTGTGATTTATTGCACAGCACTAAAGTTACTCTATTTCTATCTATGGGTTTCAGCTCAGATTAATTTTCTTTTGACCAAACACAGGGTTTGTACAAACAAATAAAATGATATGATAATACTCTTCAGGCGGTGCTGTGTAACTGTTTATGTCTTCATGTTTGTCTTGGGTAACTTGTTAAACTGGGAGATTAATGAAGCTAACTAACTCATTATAGAAATGTTTAGGGACAATTTCTACAAAAAAAAAAAAAGTACTTTGTTTACAACAGACCATTTGTGGTTTGAAAATATTTCCCCCTGAAAACAAAAGAAAATCTACTGATCTACTTATTTAACCAAAACATAACTAAATAAGGTGATTGAGAACCAGTTCTCATTTACAAGGACAATCTGGGTAAGAGGCCTGAGAGAAACAGCATGCATGTTGCAGCAACAGGTAGAGGAAACGCTGCTAAAAGGCCAGAGGAGTTCTGTGCAGTAGCTTGGCTCCAGGGATGATATCAAAGATTCAATTTAAAAGGCTCAAATCCAAGTGAAGTTCTGAGTCTTTACTGATGAGATAAAGTTGGGTTTAAACTCACACCACTGGTTCAGTCACACCAATCAAAGGAGACGTTCTTCTGTAGAACTCAGCTTTTCTCCTTTGACATAAACCAGATGAGTTATTCAACAAGCACACAACACAATAAGGCCCTGCGCAGCTTCCACATCACCTTGATTTCCTCCAAACCTTCATGTAGACAAAGTGATTACAAACCGATTACAAATCAGTTGGTAAAAAATACATTGCCTCATGGACATAGAATTCCACCTGTTCACAACCAGATATCATTTTGACCAGCTTCAGGAGATAAACTGCTGAGATCAACCTAAACAAACAAGCATACAGACATGGAGGCCTGAAAATTACCACCAACACTTCGATATGTGCATCATTCAGATGTTCCAGTTCATTATTCAAACGTGAAAAAATTACTCCATATGACTTTGTTTTTCTTTTAATACTGAGAAGGCTAGAACATGGTGTACGAGGAAGGATGCATGCATAAAATGATCTAATTCCATTCTATTTTTTCCAAAGACATCCATTTATGAGCCTTTGATGTTGTTGCTATGACAACAGCAGCGCAGAGCAGGGATGGAAGCTGGAGTACAAAAAAATAGACAGGAAGACAAACAGAAGAGCAACAACCAGGAACAAACTAAATTTCATCCCAAAGCAGCTTCTAAGATCAATTTATTACATATATATGTCTCTAAAGCTGACACACACAGAGCATCTCCAAGGCGCCAGCACAGAATTAGTTGATTTCATACATTTTTCTCAACTGAACCCCTTTATTTAACAGCACTGCTCTGTAAGATTAACCACAGAACCTCACTGCCACAGAGAAACAAATCTGGCAGAAGTATGGACATAAAATCGAGACAAAGAAAAGAGAGAATGTGTGTATGTGTTTGTGAGCGTGTGTGTGTGTGTGTAAGGGTAAGTGTGTAGAATATGGTTTTATATTCTTGTGGGGACCGCTGCTCCTTGACAAAACCTTGGTCTCCATGAGGAGAAATACTGTTTCTGGGTTAAGGGTGCGTGTGTGCATGGTTGCATGCATGCGTGTATGTGTGTGTGTGTGTGTGTGTGTGTGCGTGTGCTACTGAGCTGCGACATTGTTTCTGTTTCTCAATCAATTATTTTTGGTTTGTGATCTAGCTGTCAGTTGCTTATTCCTCAGTAGTTTTCAGACACACAAGAACAAACCCTTTTCACACCAGCTGCATCCTCAAAACATTGCTGCAAGGCATCACTGTTGCCTTGCAGCAATAAAGGTCCTGGGTTTGAATCCCTACCTGAGGGTCTTTTTACATGGAGTTTGTTTTGTGCATGTGTGTGTTCTCTCTGGGTACTATGACTTTTTCACAACCCTATTAGTCCAAAATCATGACTGATATTGTTGTTCTCTGGTTCAATCCCGAGAGTGTGTTTGCATAATTTGTCCTGTCAGTTGATTAGTCCTGATTTCCTTCATTTTGAGTAACTGGGTGATCCTTACATGAGAAACTGATCTTATCTTCCTCTTCAAAAGGTCTGAAAATTAGCCACAGTCCTCTTTTGCTCTGCTGGTAGAGATGGGACTGATAGACCGGCCCACAAGGTCAAGTCTTGTGGGCCGCTGCTGGAGCTGGATCTGTTTTTTGCTTGGACAACAGATAAGCTTATTGAACAATAATAAGGGCCTAATCCTTTAAATTTTTATCATTCCACAAACTATTTGTTCATGAACATTTTCAAAACTGACAACTTATGTGCACATTGACTGAACTGACTGACTGAACTGTTATATCAAAGGACGAACTGGAATATGTAATTTCTTTGGTGAAATGAGCTTTAAAGCTACAGTTTAGAAAACCTACCCTCATTTTTTCAGAATATTACTGTGATTGTTTTATAAGGTTAGACAATTTAAGTTCTTAATTTTATTAAGGTAATTAGAGTTACCTGGATTATTATTTTTTTGTGGGGAAAGAAAAATAAACTTGAGTTGTTAAAACTTATATGCTTATCATCCTCTTGTGTGACCCTAGAACAAAAGTAACTTTCCTACTGAGTTCATTACTAACTAAATTAAGTAGTGGTTACACAAACTAATTGGATTTTAAAGCAAAATTGTGTTGAAACAAGCATTTGGAACAAACAATGTGCCAACAGCATGTCTACTATCTACTATCCACATGGTATTCACTGCTGCTGAGAAAAACAAACATCAGCTTTTCAGTGATCTACTGACATTTCTGTTTATTTTCACCAGAGAATTGATTTTCTACTAGAATCAAATCCAGCAGATGTTCCAAGACTTGAAGCTCATTACCAAACTGAAATAATCAATAATATCAGAGGAAACATCCAAACAGCAGCAAAATGTTGTGCTGATTTTTTTATATTGAGAACCAATTTAAATATTAACATGAAATGTAAATGGAACAAATATATTCCTTAAAACAAATAGCTGTTATACTGTGGTGAGATATGTCCATCTTATTTCCTGTCAAAATAAGATTATTCTAAATCTGCCATTGCTTTGAATAGTTTTAGGCTTATCAAGGTAAGTAGGTCTAATTATCTATCTATTAATCTAATAATAATGATAACACAGTAAAATGCATCTAAATCTCATCCTAACAACAGCATCTATAGACCACCAATCCACAGAGTGTGCATCATGCAGCCCCTCAGCCTCAGCATGATTGTGTTGGCTAGTCTGAAGGAGCTGAGTGGGGGAGGTGGAAGCATAGAAACAGCAGCTCCAAGGCAGGGCTAGGCCCACTCAAGTGTTTTGAACTGCTGAGTGGTTGTCATGGGAGATTCAAGGATTTCTAAAACATGCATGAAAGAATGAAGGCAACAGACCAGCTAGGTTTCTGATGAGAGAATAACATGAAGTTATGATGTTATAACATCATGGTCATGCATATGTACTCCAGTACATGGAGTACATGCACTGGAGGAGCATGTACTCCATGTACTCCATGCTCGTCCAGTGATTCTTTGTGCTTGTGTAGCAGCAAACTGCTCATTTGGTAGAGCTCACCTTGCCTTACCTTACCCTTTGACCTCTCACCAACTGTTTTCCTTTTGACAACCATTAACCTCGTAGCAATTCTCCTCTAAGTGGGGTAAACCTGAGCAACTCTTTTAATGACACCGTCCCATTCTACAACAAGAAACACCCGCCTGTCTTCACTTCAGTCTGGGGGTTGAAGCACACCTTCCAACTTGCTCCATGCAAAATGACAGAATGGTGAAATGACCAAATGACAGCGGCGGCCAGTGAGAGAAGACCCAGGTCCAAATCACATGCTAAATTACATCTACTGCCAGTTTAAGCTCGATTTATGCTTAAACTGCCAGTTTAAGCACAAACTGGCAGTTTATGTTCCATAGCATGCGCGCGTTTCACATATACTATGGAACATGCGAACATTACATATCTCTTAGCTCTGAAACTTTTTAAATAAGTGGTCAGCTCTGAGAGAATAAACATGGCGCAGTTTTGCAAAAACAGACATCTCAGTAATTCAGCCCATTTAACCAATAATACCATCACCACACTCACAGGCTAACTAACAACTGCGTTCTTTACTGCTGAACATGTTGTGCGGTGTTATCCGTTCGCTCTACTCTGAAGAATCAGAGTAGTGTGGACGAGACACAGAGTATAAATGCTGCAAAAGTTGTACTCGTCTGATTACAAAAACAATTCAAAGTTTTGGCGCTGAATGTACATGTGTCAAACATAAACAGAGCTTCATAGCAGGAACAGGCCTTGTCAACGTCATACCAAACAAAAAGGGTTTAAGGTGGTGTGTGAAAGGGTGTGAAGCTCTGAGCCAACTTGACCAATTTATGGAAAGACTTTAAAACCCAGACAAACTGGCAAACAACCTCATAAAGAGGCCTTATGAAGTTTACCAGAAGATGTAAAAGACTGATAACAATTAGACTGAAAACTTGTCTAAAATAGAAAGACAATGCATCAGAAAGCAGACAACATGTATAGCAATATCTCCAAGAGATGGATTCTGTATCCTGTCAGGTCAGTCATGACTGAGCCGGTCATGTGACTCCAGCCCCTAAAGTGGAAGGTGAGGTCTTACCAGTGCAGGCCACTGGATGTGCTTGGCCTTGGTTCCCTGCAGAAGGCCTCCAGCTCCGGCTCCTCCAGCTGCTCCCTCCTTCCTCTTTGCCCAGACCAGCTGGTGCTCCAGGAGAAACAGCTGGAAATCCTCATAGACCTTCACCCACTCCCTCTTCTCCCACTCCTGGTCATCAAATTCCACATACACCTGAAGACAGAGCAACTACTGTTAACATCATTTTATGAGAAGAAAATAATGTGACAGTGTTCAGCGATGATAAAACCGCCACCATATTCAGCAACTACAGATCTGTTCTAGGGCTGCAGCCAGTTATTATTTTAGGAATCAATTATTCTGACAATTATTCTGATAAAAATGGCATCATTCCACATTTTTCATAATAACTTAAGTGTTTTCTATACAATATTAAAAATACAATAATTTAGCAACTTGTTTGAATGAGAAAACATTTTGTTTAAAATTCAGTAACAGCATTCCTTAACACAAAGAATGAATATCAAGCTACAAACAAATCCTTTCAATATCAAAATGTGAAAAGCTTGACCCTTTTTGCTGGACTCTGTGTAGGCCTGATCTGGGGATTATTTAATAATATTAATGTGAAAGGTGTAAAATAGGATTTTATTTATTTATTTTTAAAGAACTGGAACCAGGTGAATCTAACTTGAGTAGTCAGGGTAGAACATATTAACAGGGTTACAAGGATTTTTTTTTTCATATTAAATGCAAAATGTCTCTGTTTTGTGCAGTATTACTGGGTATGCTGTTCTTTCAGCAAATGGTGTTTTTGTGTCTGTATACTCTAGCTAACCATTGATTGAGTTCTGAATTTCACCATTTCTGGCATCGAGGAGGAAGAGGTTTTAAAAAGATGAAAGGCCTGGTCAGCTGGTTATTACATTTCATTAAATTTTTTAAAACATGCATCAGTTACTCTTGATATTCTTATTGCCATATGAAATACAAATAAGCCAAATTCCAGAATACCAGACCTGGAATTGCAAAGCATCTTTCAAAGTGATTCTAAGGGCCATCATAACTAAACCAGTGGCCAGTAGTTAAACAGAGCTGAAATCAGAAAAAATAAAGTCAGACCTTTGGCTTTTTTTTTTTTAACATCAATTCCTAATGTATAATAGAAAATGCATTTTGATGAAGTCAACATCCACTGCCAGCAGCCAGAGACCTTTCCATGCCCTCTTTAAGATAATCCATTACTGCTAGAGTGCACAGATGTGCACATGAATCAGCCATCCTTCCCTCATCTCCCGATTCCATCCTCTTCTCCTTCATCCCCTCCCCCTCTTTTCTCCTCTCTTTGCAGGCAGTGTGGAAGACAGAGCGGAAAAGGGATCAGTGAGTGCATCTCCCGCCCTCCTCCCCTTCCACAATGCCCCGCTGCAGTCAACTGAGTGATCACTCCCAGCCAGAAGGCAGTGAAGGGAAGCAGGCTGGCTCTTTGTTTACGGCTGCTGCAGTCTCTCCACACGTCTAAAGCCTTTACTTTCTTACTGCCTGATATCATGGTTGCCTCTTCTCCCTCCTGGACGCATTTCCTACTTTGTTTCAAGCAAATCATTAAAAGTCACTCCAGGACGCGGGGTGGAACTCCTCCACCTCAGAGAACGGTGGATGACAGATGGAGACAGATCCAGCTGCTGCTTATTCCTCCTGCATTCCAAAGTTGCCCACAAAGTTGATAGTATTGAGTTATTTATGTTTTTTGCTTTCTAGAAGCAGTAGAGACCCAAAAGGAAATGCAAACAATGAATTAACTGAATTTTGCAAAATAAGTCTCCTTTAAAACAGTTAAACAGTTATCCATACTGCTCCTAAAATAGCATAAAATATTGAATATTACAGTTACAAAAAACATTTTTGGAGTAATGGAATATCTGCAGAAGGATTTGAAATTTTCACCTCTTGCTATCAATCAATTCTAAAGAACAGAGAAATGAGATCACCTGGCTTCTGTAATGCCTTAATGGGTAACGATGTGATTTCTCTTGGTTGTCCGTTTTGTGGATTTGGTCTTGTACTTTGGGTTTGCTGTATGTTTTACTGCTGCTGTCTTGGCCAGGTCACTCTTGGAAGAGATTTTCTTTTTATCTCAGTTATTTTTCCTGGTTAAATAAAGCATGCATTCATACACTATGTAATCATACATTATATATTTTTTTAAGTTTTTCAACATATTTCCAATTTTACTTGCCTCATACAAAAGGGAAAAGTGCAGCAGTGCCTAGCAACAGGTGGGGGCAGCTCTGTGCTCATCTATGCTTCATACAGTCAGAGAAAATTTTAGTCATAAATATTATTATGGAAATATTATTTGGAGCATCGTTACATCTGGATACTAGCAACCAATCGATGCAGAGACATTTATGACATCAAACTGAGAATGATGGGAGTTGAAACTAATCAGTCATTTGAGACAATGAACCAATCATTAACAACTTGTTCAGCTATCAATCATTTGATATCATCATCCTTCATCAATGATGGTAAAGCTTTAGGAGGAGAAGGGTCTTCCTGGTGAATCTGTTGTCTTTTTGCTGTGAATCATCTGAGACTAAATATCTCTTGTGAAAAATGATCAAACAGCCCTTAACGAAAAGAAATCAAAAGAACTACACTGACTTCTCAGGTAAGAATAATACACGAGGATTGGGGAAGATCTGTCACTGAATCTGTTACTGTAGTAACCGGCAGCTGCAGTGAGAGCAAGCTGTGGCTCCATGTGCCGTTTTAAGGACTTTTTAACCAGTTGATACTAATGAGCTGAGGCCGAAGCCCGGTGTGTGTTTTTGTTTAGTTGGCCTGTCTACATAAATGGAACACACACACACACGTCTTTAAATTATGAAAGGCAAAACCCACTGTTAAAATGATGGAAGAAATTCAGTCTACCGGTAAAATAAAGCTCATGCATCTGCTTTGCTGCTCAGGATTCATATGAATGTGTTCTGAATATGACTGAAAGAGAACGAGTCAGTGCACATGAAGAAACGCTTTTCAGAAGCCTGACATTTCTGCTTCAAACATTCTTTCTTATTAAAACCACATATAAAATTATTTTCTGAGATTCTGAAATTGGAAGGTTTCATTCGCTGTAGAAAAACCCTTGAACTGTTTCACTGTGTGTAATAAATCTATTTAAGATGTGAATTACACTTCCTGAAATAATGGGCAAAAAATATCAAACGTTTCCAAGTGATTCAAATTTTTTTGAATGTAGCTATCATAGGGAACTTGTCCCATTCTGGCATCAGCCAGACATAGTGAGTCTAAAAAGGTCTGGACATCCAACACTACTGGAACTACTACTGTTGTCAAAAGCATGATATGAAATGTCTCTGCTTCATTTGCATTGGTTCACTTTCTCACTGCACTAATCAAAATGGACAAAGTGATACAGTCACAACAGCTGCAGCTCATACGGCCTGATGATGACTGAACAGGAGGGAAAAGAATCAGAAAACCATCCAGCACCACTTGTTCACAATGAAAACTAACCAGATCCATGCAGATCTGGGCTTCCTGTTTCTAATTTTAACTGATTAATTTCTCACAAGAAGCTGCATGATATGAGCAGAAGGAGGGCACTGATGTATTCCACATATTACCCTGAACCGAGGGTTCATTTCCTTTCTTTGGCATCACTGAATAGTCTGTTTGCGTTTCCCACTGTAAGCAAACCACACAAGTGTTCACTTGCAAGCAAACTGGGATCCACATTTTCATGTGCACCAGACTTCAAATCAGCTTCCTTCTACTCCTGTCTAAACAAAGTCTGATGGAGACAAAACTCCTTTCAGAGGACTGGAGACCTTTTAACTTCCTTCCATCAAATACTCCCCTCCCTGACTGCATGCACACACACTTAATGCCATTGAATAAAATAGCTCCACATCGTTTGCTTTTGTTTTAATAGAATCCTGTAGCAGCGCCTAGAGCCCAGTCCCAGTCCGGTGCTGGAAACCATTTAGCAACATAAAAGCCCTGAGGATGTCATAGTGTACTCACTTACATGAAGCATCTGTGGACAGTGAAGTTATGTACAAAACAGCTGACCATCTGGAAGCGAATAGTCAGTTTTATGGACTTAAAAATAAAACAGAGTTCTGCAAGATCATATATTATTATGCTCCTTTTTATATCACCAAGGTCTGGACATCCAACACTACTGGAACTACACATAATGAAGTTAATATTATCTGCATTATCTGTAATGCTCTTTGGAATAAATTTAGGGGAATCTGGAACAAGTTCAGACCACTGAATATCTAACGCATAGGTGTCAAACTCTGGCCCGCGGGCCAAATTTGGCCCGCAGTGTAATCATATTTGGCCCGCGAGGCTATACCAAATGACTACGCGAGCTGGCCCACCGGTATGATACAGCGCATTGATTCATCGCTAATACTACAAATCCCATAATGCCTTGCTGTTGTTTTGGCGCGTCAATCAGGACGGGTCCCATAAACGCCCTCTCCTCTGTGACAGTAGTTATAGCGATCTCAAGCTACAACTGTCACTGTAGAACCGAAAAGAAAGGCAGACAACAGGAGCTTTCTGGACAGGTGGGAGACAGAATATCTGTTTACATATGTAAAAGACAGACCTGTTTGTCTTTTACATATGTAAACAGATATTCTGATATTAAAAGGTTCATTTGTTCAATGCTGGCCCGCGACTTTGTTCAAGTTTTACCTTTTGGCCCACTGTGTATTTGAGTTTGACACCCCTGATCTAACGGGATTATGGGATCAAAAGAGATTGCTATAAAGTCAACAACAATGCCAGCGACTGTCTGCTGTTGCTGCAGGTCAACAACTAAATGCAATCTGTGGCCAGAAAGGAACTTTTTAAAGGCACAGTTTCATGTAAAATTGATATTTTTTTTAGCTTTACATCATGTTATAATGTTATTCCCTTATCAAAACCATACCAGGATTAGCAACAATCCAGATATGGTTCATGAAAGTTTGATCTCCATGGCAACCATTCAGCTGTTCAAAATGCCTGGTTGGACCTAGCCCCGCCTTCCAGACGTATCTCGTTCTCAGAGCTACAGTTTCCAAGCTTTAGAGCCTCTGCTTCACAGAGCAACTTCCCCACTCAGCTCCTTCAGACTAGCCAGCAGCAATTAGCAAACACCTGGTGGAACTGCTATAAATAGCTCTTTATAGGAGCTATTTTTCAGTGAAATGCTGGTAAAGACATTGTTAAAGGGTTAATAGAGGAGCCATGTTGCAATGACTTCCTGAAGGTGGATTTTAATAAAGAGCAGGGGTTTTTAAAGAGAAAGGGGATCAAACGTAAGCGATTAGATTAAGAAGTAAATTCTCTTAATTCAGATTTGATATATGAATATAGTCCTACAAATTTCATTATTTGCCTGGAAAACACATAATACGTCCCCTTTAAATATCATTTGAGTAATGAACTAAACTTGATGTACTAATTACGATTAATTGGAATTTATGGAGTATTAAACCAAAATAACGTTTCTTGTGAAGTGCCTTGAGAAGACATTTGTTGTAAAATTGTGCTATATAAATAAAACAGGAACATCTGCACATTAGGTGTCCTCAAATTATCATTCTCTGTGCATTATACAGTTAGGCATGAAGCCACATACCTAGGACTGTCTAAATATTACATACAAACTGGGAATAAAAATCAGGCTGATGATAACCATAAGCAATATACTATGAGGAATTTTGGATTTATGAATTTAAGCAATATATTACTACAGTTAATTGTAACATTAATAAGCTGTGTGTGTATTGTCATTTAAGTGTGGTTTTAGTGGTGCAGTGGAGTATAATCTGCCCATCACCATCAGATGAGGAGCTGATTTCTGGCTGGCTGCACCAGAGGTTCCTGGGAGCCAATGAGCATGAAGTATGAGAGCAGCCAACCAGAGTGGAGAGAGCAGCCAAATCTGCCTCTTAAATACTGCAGCAGGGAAAACTGGAGCTTTACAGAATACAGAGTAGGAAAAACAGAGGCTGCACAGAGTCTTACTGCTGCTACAACTATGCAGCGTCTTTCTGAAGACAAAGACACAAACAGGTGTTGATCACATCTTGATGTCAGGATTATTGAATGCCATATTTATGTCTTAAATGCAGATCCAATAATCACTCGAGCCTGCATATAAGATTCCTTAGCAGTTTAACCATTTTGCTAAATTATCTTATAGTATGTTGGTGTTTCAATAAAACTAATCTTACTTTGATTCTCTGGTAATGAGGTTTCAAGCAGCTTCTTGGCTCTTTTCCCACAGACTGAGACCCAGCTTTGCTTCAAGTAATGCAGACAGTCACAGAAAAGACACAAGTTGATTTCTCTGGGCAGGAATGAAGTACAAGCAGTTCAAATAATATTGTTTTAAAAAATTAGAAACATCAAAGATAATTGGGTATAAAGACAGACGTGTTCTTTTACAAAACCTAGAGTTTAACTGGAGCTCTTAGAATGGTTTAAAACAACACTGAGAACCATGGCAGATCAACCCTCTCATGTATGCTAGTATATGACGTATTAAGAAGAGGAACATCGACTAAGTAGGCACATCTGTCCAAACAGATCTGTTGTATTAGCACCCATTCATTTATTTAGCATTCTGGTGAACCCAGACAGGGCCTGAAGGAAGCAAGATGTGCAGGAGGAAAATTATCGGGCTGCTGTTTCTAAACACGGACTGCACAAAGGAGATTCTAAGAACCAAGTATGGGAATACTGATTTAAATGTAGATTTAATAATTAACCAGCTGAGTCTAAAGTCTGATCACCGTTAATTTTGACAGAAAGATTAATTAATTATTAATTAAGATTTATTTTTAGTCTTTGTAGTCACAATTCACATTAGAATTGTTTTTGTTTTAGTCAACCAGTTGCAATAAAACTTTGTCAACTAAAACTAGTCAATTTAATAAATAAATTAATATTAAAAAGTAACTAAGTCATAAATTCAATTTAATTATTAACATTAATCATGTTTTTAGCCAGTTATGGCAGAACTTTATTGTCTGAATATGCAATACATACAAAAACAGCTGAAACATTTTCAAATGTCTATTTTCTGACTTTACTTTCAAATACAGCAAAAATATTTAAAATAGTTGGCCTGCTTTGCCTGAAAATGATATGAATCATCCATAACAAACTGCATATTGATGAAGTGTTTGGAGAGGCTGTGAAAGATCACATCATCTCAAAACTCCCTCCTCTTCTAATCTGTTCCAACCGCTGCACAGAGGACACCGCTTCCTCCACATGGCACTACAACACCAGGAGAGGAAGAATACTCGTGCAAATACTGTTTCTGGACTTCAGCTCAACATGTGTAACTGGCTGCTGAATGTCCTTGCAGACAGACTCCAGTCTGAGAGGGTTGATAAAAATGCTTCAAGGGTCATCTCTGTCAGCACTGACTCCCCAGGGCTGTGTTCTGACCCCACTGCTCTTCACCCTGGTGACCCATGACTGCCACGCCAGGATCAGTTCGAACTTCATCATTAAGTATGCAGACGATACTACAGAGGTGGGTCTCATCAGGGACAACAACAAACTGGCCTACAGAGAGGAGGTGAAACATCTGGTGGACTGATGTGATGCAAACCATCTAACCCTGAATGTCAACAACAACAATCTATCAAGTCACACACCCCTCCTCATCAATGATGCTGCAGTGAAGCAGGTCAGGAACATTAGATTCCCAAGGATACAGATCACTGACACTTTGACCTGGTCCCTCCAAACCTCTGATCTGGTAAAGAAAGCTCAACAACGTCTGGACTTTTTATGTCAGATGAGAAGAGCAGACCTGCCCCCTCCATGCTCACCACTTTCTACGGAGTGATAAGAGAACAAAATGACCTGCAGCACCTCAGTCTGGTTTGGAGCATGTAATACCTCTGAATAGCAACGTAAATCATGTAGAGAATGATTTCTCTCTATATAACTAAGAGACTCATTGGGACTGAGTTTCTTTTCATCCTATACCCTTCCACCCTCAGCATGGTTTGTTTTCTCTGCTGCCCTCTGGCAAAAGATTCAGCAGCTTCAAATGCAGAACAACCACATTCCATAACAGCTTCATGCCATAAGACTACCAAACTGCCGTTAGTTTAAGCTTTTATTGTATATATTTATATTGAACTTTTAATATTACTTATGATTTTATTATTACTGGGCTTTGCAACAATATTTCTTTCAATATGTACATTTATCCAGGATTCTGTCAATTAAAGCTTAGTCCATATTTAGAACTCAATAGTAATCATTTTTATTTATAAAACTGTTTGGTTTTGCAAGCTTTATTTACCTGCAGTCTGATTTCTCATCTGAAAAGACGCAAGTCAGCATCTGTTTATTTTATTGGGAGCCTTTACCAGGATAGGGACATTAACGCCCTGGTTTCAGTTAACTATAGAATTTTATAACATGTTATAATTTATTTATGTGTTAAGTATGAAATGTGAACTTGTGTGTAAATGATTAAACATGCCAATGTGTCAGCAGAATTGAATGCAGTGCATAGTGATGTGTGAGCTGTGTGGGAGTGCAGCAGGCTGCCGGTTAATGACCAGGTAGGAACATCTGATAGCAGCAGTGGAAGCATGTCAGACACGCCGCTGTGTAAACTTCAGATTATCGTTACTGCAGAGGCCCAACCTTTACAATCTGAAGCCAGAGCATGTCTCTGATGAAATGAGACATCCTTACAAGGTGAGATGGGGAAAAAAAAAAAGAAAGCTGAACATGTGTTGTGTTGCTATGGCAACAGGCTTTCAATTCTCATTCTAACAAATAATCTGATTAAAACTGGCACATGTCCAACAATGTTGTCACTAGAAGTGCACCATCCAATATTAATGTCCGTATCGGTGACAATGTGACCGATCCATAAGAGCAGATCTATTTAGTCCCATTCTATGCTTCGTGCACTTAGTGACGTCATGCGCTGGCAAATAGGCAAGTGTGTGTTAGTAGACGTCCTGGTTACAGCATAGAAACTGTAGCAATCTGGGGTTCTGATCCTTTTTTCTGTCGTCCCCTCAGTCTCACCCATTCTTCAAAAACATTTTTCAAAAGAAATCTGTTTAAAAGTTAAGAGGTCAGAACAAAGATAGGTAGAAATATGTGAGGAGAAAGAGGGTCTGAAATAATGAAACAGGTTAGTGTAAAGAAAAAAGAAAAGGTTTCTAAATAATCTTTTTTGAAATGTAAAGTAAATGTTTGTATTTTTAGGAAACAGTGTAATGCAGGCAAACAAAAGCACTAACCAGGACCGAGGAGTGGATCAAACGGAGCATAGTTTGATCCACTGTTCAGACTTCCTGAACCATTTCAAAGGTTTGTTGCAGTTGATTTTTTCATGTTTGCCAAAAGTCGTGAATCAATTGTTTTTGTTAGTTTCAGTTATTTATTATTATTTATTTTACATTGGAGGTTATAATAGCACTGAGAGGGGTGCACCAATTTATCAGCCAGCTGATTTGTTGGTGTGGATTTCTTTAACTGTGGGAGATCTGTGATTGATTGCTGATCCTATCCACTAATCTGATCTCCCTCAGCAAAGGTCTACATATCAACCTTTGACCTCTTCTGCTCTGCTGTGAGAGACTGACTGACCAGCCCGCCAGGTCATGTCTGCACGCTTGCAGTTAACAACACCGTTACCAACTCAGCAGCTCTCTTGCTATGTGTAGCAACATTTCAGACAAAACAAAAAGTTGGTATCGGTCAAAATCAGAATCGGCAGGTCAGGCTTAACAATCGGCTCAAAAACTGCTATTGGTGCACCCCCCTACTAACTGAGCAAATGGAAGTTGTGATTTTTATTTATTTAAATTACTTTTTTATGGTTTTTAAGTGTGTGCAGAGTTTTCAATAAATTTGTAATACAGTACATTTGTCTGCATTAAAAAAAAAAACAATGCAAGTCAATTCAGCACTGCTCTTCTGCTGCAGAAGAGCAGCTCATATGCAGATATGTGGTTTCAGACACAGAAACCACATATCTGTATCGTATCAGAAGTGAAAAACGTGGATGGGAGCTAAATCATTTAGGATTTAAATCTGTATCCATGGCAACAACTTTCCTAAACAGGTCTGTGTATTTCTATCAGCTGCATGATTTCACATCGGTGCACTGTGCAAGCTGAGATGATTATGATGCAAAGGTGGAACCAAAGCAGAAGAAGCCAAGCTGCTGCTGCTGCACACTTAATGAAATACAACCAAACCCATTTCAGAGCTCTGTGCAGCAGGTTCTGGAATGCTGGTAACGGAAAGGTAATCCAGTCCAGATCACCATCATCACACTCAATGCTGTGCACACTGCGGTGACCAACAGAGCAGCTTCATGGACTTCAGCTATGAGATTTTTCAGCCGCAGAACAAACAGATCAAAAGCAATAAAAATCAGTTCCTCAGAGATTAAATTAATATTCATTAATGTGTGTCAGATGCACAATGCTTAAGCCTCAAGTGAGTTTTAATTTAATAGGTGATAATCAAATTATTTAAGCTATTAATGCTTGGCTATTTTACTCAAATACAGACACACACACATATATAGAATTTATATCCTTCTTTAGAGTACAGAGTGAAATATGCAAATCAATACAAATCTGAGGCACACCAGTAAATTGTTTCAAAAATGTTCTTTGTGAGTTACATCTGCCCTTTTGGCAGGAGTAATTCAAAAGTTTTCACAAACTTTATACTATTTGCATATTTAACTTTTCCCCCATAACTTTCTTTCAGAAGACAAGAACATCATGTGGAAAGGTGATGGTTTTTATGCCATAAGGCATTTTAAATGCCACAGCTTCTAATATCACCCATCACACAGTTTAAGTAGGTCAATGCACTGCATAGAGCTGCAGCCAAAGCAGATACTCCCCCTGGATCCAGTCAATGAACTCTCTTCTTAAAGGGACAGTGATATGTGTTTTTCGTCACATATTTGAACTTTATAGCACAATCAAGTTACTATGTTAATTTCAGTTGTTGTAAAAGTGCTGTATACAAGAAATACATTTTATTTCACAGTTCAACATTTTAAATTGGGACCCTGTCTCTTTAAAAATACCTGCTCTTTCTGCAACTCTGATGTCAGGAAGTCATGACAACATGGCTCCTCTATTAATCCTTTGACAACGTTTTTCCTAGAATTACACTAAGAAATAGCTCCTACATGGAGCTACAATTGATGGAAAGTTCTACCAGGTGTTTGCAAATTTCTGCTGGCTAGTCTGGAGGAACTGAGTAGGGGGACAGCCTGGGTGTGGGGACTGTTCGTGAGGCAGAAGCCCAGAAGCTTTTACTCTGCAGCTCTGAGCAAGAGCTGCATCCCGAAGGCAGCGATAGGTCTGCGTTTTGGACAGAGGAATGTTTGCCATGGAAGATTAAAGGACTTCTTAAACTTGCATGAAAGAGTCAAGTAAACCCATTATTCTGATGACAGAATAACATTATAACATGATGTAACGCTCAAAAAAGTTGATTTTAAAAACATTGCCCCTTTAACAACAACCCTTGCAGAGAACTGGGACCATTTGCAGGAGGTGAGGGACTCTGTTGTGTTGGCTCACTGGGTGTGAGTAACACAATGAGCTGAAGTAATGCCCAATGACGGAATGAAGAGACATTCCTTCTTCCACAGGGTTGGTTCTCTCTGGGGAAACCACATGGGAATGGACATGACAAGACTGATCCACATGGTGAGGATGTATAGCATTGTGTGGAGGTCTGGGAGAGACCCCCCAATGAGAGAGGAACAGAACAAACAGAAATGTTAGAGAGATAATTGGCAAGGCAGAGATGGAGCTTAAGGAAACCAATAGGAGTGATGGGTTCAATGTCTCTGCCGCTCAAAAACTACTAATTTATTTCCTCAAGGAGTGTGTGGTCCAGACCAGGTGGGTGGGGAGGGGGTAAGAATAGCTCCAAAAATAGCATGGCGGTGTAGACGTATGATGAGACGACAGCAACAAGTTGAGTCATTGATTTTGATCAGCAAAATAAACTCTGTGCTGCTGGAGACGAGCCAACAGCAGACAGACTGATTGATTAACTGACCCAACCTGCTGCTGTCTGACCATCCCACTCTGCACGGCTTCACTGCAGTGACACAAGGACTTCATATCCAACAAACAGTGGCAGAGATTCCATCACTTCTCATTCCTGTTTTTACGGTGTCAAATGGAAATCTGACTCATTTCTGCAACTGTGCCTGATAAAGCAACATATTTAGATCTGCCCTAATCAACGAGAAAAGGAAGAGTTTTAAGAAGACGTCAAAGCTAGAGAAACAAGTGCATGTTTCTCTCCTTTTACATCTTTGCCTGATGTTGCTTCCTTTTTCCTCTCAGTCCATCTCTCCTGATAATACAGCTCTAATAATAGCCAAGTTGTATTGAGACAATTGTTTGGAATCTAGGGCAGCCGCAGCAGAAGCAGTATGGGAAAATCCCTCTCGTCTGGCCCACACTGTATGGCTGCTTGCACAACGCAGGCATACATGGATTTTATTAATCCCTCTGTCCTGGGCAGGGATAAAGAAAGGCCGGCCAACTTTAGAAACCAACAGACATCACAATCAGTTAATGACCAAACTGCTAAAAAAGAGCAAAACCAAACAAAACAACTGCCATGTCTCCAAAACTTAAAAGGCAGGAATTTCAAAGTACTACAATAAACCGTGATAGAAATGTGCCTTAATTCACATATTTCTGTCAGTGCAAACTCATGCTCTGAATTTCAATTAGTCAGATGTAAATATGGATATGCAAACACTGTCTGCAGATGTTCAGGCATTAGAAATCATTATAACTGAGTCCTGAGGGCTAAAATTGTCTCAGATTTCTTATTTTAACCCAATTAAAACTGAGCAGGTTTGGATTTTAGGGATGGCATTATTAGCCAACTTTTAAATTGTCAAATTATTATGAATGAACATCTGACTGGAGCTAAAGGTTAATTGATGTTGAGTTTCTGTTTACAGATCTGTTCTACTTTATGCTCACACACAACCCTAAAGTGAGTAGTTTCCTGATACAGCTGACAACATCAAGCTGCTGACTTTGAACTCTTCCCTGCCCCTCTCAGCTGCTGGCTGAGTGTCACAACTGCAACACATTGACTGCAACACATTGACTGCAACACATTGACTGCAAGGCAGCGATGCTCACAGATTCACCTCCTTGGAACTTAGACAGGTATGTGAAAACATGGCAAATGGACAATATCTTAAGAATTTATGGACTGGCTCATAAATTGGCCCGCCATCCAACCAATAACTGAGTATACAAACTCAGGAGATACAAACTCAGGAGATCCAAACATCCCGGCTGTTTTAAACAACTACAAATGGGTCAAGTCTTTTGGTATAAATACAGTCTTTACAGATGACTGCCAGGATAAATCTTACCATCTGTAACCTGCAGCTCCGGAGCCTTCTACAGTAGTTATTTAGAACATTAGCTAAGACAATTTAAAAAAATAAAACTAGTCTTTCTAAATATGGATACAACAACAAGAGGTTTTGTATTTGTGGAAATGTGATACTTTTCTTGTCATTAGGTTTGGAAACTATGTGCTCATCTTTCATATCATTTTCCACAAATATCTTATGAAAGACAATGTATACATCTTATGATGGTTTGTATATTATTTTAAAGAGCCAAATAAAAATGTTGGCTCTTTAAAAATGACGTATAATAGGTATTCATCAAAAATGAGAAGCTGTCTTTTTCAAAAGATTGTTATGGAACGTGTGTGGTGCCTCCAAATGGGGTATTTTAGCTGCACTGAGGGCAAAAAGGGCTCTTTAGACTAGAGGACTCAGACCCCCAGCCTAGGATAACTGGTCCATATTTTACATGCTCAGGGTGTTGCGAGTTTCTACCTGTATGTTATCCAACTCTCCCTGCAGGTGCATTAGCCTCTCAGTTTATGTTAATTAACACCACTAAGCTAACACCAAGTGTTGTTTTACAGTCCAGGCTGGTTGTGTGTGAGCACAAACCTACACTAACACACACCGAAGAACACACAATAAGCTTCTCACATTTCATAGCAGGAGACAAGACTGGAAGCACTTGGGGAAATTAGTTTCTCCTCTGTACCTCCTATATTCCAGACCCCAACAGAGTCCATTCAGCTTTCTTTCCATTACTTCACTATGCACAGCGAAATAGAGGGGCCTCATGTGTTATTACTGCTAACACACATTATTCAGCTGAGTGAGTGAATTTTTACTGAACAGGCCTTAAATTACTTAAGTACAACATTTAGACATGTCCTTAGTGGACTTCATCTTTTTGAAAACACAAAGGCTGAAAATTTCCTTAAAAATATAAATCCTTTTCATTATATGCTAGCATTTCTTTCTCTGGATGTCTGTAGTGCCATTTTGTAGCACAATCAGGCACCTGTTACCTTCAATTGTTATAAAAATGCTGTATGGATTTAAGAGAAATTTGACTTCACAATTTCATGCCTTGTAATTGCCTTTTTCAGATGCTCCAACTTTTTTCGCATGGCAACTCTCTCCATAATGCCATTTACATCTTTCCTTGGGAGCTTTATAATTAGAAGATGTTCATATGATGAGCTCAGCAGACACAGTTCCTTCAGGTCTTAGAATGAAAGAATCAAAGCAACACACCAGCTGTATTTTTGATAAAGGAATAACATAACATGGTATAAAGCTCAAAAAAGTTTATTTTATATAACATCCCACCTTTAAATAACAAAAGTCTGTGGGAGTGCTTCTTTGTTTCTGTAAAAATCTGTTAAACTACAGTTTTTATTGTGCTTCAAGTCAGATTTGGTGTGGTAAATGCAGTAGTAATCATGGGGAACTAATATTGTTCCCAAAAAACTACCCTGTTTGTTACAACTTGTCGTTCCTACGGAGTCCAATAGGGTACATGGGGAAATCTTTTCTTTTGCATTGCTTTGCAGAAGGATTACATTTTCTCACAATAAATATTGCATTCCCTTGACATATATTAGCAAATACACACTAGTCTATTTCGTGAACAGTCATAATAAATTTCTATTTGAAATTGCCCACATTTTAATTTCACAGTTCCTTTTCTTTTTTATATCTCAATATTGTGACAACCATCCTTCCTTACCATAGCCACAATGTATGTGTGTGTATACGTATATCTGACTCCAAATTCTAAACAGGATTTCCACCAAAACCTGCACTAAAACAAACAGGGCAGTTTCATGTGCCGTATATATGCTGCAGGCTACAGCATCTGAGAGACAGGCACGGAGTGCAGCGCTGTCTGCCGGCTTGTTAACGCTAATCACAGCTGGGTTTAACTTTAGTTCCAACTTAATTATATAGCTTTTAAGAGCCAAACCTCACAGTGCAACTCCGACTTCCAAAAATAAAAGGCCTGTTTACGTTTGGCCCACAAAGGCCAAAATCATGGAAGGTTATGTTTGTGAATAAACAAGAAAAATCTAGAAGGACAAACTTTTTATAGTTTAGAAGGCAGTCTTTCCATTATAGTAATCAGAACAACAAGTGTCATCATACTTGTCAATGTAACTGATGATATCCATCATCACTTGACAATATTGAGAATTTTAGTCAAAAGATTCATTTTCCTGTTTGTCAAGAGTCCCCCCCAAACAATCTGCAGCAGTATGTCTGTGTCGATGCCCGTTATGTAGTAGTTAAGTGCAGCTAGTGTTATTGGCTGGTTGGCTGCGCTACCATACCAATAACAAGCATGGCAGAGCGTCTGATTAATGACAAATGAGTTCTACAAAATTTTTCAAGGTTTTGGATGCTTTTCAACATGTTTGGTGAAAAGCATCTAAACCTACTTCTCCAGTTTGGTGAGGATAAGCAGTGATTTCTGCACAACCTGAGAGGTTTTCTACAAACCGCAGCATCAGCAGCTCCAAGGATGGATTAAGAGATTGGGGACAAAGAAAACAAAGCTACAGTAGGTTTTCTAAAAGCTGCTGAATGCTCTGAGTTTAGCTGTTTGTCTGCAGCTAACCTCTGCACATTTGCCAGATGAAGGACCTGGGTTGTTTGTATTTATGTAATCTTGTTTTAAATCACATTTAGTGGGTACCCAATATCAAAATCTAAAAGATTGAAAATATAAGCCAAATTCGTAAATAATGTACACTTAAATACTAGTCATTTTAAAGTTGGTCTCTACTACTACCAGTGTTTCCCCCAGTGGATTATAAGCATGGCGGGCGCCAGGGGGAAACCCTGAATACCTTAAAATAAATAGTGTACTCAAAACAAATTCTCTCTTTACAACTGCATCCTTGCTGAACCAAGGCCTTAGACTTGAGGGATCTCCCATCCTTCACCCAAAGCTGAGCAGTCAAAGCACAACCATGTGACTTCAGGATGTTCATATTCGCTCACACCTTTCATACTCAGAACAACTGAGAACCCCCAGCCACCGCCACTCCATGCCCTGCCTCAGTATACGTCACACACTCAATAGAAACATTATATTCGTTGAATGTTGACAATTTTATTAATATGAGTATAAGAGTCCAATTAATCTACAACCAGATATCTAAATAAATTAGTGCATAAATGAAGTTCAGTGGAATGAGATCAAGAAATGATGAACACATCATGAAAAAAGCTGAGATTCACTGCACAGCATTCTTAAGCTACAACTCGTCGGCTGGAAAACATGGAAAAATAAAAAGAAAAATGAAACAAAAAACCTAGATATATCTTATGCATATTTACATTTGCATATAAATATGCATAGCCTAATACACATTATTCAGTATTAATCATTATTAATTGTCTATGTTTCTCAATAGTATATTTATATGAATATGTATTGATGTTACTAAATTAATTTATATATAGAAAAATAGAGTGGCTGTGTGATTTGTAAAATGCTCATCATAAATCAAATCAGAATATTCTATTCGTATTCCATTTTCTATATGCTGAATGTATCAATCCAATTCAAATGTACTTTAAAAAAATAAATGTCCCTGTACATGTAGCCAAGATAGCTGTTTGAATAAGGTTTCCATGTTTCCAGCAAAAAAAATTTATTTAGAGAGTTATGAATGATTAAATGTGATGATATTTTATTGTGCCTGCCAAACATACAACATTGAGTGGAGCAGTCAACCTCTCCCACTCCAATGTTGTATGTTAACAAAAATGTAATGTCATCATTGTCATTCATAACTCTCTAAATATTTTTGCTGGCTATGGAAGCTTCAAGCAACATCTTAACTTCATCTTGAGGGCGACTATTTTTAAATACATTTAGTAGTTGTTCCATTCCTTTATAAAAATGAATACCGGCAGAATATTCTGATTTGAACTAAATCACAACACTATGTAAATTGGTGTAACATCAATACGCAACTAAATAAATATACTATTGAAGAAACATAGACAATTAATATTGATATACTGATAATATGTGTATTAAACTATGCGCTGTTTAGCAGCCAAATGTAAATATCATATCTGGGGCTGTTTCATTTTCTTTTTATTTTCATGTTCCGGCCAACGTAGCAAATTGCTGTGCGTCGATCGGCTTTTTCGTGATGTGTTCTCATTTCTTGATGCTCGTCCCGCTGAACTTCGTTTATGCACCAACTGTTTAGCGGTGGACCTGCTCGCTGTTAACAAAATTGTCGGCATTCAACGAGAATATATGTTCTATTAGTGGCCCGGCGTGCTGCTGGGCAGGCACAGTAGCCAGCGATGACAGGCTGTAATCATGGTTGTGCTTGACTGCGCTGGTGAGATGAATCTGAGTCTAAGGCAGAATACGTGGAAATTTGTTTGATACATAGACACAGGTATTCAGGGTTTCCCCCAGGCGCCCACACTGGAAGCACTGACCAGTGAGACAGATGACTGTATTTAGAGGTGTGCGTGCTACGGTAACATATTTCTGTCTTTGAACACGATATTGGAGGTACCCCAAGCTGTGATTACTGAACAAACGGCGAATCACTCATCTGGCAAAAATGTGATTGGCACCGCGAACAAACTGCTAAACTCAGAGCATTCAGCTGCTTTTAGAAAAACCTACTGTAACATTTCTTTGATACTGTCTCTTTAATCCATCGCTGAGCTGCGTGCTGTGATTTGTGGCCACTGCTAAGGTGTGCCGAAATCTGCTTGTATCATCGCCAAATGGAAGTAGGTTTAGTGCTTTTCTTAGTGTTGGCAAAACACGAAAAATTTTGTGAAGACCCGTCATTAATCGAGCGGCGCTCTGCTAATATTGTTGTGGTAGCGCTAGCCAACCAGCCAACACTAACGCGAGCATCGTACGAACATACTGCTGCAGGTGGAGATATTGACAAACAGAAAATGATCTTTTGTTTAAGAATTCTCGGTATTGTCAGTGATGATGGATATCATCGTACATTGACTTAGTAGTGACGACGCGGTGATTCTGATTGCAATGGAAGACTGCTAAACAGCAAAGGACTGATCGCTTCTGAATTTTCTTGTTTGATACCAACGCAACCTTCCATGGACACGGCAACGTGGCACATTTTGGAGTCGAAGGACGCACTGTGGGTTGGCTGTAAACGCTATGGTAAGTTGGAACTAAGCGGCGTGACCAGCGTTAACAAGCTCGTGCCTATCTCTCGAATGCGTGGCCACCACGCATACGGCACATGGCCCTGTTGAATTCGTCCTGTTTGGTCAATGCGTATACACTTGCATACGATGAAGCTATGTGGAGGGGAAAGGATGATTGTGCAATGATAAGAAAGGCGACATTCAAATAAATTTATTGACAGTGTATTTGCAATATATCGAAGTACTGACCGTGGTAATCTTCTGAGCAGCTCTGCTTTCCCCAGTTGGCTAAACGAAGTCGTTTGGTGGCTCGGACCATGTTTTACTGCATTACCACACCAAACGGCTTTGGCTGTGGTTGTGGCTTGAGATTTTGCAGAAACGAAACTCCCACAGACTGTTATTTAAGGTGATGTTCATATAAAATGAAGCTTTTTGACTTTGCCTGTATCATTATGCTATCCAAAAATACTGGCTGTTGTTTAACATTCTTTCATTCTAGACCTGAAGGCTGTGTCTGCTGATCATGCTGACATCAGCTCACAGTATAAAAGCTCCCGAAAGATGGCAGTGGCGTTGTGAAGAGTTGCCGTACTCAGAGGCCCGAACATCTGAAAAAGGCAAATTACAGGCATGTGTCAGTCAATTCTCTTAAATCCATGCGGCATTTTACTAACGGTGGTAACGGAATAGCACGGAACAGTAGCCACAAATGGCACCTTGACGTGAAAATATGAGTTGCTATTGCAGGCCCACTCGACAACTGTGTTAGATGAGGGTCACTGGGTGTGTCTAAATGTTGGCTGCTAAGTCAATATGCTCGGCTAATGATTGGCAGCCAATATGAGACCCTGTTAGTGAGTGAAAATGTGGAAGAAAGCTGGATGAACAGCAGGAGTACAGAGGAAAGTGAGGCACCGTGCTTCCGTCAATCTCTGCTATAGCGGCCCATTGATGTTGGCTTTCGGTGTGTGTTAGTGTAGTGGCTGCAGCCAGCAGACAAGGCTGGCTGCTGGTGTTGGCAGTGGTGTTGAGTGGCATGAAGCGAGGCTGTACTGCGGGGAGAGGACTTAACGCTACGGGTAAGATACGGCATCTGAGTGGCCAGCCAGCTCAGGCTGGATGCTGAGTCTGCAGTCTGAGCATACGCTAAACTACCCCATTTAGTCACCTGCGTTATAACTTTGAAAGGCAGCTCTCATTTGATGAAGCCCAGCTTGTTTTATTTATTTTCTTTAAACATATACAAACTACATCATAGATGTTTATGCATTGTCTTTCATAAGATATTGGAGAAAATGATATGAAAGATAGAGCGGAATTTCAAACCTGTGACAGAGGCGCTCACCTTTCTGAAATATGTGGTGACCTGGCCTCCATATTTAGAAAGACTAGTTTTACTAGGGTGTGGCAGCAATGTTCTAAACAACCTGTGAAAACTCGAACTGCAGGTTACGAATGGCGAATTTAGCTCCTGGCAGTCTGGGTGTATTTATACCAAGACTTGACCCATTAGCTAATTGTTCGCCCGGCCGAAGGTGACTGGTCTCGGACTGCCCTGATTTCGGCCCAGCCGGCAGCTGAAGGCGAAGAGAGTCGGCAACGTGTTGTCGGCTGAGAGCTACTCGCACAGGAATTTGACATTGTGGCATAAGAAACCAGTTTGAGATCTGTGAAGCAGTCAACAGCTCCGGTCGAATGTTCATTCTTAATGGTAACAATTTAAATGGCTAATATCTAATCTAAATCAAACCTGCTCGGTTTGACGGGTTAAAATGAAATCTGAGACAATTTTAGCCCTCAGAGATTTCAGTTATGAACATCTGCATGTTTACATATCCATGTTACATCTGACTGGTAATTCAGAGCATGGTCGCGACAGAAAGTATGTGGATAGGCACATTCACGGTTTAATGTATTACCCAGTTGTAACAGTTTGGTTGTCAACGTTAACTGTTGTTTTGCCTTCTGCTGCTGTTTGACTCGCAGTTAAATCTCATGTTCTCTCGGATTAACACGACCTTTATCCTGCCCAGGACGAAAATGAAATCCATGTGCTGCTGCGTTGTGCAAGCGGCCACGTGTGGGCTTGAACGAAGTTTTCCCCGTACCTGCTTTGCGGCATTGGCTGGCTGTGGTGGGGCTGTGATATCGGGGCTGAGGCGTCGAGGCAGATATTGAGAATGCGCTGTTCTGCAGCACGGCGTCTTTCGAACTCTTTCGCTTCTGCGTTGATTAGGGCAGATATCTAAATAACATCGAGCACGGTTGCGAAATAGTCGATTCCATTGATGCGTAAACTGAAGATGGTGATGGAGTCTGCCGCCATTTGACGGATGTGATCGCGGCTCACTGCAGTGGCACCGTGCCCGAGTATGAAGTCGGGTGGCAGCGGATGGCTCAGTTAATCAATCGGTCTGTCTGCTGTTGGCTGGGTCCAACGCACGAAGTTTATTTTGCTGATCAAATCAGTGACAACTGTTGCTGTCGTCTAATACGTCTACACCGCCATGCTATTTTGAATATTCTTGCCCGCACCGCTGATCGCAGTAAGTGAGTTTTTGGGCATTGAACCCATCGCCTACTGACTCGCCCAGCTCCATCTGCCTTGCCGATATCTCTCGCATTTCTGTTTGTTCTGTTCTCTGGAAGGGTGCGAACCTGCATCTCTGCGGACGATCGTTCCGCTCGTATTTGAAGAAACCAACCCACGAGGAGATGTCTCTTCGACCGTGGCGTACTTCGGCTCGATCGTGTACTCGCCCAGTGAGCAAAGTCACCTCTGCAAATGTTTCAGTTCCTTGTTAAAGAGACGTGTTTACAAATCAGCTTTGGCTTGATCCCATCATGTTATAATGTTCTGTCATCAGAAGCAATGAGTTTAAACTCTTTCATGCAGGATTTAGTCCTTCTGATCTGTAGCAAAACAACTATGTCAGAACTATCAGCTGCCAGATCAGCTCTGCCAGGCGCAGAAACAAAACACTATGAACTTTCTGCTCGAGTGATCACACCGAAACTATTTACTCAATATTGACCTCTTGTTTGAAATTTGCTCTATTGTTTATCATTAGACCAGCAAGACCTTTATAATCATAATCAAAAGCATTATCAGAACAATGAAAGAATATCTTTATGTTCTGTTATCAGTGCAGAAAAGCATTGTACAAAGACAGATTATTAAAATGTGTTTTATAAAATCATGTCACATTTGCCTCTTTACTTTGCAATGAGACTAATTATGTGTTAATCATATGCAAGATAAATATCTGTTTCTCCTTTAAAGAAGAGGCTATTGACTGAATCAAATTCATTTGTTGCATTCTTCACAGTGTTATTATACTGAACTGTGTGATGGTGTCGAAACGTGTATTATCGCGCAACAAAAGCCATCACCTTTCCATCCAGTCTTCTGAAAGAAGTATGAAGGAAAATGAAAGTATAGCAAATAATGCTAAGGACTGTGAGAAAACTTTAGATACTCTGCCAAAAAACGATAACTCACAAAAGCATTTTGAAGCAATTTACTGGTGTGCCTCAGTGTTGCATATTTCTGTAAGAAGGACATAAATTCTGTATGTGATGACGGTAATCTGACGATAAAATGTGAGCGATAATAGCAAATAGCGATTATCACCGACAACGTGTGCATCTGACACACGTGTGAATATTGGTGGCTCTGGCTGATCTGACGAAAAATCTCGCAGCTATTTCTTCTGTTGTGGTGTGATGATATTGATCTGGACTGAACCACCTTTCACATCCACCCTTTATTCAGAACACCGCAAACTCTAATAATTTGGTGCTGTTTCATTAAGTGTGCAGCAGCGGCTGCTGCTTTTATTTCCACCCCTTTCAGCAGTATGCGTGTGAATCATGCGGCTGATAAATACGCAGACTGTTTGAAAGTTGTTGCCGTAATACGGGTTTAAATCACAAATGACCTTTACTTCTGACTACGACTACGAATATGTGGTTTCTGTGTGCAAGCTCATATCTATGAGCTTTGCTCTTCTGCGGCAGAGAAGCAGTGCTGTGTTTTTTGTGTTAAATGGCGCTGTATTTAAATTTGTGGCTCTGCACACGCAAACCGTAAAATTTAAACTGGTAAAAATCACAACTTCCGACAACTCAGTTGTGAAGTGCACCAATGGCAGGCTCCGTGGCACGACCTGTTGACCGATACCAACTTTGACTTTTGTCTGTATTGCACACATAGCAGAGAGCTGCTGTGCAGCGTGCGGTATGGGGGCTGGTCTACTCACAGCAGAGAAGAGGTCAAGGTGATATCGAACCTTTGCTGAGGAGATCGGAACAATGGTGGCTCAGGATCGGCAATCAATCACCGAATCTCCCCACGGTCAAAATCCACGCAGCAAATCGGCTGGCTGGTACAAACGGTGCACCTCAGTGTAATACATAACCTCAATGGCAAAATAGTAATAATAAATAACTGAAACTAGATTCCGCAACAAGCATGAAAAAAATCAGCCTTTAATACTGAATAGTTCGGAAAGTATCTGGGCGGTGGTCCAAACGTAACAGTTTACTCACGTTCTGAACCGAACAACGTTTGCCTGCATTACACTGTTCTAAAAACAAGCATTTACTTATTTCAAAAGATTTAGAAACCTTTCCCACATGTTTCAATTTCTCCTCACATATTTCTACCTATCTTTTGTTCTGACCTCTTGAAACGAATTTCTTTCAATGTTTTGACCAGAATGGCTGAGGGCGACGTCGAACGAATTGCCGGTTTGTAACGTGACCGGGACGTCTACTGTACACGCTTTATTTATAAGCATGACATCGTGCGCGTATGGAAGTGAATGCAACTAACATGAATCGGTGCGACCGATAATGCGGACATTAATGTGGATGGTGCACTACGAAACGACTGGCGTGTTGAACATGTGCCGGACCTATCGGGTATTTGGGCCAGAATGAGAATTGAAAACCTGACGCCGCTGCTGTTCAGCTTTCTTTCCCCATCTCTGCAGGATGTCTCATTTCATCGAGATGCTCTGGCCTTTCAGATTGCAAAGGACGGGCCTCTCAGCTAACGGTAATCTGGTTTGCAGCGGCGTCGGCAGCTGCTCCACTGCTGCATCAGTGTTCCTGCCTGATAAATTGGCCGGCGGCCTGCTGCGCTCACTGCAGCACTCACTGCCATTCCTTGCTGACACGACCGGCGTGACTGTACACTGAAGTCGTACCACTTAACACATAAATAGAGTATAACATGGTATAAAAATTCTATATTGCCAGGCGTTATCTCTATCAAAGCTTCCCAATACAAAATAGGCAGTGCTGACTGCGTCTCGGAGAAATAATCCCGAACTTTGCAGTAATAAAGCTTGCAAGCTGTTGATTTTATAAATAAAAATGACACTATTAATTCTAAATATGGACTGAAGCAATTGACAGAATCTGAATATCTTTGCATATTGAAAGAAATATTGTTGCAAGCCAGTAATAATGAATCATAGTAATATTAAAAGTTCAATATATTATATGCAATAAAGAAACTAACGACGTCTTCGGCATGGCTGTTATGGAAATGATTTCTAACTCTTAAATCTTTTGCCAGAGAGCGGCAGCTGCCATGCTGGTGAAGAGTATAGGGCGAAAAGAAACTCGGTCTAGCCAATTATATGAAGAATCATTCTCTACGTTGCTATCAGAAGGCCACTCCGGAAACCACAGTGCTGCGGTCATTTCAGACTATCTTATCACTCCGTAGTATGTTGACATGGAAGAGATAGTCTGCTAACTGCCATCTGATGGAACGTTGGCCAGCTTTACCAGATCGAAGGTTTGAGAGGACCAGGCTCAGCTGTCTGACGCTCTACGGCATCGGAGAGTGATGGCTGACATGATGTTTTTTTGTTGTTGACAGCATTCGGGGTTAGATGGTTGCGTCACATCGGTCACCGAATGTTTCACGCCATATGCAGGCCAGGACTGTTGACTGACCTGATGAGCCCACCTCTGGTAGCTCGATCTGCATACCGCTGATTGGTGACCTGGCATTAATCATGGGTCGCCGAAGTGAAGGCACACTGGTGCTGGCTACATTTTTATCGGCCTCTCGGGCTGGGTCTGTGCAGAACACTCGGCGGCCAGTTTGTTGACTGGTCGAAACGTATTTGCGGTATGCTGCTCTGACTGTGTAGTGCCATATTGAGAAGCGTCTATTTGCAGCCGATTGAAACTGGGAAGGAGAGTTTTGAGATGATGTGATCTTTCACGGCCTCTCCAAACATAATGTACAGTTTAGTATGGATGATTCATATCGACCTTCGAGCAGCAGAGCCAGCTTATTTAAATGTGACGAAGTAGTCGAAAATAGACATTTGAAAAATGTTTCAATGTTTTGTATGTGTGCATATTCGAACAATGAAATTCTGCCATAACTGGCTAAAGCTACATGATTAATGTTAATAATTAAATTGGTATGACTTGGTGCACAATATTTATTTATTAAATTGACTGGTTTTAGTTGACAACACTGTTGACTAAAACAAAGCAATTCTGTGTGTTATTGCTACAGGCAAAAATAAATGTAATTAATTAATTATTTGCTCTGTCAAGAGTAACTTGGTGATATCAGCAGACTCGGCTGGTGTATTAGATCACATTTAAATCGTATTCTTCTTAAATTCCTTTGTGCGGTCATCTGTTTATAGCAGCAAGCTCCTCACATCTTCTCACTCGAGCACAATGCTGGTGGCAAATGAGATGGTCTTTATTCTGGCTGGGTCTGGTTTGAGTATTGCCTGCCAGTCGTTTCTTCTTATCGTCATATACGCTACATGAAATTTGATCTGTAATTCTCAGTGTTGATACCATTCTGAAACTCAGTAACTCTGGGTTTCTGTCTTTATAACAGTATCTTTGATGTTTTCTAATTTTTAAAGGCAATATTATTGAACTGCTTCAATCTCTGCCCGAAGCTGTCGATCTTGCCCCTATGTGGAGCTTTGTGCATTGCTGTAAGCAGTGCTGTGGGAAAGAGCAGAAAGCGGCTACGAATCGAAACAGATTAGTTTTGATTGACACCAACTATGAATGATTTGGCAAATGATTGAAACTGCTGTGTATATGCGAAGGCTTTCGTGAACGTGGATCATTAGACGCAAATATGGCATTGGCAATCGACGTCAGATGTGATCAGCACCCTGTTTGTGTCTTTAGGCGACTGCATGAACCAACGGCGATAGATTTCTGTGCATTCTGTTTTTCTATGTTGCTGTGAAAACTCCGGTTTTCCCTGCTGCGGCTGTTGGGGCGGGTGTGCTCCATACTGGTTGACTCTCATACGCTCATGCTCGATGACGAAACTCTGGTGCAGCCAGCCGAAAATCGGCTCTGATGGTGATGAGCCAGACCATACTCCCGCTGCACCATAAACTTTGCCAAGCAAGCAATGCACCTGCAGCTTTATTAATGTTACAGTGCTGTGGTAATATTGCCCCAGAATTCATAAATCAAATTCCCATGGCCTGTAGCATGGACATCATCAGCCCTACTTTTATTCCCAGTTTAATAATAACAATATTTAGACAGTCTAACATACTTTGCTATAATGCACGAAGTAATTGGGCACTAATGTTGAAGATGTTCTGTTTGTTATATGGCACAACAAATACTTTGCAAAAATGTTATTTTGGTTTAAACCTCAAATTCCAGTGTCGTGACCAACCCATCAGGATTTAGTTCATTACTCAAATGATTTAAGGGGCATTGTCCAGGCAAATGTGAGAGACTGAAACGGGACTTCATTCTATATCCCAGATCTGAGGTGGAATTTACTGTAATATCTATTAAACTGCGCGTTTGATCCCCTTTCTCTTTAAAAACCTGCTCTGATTTCGGGAAGTCATTACTGTATGGCTCTCTGTGTGCTGGCTGTGATATTTACCGGCATTTCACTGAAAAATGGCTCTATAAGCTATTTAACAGTTCTAGTGTTGCATTATCTGAAGAACTGGTGCTGTGGCGGAAGACTCACAAAGCGCAGGCTGGATATCGCCGGAAAGCGGTCGTCAACAGGCATTTTGAGCGGCGAATATTGCCATGGTAAACTCATCAATTTGCGGACCCATTTATAATATGTTTGGGAATTAACATTATAACGATGTAAAGCTAGTATCCACACATGAAACATTGCGCTTTAAAAAGTTCCTTTCTGGCCGCAATTGCATTTGATTGTGACCTGCAGCAACAACGAACGACCCGACTATAACTGTCTTTTGATCCATAATCGTTATCGGGGGTGTCAAGCTCCAAATACACAGTGAACTTAAGGCAAAACTGAGCAAGTAGGCGTTCAACATTAGTGAGACCTTTCATCATCAGAACAATACTGTTTACGTATGTGAACAGGTCTGTCTTTGTGAATATTCTGGCCCACCTGACTGTTCTTCTGCGCTACCGATTCTACGAACGGTGGCAGCTTGGGCTCGCTAACTCTGTCACGAAGAGAAGGACCGTCCTATTGACGGCGTAATGCAGCAGTAGCATTAGCGTCAATGGCTGGCGGTGAGCCAGCTTCGGCGTGGTCATTGGTGACGGGCCTCTGCTTGGTGGGAGCTGACGACTAAGCCTATGCGTTAGATATTCAGTGGTGAACTTGATTTCCCTAAACTCAAAAAACGCATTACGAGTAATGCAGATAATATTAACTTCATTATGGTTCAATAATTGTAAAGCATAATATGTGATCTTGCAGAAACTCTGTTTGGCCACAGGAATCATAAAACTGACAAAGCTTTCAGATGGTCGGCTATTTTGTATAATGTCACAGATGCTAAACATGAGTGATACTACTGACCTCAGAGCATGACAACTAAATGGTTTCCAGCTGCGGACTGGGACTGAGCTCTAGTGCCCAGGCTCTATTAAGGCACAAAGCAACGATGCTGATATTTTGTTCAGTGGCATTAAGTGTGTGTGCGTATTGGAAGGTCTCCGGTCTGGTATCAGGCTTTGAACAGGAGTAGAAGAAGTTTGGTCACCAGTGAATGTGGATCCGCAGTGAGCGCGGCGTGGTTTGGCACGGTGAGGCACTGAAACAGCTGTTCAGTGTCCGCAGAATGAGTGCCGGTTCGAAGGCGCCGCTGTGGAATACATCAGTGCCTACATATCATGCGGCTTTCTTGTGGTAATCGGTTAAGTAGAAACGGAAGCCCAGATCTGCAGTTTTACGTGTGAGCTCACTCTGTTCTTTCCTCCTGTTCGGTCGTCATCGAGCCGGCTGTTGTGATCTGTCCATTTATTGGTGGTGTGAAAGTGAACCAATGCAAAAATGGCTTTGAAGGCATTTCATCTTGACATTGGTGTTGGATGTCAACGCTTTTAGGCTTCTGGCTGATGCTATGATGTACATTCAAAATTTGAATCACTGACATTTTGCCCGTGTTCGGGAAGTGTGAATCGCATCTTAATAATTTTGCAGTGTGAGATTCAGGTTTTTCACCACCTTCAATTTCAGAATCTCAGAAAATGTGATTTTAATAAGAAGAATGTTTGGCTATGTCGAGCTCTGAAAAGCGTTTCTTCTGTGCGGATTCTCGGTCATATTCAGAGACATTCATATAGTCCCTGAGCGGCAAAGCAGGCTGCATGGCTTTATTTTACGGTAATTTCTTCCGATGATTTGCCTTTCGCCAATTTAGGCTTTGCGACGATATGATATATTGTGTGTTCCATTTATGTGAACGAACATACGCGAGCCGGCATCAGCTTCATTAACTGGTTAAAGAACCCAAGCGGCATGCTATACTTCATACGGCTGCGTTACTGTGGCTTTGAATTCGTGACGATCTTGTGTGTGCTGCCTGGAAGTCAGTGTCAGTTAATTTGTAAGAATGGGCTGTCATTTTCTGGGAGTATTTAGTCTCAGATGATTTTAGCGCAGGTAACGGAAACCGCCAGGAAAGGCCACTGCTCTAAGCTTTGCAGGTGATGAAGGATGATGACGATTAGCTGTGGTGTGATGGTTCGTGTCAAATGACTGATTATCAACCATCGTCTTTCAGTTTGATATCATAAATCTGTTGCTAATATCCAGATCTTAGCGATACCAAATAATATTTCATAATAATATTTATGACTAAATTTTCTCTGTTCATATCAATACTGATCGAGCTTGCAGAGTAACCCCCTGTTGCGCAGGCGCGCTACTTTACTTTGTATGAGGTGAAATGCAGTGAAGTATGTTGGCTTCATGTAATGTATGGTGTATGAATGTGCTTTATTTAACCGAGGTAACTGAGATAAGAAAATCTTTCAGAAGGTATTCCTGGCAGGGTAACGGCAACAAAACAACGGCAAACGAAGCCACAGACCAAATCACAAAGCCGGTGGCTTGAAGGCTGCATGGATACCATTAAGCATTGCAGAAAGCCAGGTAATCATTTCTGCAATGGGTGATAACGAAGGTAATTCAAATCATGCGATGATACTCCGAAAAATATTTTGTAACTTTGTAATATTGTATTTTATGCTTTATTTTCAGGAGCAGTATGAATAACGTTTAACTGTTTTAGAGGACTTATTTTGCTGGAATTCATTACAGTGCTCTACTGCTTTTCTGAAAGCAAAAGACATAAACAACTCAGCTACTATTGGCTTTATTGAAGCGGCACAGTATGCGGGAGAATGGCGGCAGCGGATCATCCATCTGTAATCACCGGTCTCTGGTGGAGTTCCCAATGAACTACGCTGAGCTGAGCAGAGGAGAAGAGAACGTGTCGAACGTGAAGGCTGCGGCGGCCGTGGCAAAGGGCAGCCGCAACCGCTTCGCTGCAGCTTCTGGCTGAGGTGATCACTCGGTGTTTCACGGCAGGCATTGTGGAAGGGGAGGAAGGGCGAGATCACTCGCAATCCCTTTTCCTTTCTGTCTTGCTGCCCAGGAGAAAAGAAGGGGGAGAGACTGAAGGAAGGATGGTCGGGAGGTGAGTTGGCACATTCATGTGCGCTCGTGCACTCTGTATGGATTATGCCCAAGGGGAACAGCGGCTGCTGGCATTGGATGTTGACTGTCAGAAATGCATTTTCTAATGCTGACCAGTGGTATCAAAAAAGAAGCCGAAGATACGACTTATTTTCTGATTTCAGCTTCTGTTTGGCTTACTGGCCATATTTAGATTTATGATGTATAAGCGAAAGATGCTTTGCAATTCCAGTCTGTATTCTGGAGGCCCCCAACTATTGCTTGACTCATATGACAGCATAAGAAATATCCAGAAGCTGATGCATGTTTTAAAAATTTAATGAAAACCAGCTGACCAGGCTTCATCTAAAAGCTCTTCCTACCGATGCCGAAATGAGGAATTCGAAGACCAATCAGCTGGTGCTTTAGAAGTATCTGAACACAAAAGCTTCATTTGCTGGTACAAAGCTGAGACATTTTGCGTTTAATGAAAATCGCCTTCAACCCTGTTGCTACTGCCCTGACTACTCAGTTGAATTCACCGGTTGATTCTTTAAGTAAATGAAGCTTATTTTACCTTTCACATTGTATTATTGAAATAATCCCGGATCGACTACGTCCCTTAAAAAGTCGAAGCTTTTCGCATTTTGTATTGGCAGCAACGATATTCGACTGTGTTGAGCGCAACGTTGCTGAAGCAAAATGTTTTCTCCTTCAAACGAGATAGCAAATTGGTACAATATTGTATGAAAACATGAGATGGCTATGGCTCAGGATGATGCCATTTTTGTCGAAATATTGTCAGGTATTGATTCTAAATGTCTGCCAGCAGTGAGTTTATAAATGTGGTTTACTGTACGTATTACTAACCTCATCGCTGTTGGCGTAGTTGTCTTCAGTGGCATGTGAGAGTGTGACGTGGTGAAGGTGAGTTTCAGCGGCTGCCTGGAGCTGATAGGCGCAGAAGAGGAGAGCTTGAGGCTGAGGCGCTGCAGACCAGGCCAGCACGCTGTCCGTCTTGGAGATGGCCCCTTTGCCGCGGTCGTCTTTCTTTGAGCAAAGTTTTCGGTCTGGTGACCCATCGGTCTTTTACATCTTCTGGTAAACTCGTAAGGCCTCTTTATGAGGTTGTTTACTTCAGTTTGGCAAAGTCTTTCCTGGTCAGAGTTAACTGCCGCTGCACACACCACCTCGCTGCCCACTGTTTGGTATGGTGACGACAGGCTTTGTTCTACGTAACTGCGTGTTTGACATCTTTGGCAAAACTGGTGTTTTTGTGATCGAGCAGTACAACACATTACTGTGATGCCGTCCACATACTCTGATTTATTCGGAAACCAGAAGCGAAGCGGTCAACTTTGCGCAACATGTTCGGCAGTGAAAGCGCAGGTGTGGTGCTCACTATTATTGATGTATTGATGATTAAATGGGCTGAGATGTTTTGCTGAAACTGCGCCATGTTGCTCAGGCTGACCCTGTGAAGTTTCGAAGCAGAAGGCCAATAGCAATGTTGCATGTTCCATGGCTGTGGCGCCGCGTACTGGGGTCAGTTTGTTGCTTAAACTGGCAGTTTAACGCCAAATCGGCTTAAACTTGTACGGTATATATTGTGTTACAGTTTTCTCACTGATACGCTGTCATTGTCATTTTCACCGACCTGTCATTTATCGATGAGGTGGAAAGGTGTATGGCCCCAGTTTGAAGTGAAGACAGGCGGTGTTTGTTGTAGAATGGGACGATGTTTCATTAAAAGAGTTGCTCTGGTTTACCGCAGGAGAGCCTGCAGAAGGTAATGGTTGTCAAGAAACGGACCCGGTGGTGTCAAGGAGCGGGTAGGCAGGTAATACCCAAGCGAGCGGTTTGCTACAGCAAAGGTCACTGGACGGCATGGTACATGGTACGTAGCCGCCGGTGCGTGGCACTCCGGCTAACGGAGTATCGCTGAATATGATGATGTTATGGCGCTCGTGACTGATCTGTTGCCTTTCATTCTTTCGTAAATGTTTTAAGAAGTCTTGGTGTTTCAAGCTGCTTGGTGGCCCCTGGCAACTGAGCAACTGTTTCCTTGCTCAGCTTTCCTTCGAACCCAGCCAGCTTACAATCATGAGAACTGCATACTCTGGTTGGTATTCGATAACGTTGAACCCAGGATGAATTTAGACCGTGCTGTGTTATCGTGTATGGGCCAATAGATATGGTGAACACCGCTGATAAGCCTAAGGTATTCAGAAAGCGTGGCGGAACTAGAATGTCTTATTTTGACAGGAAAGATGGACATATCTCACCGCGGTATAACAGCTATTTGACTTTAGAATATATTTGTTCCATTTTTCATGTTAATATTATTGGTTCTCAATACTGAAATCGGCCTGGCTATTTGCTGCTGTTTGGTCCTGATATTATTGATTATTTCGGTTGTGTGAAGCTGAAGTCTGGAACCTGCTGGTTGATGAAAAACCGAATTCTCTGGTGAAAATAAACGAAGTCGCGAAAACTGATGTTTGTTTTCTCGCTGGCAGTGGCTCCGCGTGGTGGTAGAGTGGCGTACTGTTGACGTGTTTGATTCCAAATAACTGTTTCAACACAAATTTTGCACATCAATTGGCTGTGTGGCACCGCCTTGTGTGTGAGCGAAAATTCTGAAGTGCACAGAATGATAAGCATGGTTGCAACGGCTCGAAGTTTGTTTCTTTCCCCGCAAAATAATGTCAGGTAATCTAATTACCTTAACCGATGGGAACTAGCGGCTTACTGCGTCACGGTAATATTCTGAGGTAATTTTGCGCAAAAACTCTGCCAAAATACGCCATTCGGACCCAGGTCACGATGCCAACAGTTCGATCGTCGGATTCGTCGTATATTGCATAAGGTACCGTCGGTTTAGTAATTCGCGAACAAACAGTTTATTGGAATGAGAGACCCCAGGATTAGGCCTTGTGTGATTTCAAATAACATCATTGTCCCAAGCAAAAAACGATCCAGCTCGGCTGGCACTGGACGACTTGTAATGAACGATCTATCCCCATCTCTGCCAGCAGGCTGGAAGACTGTATTAATTACCAGCCTTTGGGGAAGATAAGATCGATTTCTCATGAAGCAGTTACTCAAATGAAGAATCAGGTTTTAATCGACTGACGGGAACAAGTAGCTCTGAAACACTCTCGGATTAATTCAGAAGGCTAACAATATCGGTCATGGAGACTAATAGACCCATTGAAAAGTCATGAGTACCCAGAGAAGAGGCTACGCATGCGCAAGGCAAACTCCACGCCGAATGAGATTCAAACCCAGGACACTGACGCTGCAGGCGGCAGTGATGCTGCAGTGTGTTTAGAGGATACGCTGTGTGAAAAAGGGATTTGTTCGCTGATGACAAAACTACTGAGGGAGCAGCTTGACAGCAGTCCTGGAAGCCAAAATGTGATTGAAAGCAATGGCCATTTTACACACACACTGCACACGCACGCACGCATCACAACGCATGCATGCAACCATGCCCTTAACCAGAGGCTGTATTTCTCCTCATGGAAGACCTGATCGCGGTCCCCACAGAAAGCTATAAAACCATTCACGCTGCCTGCACACACATACACACATTCTCGCTACTTCTGCCGGAACCTACTCTGCCCGACAGGTGGCTCTTAGGCGCAGTGCTGTTAAATAGGGATTCAGTGAGAAAAAATGTGAGTCAACTAGTCTGCTGGGCATGCGCTTTAGAAGATTTGCTGCTGTGAACTGATGCTTAGAAAGCTGCTGGACTGTGGTTTGTTCCCTGTGTCAGACCTTCTTTCGTGTTCCTGTCTGGCTACTATTGCCTTGAACTTCCATCCTATACTGCTGCTGGTCGCATCAAAGGCTTTCATGAAATGGATGCTGGAAAAATAGAGCAATTAGATCATTTTATGCGCTCACCGTGCCTGCATGTTCTAACCTTCTCCGGGTGACCAAGAAGAAACGCAAAGTCATGTGAGTGAACCTGGTTGAGCAATGAACTGTGCGCTGCTCAGTGTTGGTATTTTGCTGTTTGTTTGAGCCCGATGCTCGCCTGAGCGGTCGAAATGATAGCCAGTTTGTGTGAGTGAATTCCTATGACATGGCCCGCAGCTTTGTTGTATTGATTGTAATCGCGTACATGGTTTGGAGAAAACCAGTGATAATGAAGCTGCGGAACCTGCTGTGTTGTGTGCATGTGCTCATCTGATTTATGTCGGGAAGCTGAAGAAGCGTCTCACGGTGGTGTGACTGAAACCAGTATTGGCGGTTAAACCCGACCTCTCAAATCGTAAAGCTCAAGAACTTCACTGAATTTGAGCGCACAAGTGGTCTTTGATATCATCCTGGGGCAACTACGCAAACCTCCTCTGACGCTGGCAACGTTTCAGCATACATGCATTTCTCTCAGACCTCTTACCCAGATTGTTGTAAATGAACTGGTTCTCCAATCTGCCCATTTGGGTATGTTTTGGTTATCAGTAGATTTTCTTTGTTCAGGGAAATATTCAAGCCACAGAAATGATGTTGTAAACAAGTACTTTTTCTTCGCTATTTCTATAATGGTTGGTTATCGTGTCTCCCGGTTCAGCGCCCAGACAAGCATGGGTATAAACACGCAACACCTGGCATCGATGCCCATCGCTATCATTTTATTTGTTTGTACAAACCTGTGTTGTCCCGGCTGAACCCATAGTAACTGTAGTGCTGATACTATCGCAAGCCGACCATCACGGTATTGTGTGCAATATTCACATCATATGACCCAGATGTGCAATCTTATTGAAATGAAGTTGTATAATTTGGTGACCAAGAAGTGATAATGTATAAATAATTATTGCGTTTAAGGTAAATCGAATTGATTTCATTCAATATTGAGGAATATTTAGGGCATATTGGCGTGAGGAAGCATTTAAATGTTTGGTATGAAGCGTCATAGATCTGTGCGCCAACTCAGAAGCAGTAATCGCAAGGTAACGTCCCTTGAAGTAATTAATGGACCCTGGCCTATTTTTTCTTCGGGCTGCCTTTTAATGCTGAAGTATGTAAATAAGAAAGCGAGATAAATATTGATCGCTACTGTGAGTTTATGATCTTGCGGTTTTCATCTGTGTGTGGCATTCATCTGGCTGAACGAATGTTCACGCCAGCGCTGTGCTAAGGTCACGGAAGTGACCAGGCACACGAATAACTATGAAAAATGGGCGAATAGCGGCGGCGATGTTGCATGTATTTCAATATGTCGAAGATAAGTATTTTCTAATCCTACATATAGCAAAAACTATACTAGCGCGAGGCCTCTGGTCAGAGGTGGCAATATGAGTGGCTATGGTGAAAACTCAAAAGTCATGATGTCATCTTGAGCTACGTGATAGTGTTGCAAGCTTTTCAACTGAGGTAAAACCTCATAGACTGCGCGTAGTTCTGTTCTCTGGCATTGCAATGTTTTAAGTATAATGTGTCTGAACATTTCCTTATGAATATTTCAGCACGTGAGCTGACATTTTCATCGTCCCGTATCTGGAAGATGATGTTTCATGTGTCTTTACCACGCTCTGCGATCAGAATCTTTGTACAGATTCTATAAATGTGCATATTTTGATGATCTGACCTTTCTCATGACACACTGGCCCGCAAGCCAACGTGCAGGCAGTACGGCAGCCAGCTGGGCTGGCACGCAAGCCCCCATCTGCGGCATCGAGGAGCCGGTGTGTGGAGGCCCAGCCTCCCCGGCCACTATTCAGCCGAGCTTGGAAGTAATCGCATTTTCTGCTAAACCTGGCAGCCGGTTTTCATTATGTCGCGGACGAATGTTGGCAGATGGTAAGCGTAATTCCTCAACGATCCTGCCTGGGCTGGTTTCTCTGCGGTCATCGGGCAGCTACTGGTTGAAAGAAGCATTGCCGGGATATACCGGGAAGCAACTCACACACCGGGAGTGGGCTGCTACTGGGAGCCTGCACCGGGAGCTGGGTCTGGGGCTGCTCTACTGGGAGCCTAGTCTTATCAACAGTTTACTGAGGTGCTCTGCCCAGGGCTTTTAGATCTATCTGGGGGCTGGCTGCTGCGGGAAGCTGGGTCTATCGGGGGCTGCTTCTCGGGATGAGGAACAGCTCTACCGGGATTTCTTTCACCCACCGGAGCAGCTGCCCAGAGCAATACACCTAACTCACCACCGGGACTCTACCGGGAGCTGCTCTATCGGGCTTAGCACCGAGACTGCTCTACCGCCGGGAGCTTCTCTCTATCGAGGCTGCTCCTGCCGGAGGCCTTCTGGTTTGAGACTGAAGACGGTGATTTGAACCTTTGGAAACGGTATTATCCTTCGCTGCTGCTGATCTTCTCCCATGGCTTCGTATTGATTTAAAAAATTCAAGATGGCTTTATTTGTGCATTGTATGCAATGCAAGTATATTGGTACTGAAAAAATTCGCGACGGCCTGGTCGTGATTTTTAGGCAGCTGTTAAGTGGTGTTTGGCGACAACCTGGCATGTTAGTGAGGATGATCGTGTCACCGTAACGAAGAACAAAGTGGTCACCGGCTTTGCGGTTATTACCGCAGAAATGAAAGGCATTCTACTGTTTACGAAGCTGTGAACCAACGTGCAAGCGCCATTCTGAGGTGATTTGTTGAAAATGAACAATCGAATCTTCTGTATGATGAGGTGATGGGAGCTTTGTTGAAATCTTACATTTTGATGACAGACAACTGAGGCAATGAAGAAAACTGTGGAGAAATATAATCTGTTTTTGAACACCAGAATTTCTTTGCACCTGAGGTCAGCTAGTGACACAGCACTTGCAATTGTGTTTCTGAAATGGGTTGTGGAAGAAAACACATGGTCTTGACTTTAAATCGATATTTCTGGCTTTAGCAGTATTACGGAGACAAGAAATCTGATCTGAGACTAATGTTGGAAATCTAAATGGCACTGAAGGTTCTTTCACATGGGAGGCAGGCTTTAGTGAGTTAACAGTGAGACTGTGAACAGTGTTCTTATCAAACTCAGCATCGATACCAATGTGCTTCTGGTGCAGTGTACAAACACTAGCAGAATCCTCCCAGAAATAACTGTTGGATCTGCAAAAGGATTGACGACTCACTTTAAACCATCTGGATGGTGCGATTGTTCAGGTCGGCGGGCGAATTTGTGGTGACATTCTACCACTGCGCGTGAACCCACATCTGGCCAGTATTACTTTAAAATGGTTTCGCTATTACAGCATTTATGGATCAGCAAAACCTGGGCATGAACAAAAAATGGCGTGAAACGCCTATCTGACGGCGATGCTAATTTACTCGCTGACAACCCTCCGAATCAGGTTCTCTCAGCCCCTCTATGTTGAATGGAACACTGTTGCTGCTATGAATAGTATAAATTCATAGTATTTATAACTGTGTTACATGAACAGCACGGCTATTTGCATGTGATTGTATGCATGGCAACACTTATCTCTGCGGCAACTACTCATGAAGTGACATGCATGCGTGGGATGGAGGATCAGCTACGCAGATGAGCGATAGGCATTTGGACGCATGCTAACGGCGTAACGAACGATGGTCTGCTGCTGCTGAACTACAGCCATTCCTTCTGGTACATGGCAGGTTGGAACCTTTTCTGGCCCGTACGATCTTTAAGTGACCTGCATTCTAGTAGATCAGCTACTCTTTGGACTGAAAGAGACCGGCCAAACATGGCAGCAAGGTGCAAGAGTGCTCGGCGGTGAAGGCTTTGTTGATGCCGTCGGTCGGCTTTGTTTTTGAACCTTCTGTAGAGGTTTCTCACAGCCAACTGTCTGTCTGAAGTTGGATTTGATGCTTTGCAACTCGCTGAAGCGACAATTTTCTCTGATAGCCCCTCTGGTACTGTTTTCTTTCTGGTAATGAATGTCGGGAACAGCTGTTTATTGTTCAAATGTTATTTCATCTCCGGTTAAGTGTTATGTGGCTTGTGTTGCTGTCGTTAATCTTGCAAATTTATGGCGCTACTTTGTGCATTTTCGGTAGCAGTTAGTAATGTCAATAAAGGCATTGAAAAAGAAACAAATGCTGTCGGCTAGGCACGACGACGTCATCTAGTCGATTAAAATAAAGAATGCCTTTCTGAAAAGGTGCTATCATTCGGTACTTCATCAAATAATAAGTACCATGTAAGAAGCTAGGCACGGCCATTTCCGCGACACCGGCAACCGCACGTGATTACGAATAATGACTGGCCGCGTGGGATTTCTCACCATCATTGACAGAAGGCAGTTTGGAACCCAGTGGCTGAAATAACAATACGCCA